>CM067366.1:54096300-54203800 GCA_034401795.1 Chaetoderma sp. LZ-2023a | reverse complement strand
TGAGGGTCTGGAGACAGGCATATCTGCTACCCCTCCAGAAACGGTTAATGACATACACAAGGAAAATGATGACACTGACGCTGTTGATGACACACAAAGGTTAGTACTGGGACAAACAAAATTTGCATCTCAGTCAATGGAAGTTGATGTACCATTTGATTTGTGACCACCAGCTGAATCTGATTGGGTAATAAAAGATTCTACACAGGTCGTTGGACATGGTAATAGTACTGGTGGTCTTGAACGATTGATAGAAGATCTGAACTCTGGGGCTGAGGACGGCGAAGATGAAGATTTTGACGATGCCATCTCTGTTGCAGTCTGACACGTCGACCCAAACACAGGAATCCCAGCAGCCTGATGAAATGGTGTTATATCGCTCTGAGAAGCGCGAGGTTTTGGTTCCATACATAATACGTGTAGGCGTTTGCTACAGACATTTGCGCAGTGATTCTGATATTTCCAGATATCAGCCTCTGCCCATTACTGATCTGACAAATTCAGAATTTATTATGAAGATTTGTAAATGGGCTAAACGGGATAAGAATAGTAAGAAGACAAAACCAAACTAGGTATTATGGGTATTATTTATAGATTTTTAATCATAATGATAATTTGCTCACTTAATTGCTGTGGTTTGAATGCTGAATTGAAGCAATGCATTTTGCTAGAGAAATTATCCGATTTAAATGCTGATATTTTGGTCGAGCAAACCATGATTCCATTTATTGGACAAATTTGCTTTCCAATATGAGCAAGAAAATTATTCAGTGGAAACATCGACGTCTGACTATTTTTGGCCGGGCGATAGTGATCAATAATTTGATATTGTCATACTTTGGGATCTTGCTGCAGTTGTTAATATGCCCACACATGTTGAAAAGGAAATTACCAAGATGATATTTGATTATATATGGGAAGGTAAAACACACCTTGTCTCACAACGTGTCTGGACTAATAATACGCTTGATAGTGGGCTTGCCATCCCAGACCTACGAATTAAATACGTCTCGCTAAGGCTGAAATTATTAGATGATTTACTTCATGCAGATAGTCAGTGGGCAAATGTGTCTAGATGCCTTATGGAAAGGTATATTGAGCCATTTTCAGCTAAATCCTTTTTCTTGTCTTCTAAACCTCCACCGAATTACATACGGATTCCGTCGGTATCTTTTTACATTAAAGCTGCTTTAGCTAAGTTTGTTCGCAAAGACGATTCACCTCTTTGCTGGGAGCATGCCTCCAGCCGGTACTTGCCGGGAATGATCATATTCTATATGAAGGCAGAGTTTTATATTATACTTCTTTTGCTAAACATGGTATTCAAAAGGTGTGTGATATTGTAGATGTGAAAACTAGAAAATGGAAATCACTATATTACATATCACGAGCAACATCTTTTCGCCCAATTGACGTGCAGCGCCTTCTAAAATGGTTACAGGAAGGAGGTTAATGGGTCTGTGAATGATGCTTGCTCAAAGTTAATCCTGGAAAGTACTGATGGACGTTTTTCATATACGTTAAGTAATAACGGGTGGTATAATATTTTAATGCTGCAAAATATTACTATTTCAAAGGCTGTAGCCGCATGGGAAAGGACTGAACATTCTGCCCTGAGTTGGGATGTGGTTTGGAAAAATATACATTCACCACACATACCTAATCAAGGATTTTGTCTGGTGATTGCTTCATAGAAAACTATGGGCCCTCTCCTCAAGAAAGTAGGCATGGCAAATAATGACCACTGTCTATTCTGTACAGACACTGAGGAAACCATTATCCATTTGTTTAGAGAATGTTTGCCCGTCTCCCAATTTTGAATGCACATTGAACAGATATTTAGGAAAATTCTTATAGTTGATATCAACATAATCCAAGATGCAATTCTATTTCATGAATTAGACGCTTATAATCTGATTAATAATGCAAAGAAGATCTTGTTATTTTGTTTGAGTGTGGCGGCCTGGGCCTTTTGGAAGCATCGTTGTACGATAGTCAGTAAATCATATACAGGGCTAACTCCAGCAGTTTTGAAAAATTGATGTGTGCTTGTCGTGCCATGTTCGCGTATTACCTTAAATGTGAATTTCATGATGCACTAACTAAAATAGACTTCACTCTTGAGGTTATTTGGTGATCTGGTGATTTGATTTCCTTTGTTTCGACAAATTATTAAGATTATTTCCTATCCACCGTAATTGGCCTCTGGAATGATTTATTAAATAATATACATGTATTTGTGCGCTTGGAGATGTGATTTTGTTTCAAACTACTTTGTTTTGATGTTTTTCATATTTAAAAGCTAATTATATATTTTTTATTATTATTTTTAATACACATGCAGCATTGGTGGTTTTGGAGTGTGCGTGCATGTGCGCTGGCTGTTGCTATGCAAACAGCAGCATTTACTTCACGCAGCAATAGCCCCAACACGCACATGCGCTCTAAAACTCTGCTATCAGATTGAGATAAAAATTGGGAGTGTTGGCTCTGAAAGGGTTAAACCGTCCCTAAATTTATGTGGTCGTTTGAACAGGTTAACCCATTTTGTTTTGACAAGTTAATAAACGATCCAACATTTTTTTTATAAATATTGTTTGTTCTGGGGTAATTTTAGAATCTGAATCCAAAAGTAAATTGCATTCGACTAAAATAAATTTAACATTCAATCTACTGCTTCCTAATACTAGATTGGAAATACTTAGTCTGTATACACATAACTGTGTTTGTACCGGGATAATTATGGAATCTCTTTTTCAAAGTAAATTGTAATGCTATAAATCGTTTGTTAAGTTTCAACTCTCTTCAACTATGTAGGTTGCATTGCCGCTTCACTGAGCTCAATGTAATATCTTAGCGTTTACTTTTTGTAGATTATCCTGCGGGGCGGTGATTATTGATTATTTTGTTCCCGCTTGACTGTGCGTTATAAATACGTCCGCTCGCTGTGTTTGTTTCTCAGCCTATGCTCGCGTGAGCTTTTATAATTTTAATGGAATGTTGTTGAGCTAGTTGCTTGGAATTTTTAAAGGGAAATATCTAGCTGTTTTGAATTTTTAGATTAATCGTTTGACCACTATATATTTATTATTTATTTGTACACATGACTGATATACTTGATTTATCCTGTTTAATGTTCTTTTCAGTCAGTGTATTTTTGGGTGCTATAGATTTCCATACGATCCATTGATCGTGCTACCCCAAAAAAAGTAGTAGTAGTAGTAGTAGTAGTAGTAGTAGTAGTAGTAGTAGCAGCAGCAGCAGCAGCAGCAGCAGCAGCATCGTAGTAGTAGTAATAGTAGTAGTAGTAGTAGTAGTAGTAGTAGTAGTAGTAGTAGTAGTAGTAGTAGTAGTAGTAGTAGTAGTAGTATGGCAATAGCGGCGGTGGTAGCAATATTGTCAGCAGCAGTCGCAGTCATTATTATTATTTGGCGAAGTGTTTAAAAATCTTTCTATTGTATAGGCATCATTTCTGTAATAGGGATAAACTTCTGGTACTAAGCAATTGTTGTAGTTTGAGGTGATTCGGTCTGGTTATATAGTGCATTGGTAGGTGTGTTTTACTATAAGTTTTACTTGGAGTTAATATTACTAGTAGTAGTGTCGGTATTAGAAAAACTACACCTCCCTCTAGGGGCAGCCATTGGCGATCCGCGGCTCCCACCACCCGCACTATCTCAGTGAGGCATAGGCAGATACAGCCTGGAGTTTATAGATAGATAATGTATTTACAATAGGCCATCGGCCTTTGCGTGTATAACATATTATACATGCATGACGGATACCTTATAGTACGCATGATTAATTTAGAAAATATTTGCAACAACACAATATTGCATAGAGAAATCTCGTCTCACGGTTCTATTCGTTACCCATTTATCAATAATTTCCTCGTTTCCACAAAACAAAAAAAGAGGAGTGAGACCAGGGGCGTGCTCGCGAACGGGTCGCAACCCATACTCGGCATAACCACGTTTGATAATATGACGTCATAATCTATAATGACGTCATAATGACTCAAAGCCAGCCGCTATGCCAGGCGCAAGCTACGACCCCTCCGCGAACACGGCCCCAGGTCGACAACATAATCACCGACCCGTAGATAAATTTATCAACAGCCATTCGTCCTTTCTCCTTGTTTCCCCAAAAGAAGCGAACGTGAAACAAGGAGTGAGAACAGGTCTACAAGAAAACCATCTACCAAAAATCACAATGTAAAACAAAACGTGCACATGCACAGATTTATGTCACACTATAGATGAACTGTTAAACTAAAATACCAGAATTTTGTAGGTGTGTCTTATGAAGAGGCAGGATCAACACAACTGCACTGAACTGGTTACCTACGCAGTTCTAGATATTATCAGCAAGTGCGTCATATCTAGATTTGAAGCATACTTATAGATCGGAAATATCCCCAATATTACCATGCTTTATTATGCCCCCATATAAATATATGGGGGTATATAGCGTTGGCATTGTCTGTCCGTCCGTCTGTCCGTCCGTTTGGGCTTTCATTTCCAGATGATAACTTGATCTATTGAGCTATTGAAAGAATAGAATCCCATTCTGACATGGGAGCTTGACCTTGGTTGTCCGAAGAATCGTATTGATTTTGACGTCATAGGGCCAACCGTCAAGGTCACTGTGACCCAATTAATTACGTAATATTGCGTTTCAGTACGATAGCCTGAGCTCTATTGAAGGGATCATTTCCCAATCTGGTGTGGGAACTTATCCTTTGCAGTCCGAAGAACCCTATTGATTCTGGGGTCAAACGGTCAAAGGTCAAGTTCACTGTGGCCTAAGTAATTATGTAATATTGTGTTTCCGGATGATCACTGGAGTTCTATTGAAGGGATCTTTACCAATCTGGCGTGGGAGCGTGTACTCGATGGTCCGAAGAAACATATTGATTTTGGGGTCAAACGATCAAAGGTCAAGGTCACTGTGACCTAATTAATCACGTAATATTGCATTTCCCGGTTATAACTCGAGTTCTATTTAAGGAATCGCTACCACTCTGGCTTGTGATCTTGTCCGAAGAACCATATCGATTGAAGGGATCATTACTACTAATCTTGGGTAGAAGGTTCTACTTGGTGTCTCCGAGAACCCCATCAATGTTGGTATCAAAGGTTATGGTCACGGTGACCAGAGAGAGAGAGAGAGCGAGAGAGAGAGAGAGGGAGAGGGAGGGAGGGAGGGAGGGAGGGAGGGAGGGAGGGAGGGAGGGAGGGAGTACTGTGGGCAAACTCTTAGTGGTGGGCTGGAATAAGCACTACAATTGTCTGCTCTGTCACACAATACTAATACGACTACCACAGGGTTGCAGGGAATGGACATGATGTTCTGGACAAGAAAAAGAAACTTCCTGAGCAGACATATTTAGCATCTGACATTTATTCCACTTATTTAGTAGCCGTTGTCTCCAAATCCGTGAGTATGCTTTATGTACGTCTAGATACACACACAGACCGTCATAAATAACATCAGTCTCTGTTATCTATTAGATCTCAAATCAGGACACAGCTGTGTGAGCGGTATTTTCGCATACGCCTCTGAAGACGACAGCCTTGTTTTTAAACCCTGCATATAACATTTTATATATCAAAGTAAGCGACTTGCCCTGTAGGTGGGGCTTAGAATACACCTTCCGTATCCTCTGTGTGTCGTAAGAGGCGACTAAAGGAGGTACGGGTGAGGTAACCCTGACAGAAACCTCGAGTACTGAAGACGGAGGTTCCAGGCCGCACGGCGCACTCTAATAAACCATGGATCCACGCACTTAACGCTTATGATCATGCCGATAGTCACTTACAGGACTGGCGGTATGATCAGCGAACGAAAAGAAGAAGAAAGTAAGCGACTAATAATATGTTCAGCACACACATCTCAATTGGCCTGCCCCCACCCCACCCCTAAAGTCAATACCTATATACACCTATGGTAGAAGCTGACCTCTTTAGTGAACAGCCACCTTAGGTCACCTGTCTTTAGTGACCACCTGTCTTGGTGACCACCTGCCTTAATGGTTGGAGCTGGTGGTGACTGACGTATGGTGGGTGCTGACCTGTCGTTAGTGGCCACCTGACTTAATGGTCACCTGCCCTTAGGGACAACCTGCCTTAGTGGTTGGAGCTTGTGGTGACTGACGTATGGTAGGTGCTTATGTATCTTTTGGCACCACCTGCTTTAGTGGCCACCTGTTTTAGTGACCACCTGCCTTAATGGTAGAGCTGAAACCACCATGACCATGGGAGCTGCATTCTTCTAGTCACATTATGATATGAGATAGTAGTATAAGAATATCTCGACCAGACTGGTAAACAAACATGTAGTTACGGCTCATGTCACATCGGCATGAGCGGATTACCCACAGCCACTTCAAGCTGCCTTGGCAACTCTAACTTGGTAGAACGCTAAAGTGCCTCCCATATGCACCATGGCAGACCCGGGTATGTTCACATGTGAAACAGACGATCTTGTCCTAGGCGAGTGCTCTCAGCTGCAGACAGCCCTTCGCCACCCTCTCTCCACCATAGAAGTGACAGACAGACTCAATTTCCTCACGTGGGTGAAAGCGGTCATAGATGTTGTTTCTCAGATGGTCGAGGTAAGGATTGTACTTAGGCTCATCTCGGAAGTGTGCTCACTTGGCATTTAATATCATGACTGTCTGCGAGGCAACCACCATGGGTATGAGCAGTAGTAGAACCAACATCTTGGGTCTATATATGGAGGGTTAAATGAAAGAGGGTGAACATTGTATGGAAAATCTGTGTCAGATTGAGCCCTGTGACGGCCTCGCTGCTGATCTTCATCCCATCGGTGGTGCGGGTGGGGTGTGTTGCGGGGTGAGTATTAACTGCTTCACTTTTCCACCAGCTATAAGCCACAGTTCTATCATAATAGGGGTTATCTGCGGACTGGTGCGCCCAACGCACTCGAGCAGATTCACTGAGGCC
This sequence comes from Chaetoderma sp. LZ-2023a, assembly GCA_034401795.1. Lineage (NCBI taxonomy): Eukaryota > Metazoa > Mollusca > Caudofoveata > Chaetodermatida > Chaetodermatidae > Chaetoderma > Chaetoderma sp. LZ-2023a. Next base: position 54,196,832 of record CM067366.1, on the reverse strand, counting down.
TTCCAAGAGTATGACACTCTTATTTTCAGGATGCCCGCCATGGATACCTGCATTAACTGAAAGAAATTTGCTAGGTACTCTCGATCCTTGTACATTCCATTGGCACGCAGGAGCTGCTCAACAACACTCCAGCCTAGTACTCCACAATGTAAATCTGTCCCTTAGCAACTCCAGATAGAACTTCACAGCTCTCAGCTCCTCGGTTAGCATGGCACTGGAAAGCAACTTCAGCTCATCTGGTGGCTTCTTCTGGTAGCCCTTCAACTCAGTACGGAAGAAGTCATAGTACCTCGTGCTGGGCAATGTTTAAGGGGCTATAACTATAGACAAACAGATGGATATCCCTGAGTACCGAGCTATTCAGCTAGCAGATGCAGACTGGGCGGATCTGATTTACTCCTTCGAGGTGGAACACACACGTTTAATGTCGTTGTTTACTCAGTGCTTAAATCAATGCGTCGATGGTACAGATTGTAAAGCAACTCCCGGAGGACCATGCGAGCCTTCAAAATGTGGAGAAGCTGCTCAAAAGCAAGACACGAAAGATACTAATGCAGGGCTAAGCCCCTAGCAGTTCATGTCACCAATAACAAGGTGACGAATGTGGCCGTGGTGAAGATGACGGGCGGGAGTACAGTTGTTATAACCATCATCATGGCTGTCCTTGCCATAGTGGCAAGTGGGATTGCAGGGCACTGCCTGGGAATAAAGTATCCCATCCTCTTACACTGCTGCCACCAAGTTCATGGGCGAGCGCATTCCGCAAATAGAAGCGGCTGCTCTATGGTTGGCAACGAGTGCTAGGGCTGAGATTATCTTGACCTATGTATAACTAGGTGCCTCCGGATGTAGGCTGTTAGGTATAGCACTGTAAACCATGGCCACAATGGTAGCACGTCAGGATGATCTTGCTCGTTCCATAGCCAAAATAGTCAAAGCTAGCCTGTGATTATTATTATTATTATTTTACCATATTTATATAGCGTTCTTTTCCAAAAAAGATGGTTAAAAAACGCTGTACAATGATTAACTACTTAGGTCAAAATAGAAAATTCAATCAGTTCTTGAGTCCATCCTCGCTTGCCTGGAAGTCCTCGGCGGTGTAGCTAGCAGGGGGACCAAGCGTGTTGCAAGCACCAGGCCTTCATGATGTCAGTATCAATAGCAGTTAACTGGGAGAAGGTAGAGAAGGACAAGTATGTTGATCTGCCATGCCATGTGGGCAACCGACCCTGAGTTTGGGACTGAGTTTTGGAGCGATAGAGACAAAGTCAAGGGCGTCTTGGCTACCAACAAATATGTGGTCAAGATGGTCAGCGATGAGCACACACACACACACACACACACACACACACACGCACGCACGCACGCACGCACGCACGCACGCACGCACGCACGCACGCAAGCACGCACGCACGCACGCACGCACGCACGCACGCACGCACGCACGCACGCACGCACGCACGCACGCACGCACGCACGCACGCCACCCTCCCTACCTCCTGGCTGAGGGTACTGTTGTCTGGAAGAACGTCCTCACCAGAGAGTAGAAGAAGGTTGTGTATGACTGCTTCACCCAATGGTGCATGCAAGAGGAGGTATCTATCATGGAGCCTGCACTTGCCACAGATACATCATCTCAATAGGTATGAATGACGCTGGGATGGCAGTACATATGCTAACCTCTTTCCGCAGTTCCCTCAGGATACAACTAGGATTAAGCAACTATCTATAGCACTGTATACCCATTTATATGCCTCTCCTCTGTCACTCATGAACCCGGAGAGCAGGGGGCTCGGGAATCTGACACACTTGGGTGAGGCGTGCCTTGGTTCAGACGACAGTGTTAATCCTGTCTCCTTCCTAGATTTTGACGAGAAGGGGGAGGCACGAGTGATCTGGGGTAACATTCTGGCCAGGGACGTTGTCAAAAGCACTGACACGCTAGGATACTCATTCATCAATAGGGCCAAGACTGTGTACAAGGGAATGGACATCAAGGACAGGGCGGTGTTGCGTGACATGCTCGGCATTGACGAGACTGGTGCCATCAAGATGACGACTGATTCCTATGTGCAGGACATCCTTAAGGAATTGCTCAGGCTCCAGAGCTTATTCGAACAAGAGGGCCGGAGAGTCGGGGTAGGTACCATCGGCTTGAGTCATATGACTGTTGATGGCAAAATGGGTTCTACCTCCAGCCTCGAACTTCCCGAGGTGAGGAAGTCTGGGCTCTTCGGCCTGCTGTTTAAAACCTCTTAATAATCTAGACCAGTCTGGACACACCATGTATCATACATGGACTCGATGCCTTAGACACTGCAGTCCCTGCTACTGCCACGGGTCCTCTGCGTTATCTTCTCAGCTGTTGCTCAGATTTCATGCTGGATGCCTCCCTAGCATCCTTCATCTCCACCGGCAGTATGATGCTACCCGCCATGCAGAAGAAGGGGCTCATGCAGGATGTGCTCCCAATTAATCTACCAGACATAGACGTGCTAGCCATCTTCAGGGAACATGCCACTACCATATAGCATTATACCAGCCATTACTGGGCAGGTGGTGCTGAGCATCGGCCCTTCGGCACATGGAAAATCATCTTACTGCATGCTCTGCTGCAGAACATCTGCGTGATCATGACATACGTCGTGTCTCCAACTCCGCCGCTGAGGTGGTTGACAGTACTGACCCTGCAGGCGCTGATGGGGAGGCTGTTAGTGGCCCGACTGATCGACCCACTGGTCCCAGTGATACCTACCTCAGCAGCATCACCAGACGCATCCGGCACACCAAGATCATGGTCTTCATCCTCTTTCAGAAGTATGCCCGTGAGATTACACCCGACATCCGCCACAGTGCTCGGCTGTTGTACTTCAGCTCGAGACCATTTATGACAGCCTGACTCTGAAGGACACCAAGCAGGACTTTTTTGTGGGTGTGCAGAAGGCAGCTGAGCTGTAGCAATTCATCTTCGGCAACATAGAGGCGGGTGAACTACCACACTTTAAACCTTCCCTGGAGAAGGTGAAAAGCTTCAGTCACAAGCTGAATCCATCCAGGATACTTAGGCGTGTGTATACACACTAATGCTGGGTGCGCACATGGTGTGGCCTTTCTTCCGGTTGCACTCAGCAACTTCGTCTGCAACTTCGTCCGCAACTTCAGAGGCTCACTCAGGGACTTCGTCAGCAACTTCGGAGATTCCTTCAAGAACTTCGTGCTCCACCTGCTCCCCCGTATCGTTCACCCACTTCTCAGTATCTCCTACTGGTTCCTCTGTATCTCTCCTCTGCTTTGAAGGAGCATGCGCTGTCTTCCAAGCAGTGGCAGTGGCTTTCCTCTTACCGAACTGCTCATGGAAGACCCACTTCCTCCTTGCCCTCTTAGCATCTGACTTGTGGGCAGGATTGATGACGTATCCCTGGTAGTTGTCTGTGAACTCCAGAAATGCTGCCACATTCCCCTGTATCTGCCTCCTTTGCACCGGCAGCATGCCCCTCCTCCATACCGGTAGCATGACCCTCCTCCATGTCAGTAGAATGTCAATCCTCCATACCAGTGGCGTGTCCAGGTCAAAGCCTTTATCGTGGCCGTAGTCTACTGCAGCACTGATTTCCTCTCAGAAGAAATGTGTTGCCCCAGACTGTAATCTATCCAGTATATGGCATTCCTCAGGAGTATGGAAGTTGAACGGACTTGACCACTTCCCGACTGTCAGCAGGCGCGGGCTCCATGTTTGCCTTCTCTTGGTGGAAGTGGCTGATAGATGCAACACCTTACATGTGGAACTGTCAAACATGAAGAGGTGAAGAAGTCAGGGTTCTTTGAACTGCCATTTAAAGGGCTCTTTGAACAGCTGTTTAAAACTTCTTAACAGACATGACTATCCGTGCATTACTCATACGGATACTCGAAGTCCTAGATACTGCAGATCCCACGTCTGACACAGAGCCTCTACGTTGCTTTCCCAGCTATTAGTGGGATTTCATGCTTGCTACCTTTATTACATCCTCCATCTCTGCCGGTGGTATGATGTTCCCCACTTCATAGGTGAACGAGCTCTTACATATGTGCTCCCATTTAGTCTCCGAGATATAGACGAAGCTACAGCCAAACACATGTGAACCATCTTCTGGGAACATGTCAGCACCGTACAGGAGTAGATCGGCCAATACTGGGCAAGGTGGTGATCTTTGCCCCTTCGGGACATGGAAAAAATATCTCGCCCAGTCACAACACCTGAAATGCACTAATAAAGAATCCGCTTGTAACTCGACTGACCGACCAGCTTGCCCTAGTTATCGATGACCCCGCAACTGACCACATGATGGTTACATACCTCAGCAAAGTCACCAGGTGCATCTGGGCCACCAAGATCACTGTCATCATCCTCTTTCAGAAGTACACCTTGGAGATATCACAAGACATCCACCACAATGCGAGCCTTCTATGCTTCAGCCCGCATTGTGGCCGACCTCTGCTCGAGACCATACATGGCAGCCTGCACCTCAAGGAAATCAAACAGGATTTTGTCGCAGGCATACAGAGGGCAATTGATCTGTACCACATCCTCAGCAACAATGAGACAGGAATACTTTCACACTTCAAGCCCTCGCTGGAGAAGGCAGAAAGCTTCAACTACCAGCAAAATCCAGCCAGCAAACTGGCATGTAAATCAGGACGTCATGCCCGACGTGGCAGTCAGGGTATTTTCAGGCTTGCTGGCCTGTTGTCGGAGCTCGGTCTTAAGTTTGATGTAGGGAACCTCTCACGGGGACTGATCGAAACATAGAACCCTGTCTACCTTGTGTATCTGGATGCAAAAACGGACATATAAAAAACTGGTTTTGTTCTTAATCCATTTTGCAATAGCTCTAGTGCTACTAGAGGGATCTTCTCCAAATTTAGGGTGAAGCTTGCCTTTCGGGGTCCCAAAGATGTAGGCCAATTTTGTGGTGAAAATCTAATATGCAACAACAAGTTTTTTTGAGCAAAATTGTCTTCAAAATAGATATTTTTCAATAGATGTGGTTCGACTGAAGGGACCGTTTCCAAACTTGGATGGACGCTTGCCCGTAGCGTCCCAAGGACATGTGCCAATTTTGGAGTCAAAATCTGAAACGTAGCAGCAACAGCTTTCAGCAACATTGTCTTGAAAATAGTAATTTTTCAATAACGCTGGTTCTACTAGAGGGGTCTTTTCCAAACTTGTGTGGAAGCTTCCCTAGAGGGTTCCTAAGACGTATGCCAATGCTGGGGTCAAAAGGTAAAACACAACAGCAACAGCTTCCAGCAACATTGTTGCTACAATGGACACGTTTATAAAATTCTTCTCAGAATAGTAAGTGTTGCGATATATCGCGATATTAATATCGTTAGATAACAAATGTATACACACTTCATTAGGCACGTGTTATAGATGCTATTGAGACCAGGGGCCTAGTGAGGTGCAAAGCAATGTCCGTCGTTAGTCCATGTCTAAGACAATGGCTAACGACTGACGTTGCTGTACGCCTATTTAACGCAACAACGGCGCACTAGGCCCCTGAAGTGTACAGTATATTCGATCAGGTGGTAAGCGTGTCACGGTATGTTAGATCGTGCACGCTCCAGGCGACCTACTCGTCTACGGAAATATATTCCATGTTGGTTCGCGATTTCGTTGGCTGAGATATGACAAAGGCCTAACTAATTCTACTTACGTGTGTTAGGTCACGAAATTATTGAAAGTATGGCACTGATTATGCTGAGAAGGATTTGATAAAATTGTTGCTGCCTGGGAACATCTTCACAACGTGGTACTATATTGGATGTCCTGCTGATTATTTTGCTTGTTGTTGCAGTAAGGATTTTCAGTCAACTCGTCTTCAAAAACGCTAAGTAGCTATAATTAAATCCTCTGATGATTTTTTCGCAAACAATTTGATTGAAAGATGTTGCTGCTATGGCTAGTACTCGTACTATGCACTATCGTGAGCATTTGTTCTGCTCAAATGCCATCAAAGTAAAATGGCGGCTCAGAAGACGTTCCCTCTGAATTTTTCTAAAAAATTTCTAATCTTAGTGGTTCGTGATAACTTTAGACTCTGAGATTTAAATTTGTCATAGAAAGGGTCCACTTGCAGACGAAGAGAAGATTATATTTGTAAAGTAATACCTGCATAACTGGCTCGGTTACTGAGCACGTTATCTCAGTAAAAAAACAAGTCTTCTCCTGGTCTGCAAATGATCATTTCTCGAGACCACGACAGAAATCGTTCGTGGTCAGTTTTAGTATTAAGGGTTTAAATAAGACGTACTATATTGATTTTTCGAGAGTAGGACAGATACGCATCCTATTCACGGTTGACCTAGATATTCGCGAGCACGCTCCTTTTAATGATGTTTGCAGGTAGTGGAGATTTTTCATTTTAGGTGTTTTCTCGACAAGGGAATATAACGTGCATTTGTGCTAGCTATATTATACATAATTACTTACTGATTCGCTTTTTTTCTGAGCGAACAAATCGCTGGAAAAAGAGATACAATACCACGACGCTATTCGCCATTACGGTAAGTATTCAATTGTTATTAACACCCATGATATATAAACAGTAGTGCAGAAACCGTGTAGTGTGGCATAGTGTTAGTTGCCGGGACCGTGTGAAGAAGGTGCAGGAGCACAGGAAGGCTGGCAATACTAATTTCTACGGGCAGGTGTGAGAGGTACAAGTCCGCCATTTGATTTATCCGAGTCTGCTCTAAGCATGAACCGGCCTTATGACATATATTTGGATACAGTGTCGGGGCGTACGGTATCCCGGTCAGTTAGTCTATCCAAATATCTGCCATATCGTCGGTACGAAGAATTAAAAAAAGCCACATTTTATAATAATTCATTTGTGGTGTAGTAAACATGCCACATATATATTAATCTTTGTCTTTCCTTATTATATTTCGGGGATTAGAATTAGAAATCTTAAGCCGTGTTCTCACTAGAGACTTAACGTGTATCCAAATGATATCCAATTCGGATTGATTGACAACTCCAATAACGTCACAGGAGAGGAATGCCTAGTTAGCATGAACGGATGCATGCCATTCTTGTTAATCAAGAGATCTGATCTGTCGCTCAGGTATCTGACGTCATCATCAATTACATCACTAATTAGCTTACAGCATTTTCATAATGACGTATAGCTCCATCACGAAAATCGAAAATTAGGCATTACGCCACTATTGTACGAATCGAATGTGTTTGATGAATTTAAAATTTAATAAAAATTTTATTGAATATTGTGAACCTAATTTGAGTGGGGCGGTGGGATTTGTTGTCATAGGCAGCAACACCCGCTAGTCAAATTAGTTTTGAAATATTAAAAATCTTACCTGTATAGTTGGCTAGAAATTTTGATTTTGGAATTCAGCTTTTAAAGTTTTAAATAAATCACAACACGCGTAGACTATAGGCTACACTCTGGGATTAGTTTAGGCAGAAATGGGCGGGGCATGGTTAAAATGCATCCGTCCATTGGTTCTGTTGAATATTTTGAACCTAATTCTCCTGGAAGTTGTTTTCAAAATATTTAACATCCTACCTCTGTAGTTACGGTTAAAGTTAGATTCTAGGAATGCATGTCTCAAAGTTTGAAATCAATTTCAAGGCACGTAAAATATGGGCTGAACTTTGTCGGAAATAAATGTACCATAGCTAGAAATGGATCCCTTTAATATGAATACACACAAAACATGTTCAATCTCATAATCTGGGATAGCACCGCAATCAGGAGAGGAGATATTTGTACATGATTATACAATGTCATATGCCTTTGTGCGACCAACACTTCTCTGGAGTTCTAAGATATGTGCTAGAGAATTTGCTTCAAAACCTGGCATAGAGCAGTAACGAAATTGAGATCAGATTGATTACGCCTGCAGATGGTGAACAATTCCTACACGCGCTTTGCCATTACTGGAAAACAGAACCTGTTTCTGTTGCCTTGGAAATTAATATTCCAAATGACATTGGTGAAGGAGTACGTGACACAGTACTGCGGCGATGGACTTTCTCTTTGCGCTATGGATCGGAAACCAGATATCATGTCAGGCTTTCATTTATCAGCACCTGTTAAGAAAACGGATCCGCAAATGAGAAATTTTACAACAGCAGGATACGACATGAAGGCAATGCACAAATTCCAATGTTATATGTTAGGGTCTCAGGTCGTTCATAAATAGAAAATCTGGAACGAGGTCACTTTTCATATCACTATTATGGACCGAGTTGAAAATTATCAATTTGCACGAGCTTTGCGATGCAAAATTGATAATTTTCAACGAGGTTCATAATAGTGATATGAAAAGCGACCGAGTTTGAGATTTTATTTATCATATAACCTGTAATTTTGAAATATTTGCCAATAGTAGCTGATGTGACTTTTATCTGATTTCTCATTTTTGATTTTCGTGAAATCGATACCACCACTGTGACGCACCACTACTTGATAACAGATACTGAATGCACAGCAAAATATAGTGACAAACACAAAATATGGCGATGTCAGCGGTAAACTACACTTTTCTTCTAAGACGATCGCAGAGCCGCGGCCATCAATCGTTACTTCGCTGCCGACTGATAAACTGTCAAACGATAGCATTTTGCGATGGCGTTTCATGAATGACAAACCGTAGTAAACAAATCGTAGTAAAACGCGTAGTGATCCCTACGCGTCACGCTCACATCAATCGATGTTTTAATTGGTCGATTTAACTGGGTTGCGCACCCAACAGCCAATGAAAATACTCCATTGAATATGGCACGTGTGCTCATATCGAAAAATATGGAACGGGCTAGAAGGCTTGTTTATGTGATAAAGATATTAATGTATTTGCACGGTATGGGGTGGATACTATTCAGCATTGTGAAGATCTTTGTGTGGTCACTCAGTATCAACCCCGTGGCCTGGCCACGAGATTAGTCACGACACACATTGATAACGCTCGCCAGCAAGGATTCAAGCTTTTATGTGCTGAGGCGAGTAATGACTTCTCCTGTAGATGCTTCAATAAGTTTGGATTCCAGTATATAACGGAACTTACGTTTGAACAATATAAAGAGCTGGGCTTTCCTTTGATCAAGGAAACCGGACAACATACAAAACAAACTGTTCACTTCTCCCGATTCTAATTGAGTAAAGCGAAAAGCTATACATAGATTTTCAACATTGTTTAACTTCTGGGATTATTGAAACTTAATGACTAATGGTTACTGACAGTATTGTTATACAAATAGTCGTGACATTACGGCGTTTTGACATTGACAGGGAATCGAACCCACAACGAGCGAGAGCACCCAACATCATAGCACACAAAGGCTTCCACCTCACCAATGCCGCATAGGCTATGGTGCTAGGCGCTCTTGCTGGTTGTGGGTTTGATTTCCTGTGTGTTGACTGTATTGTGTGCATACTCAATAAAATAATTCAACCATGGCTAACATGACAAATAATGACATAACTGACAATTACTAAACGATTTTAATGTCTTGGATGCTCAATAAAGAGGGATCTAAGCACCGCCCACTTCTAGCGAAGCTCCGTCCCCCTTTTGATGCAGTGATTAGAAACTTTGAAAACTGAATTCCCAGAATGTGATTTTCAAGGTAACAGCACACAGTCAAATTAGCTTCAAAATATTAAATAGAATATTTAGTAAATTATAAATTCGTCAAAGACATACAATTCGTAAACATATGCGACACACCTTTCGATTTTAATTGTGACTTCAGGTAGATAAAAATAACGTAATTGCTTATGAGGTCAGAGACTTCAGTTACATAACGAATCCCTCCATAGATGTCCAATATTTACAAAACATAAAATGCATCGTTTGCCCATTAACGTCATACTATATCCTCCAGATACTCCAGCGAATAGAGGAATCTAGTTTTAGCTATGCCCCGGCCACATCTAGCTAACATTCACACACGCATTTCCCGTGCTGGGATCAATCGATCCATGCACCCCCCGAATCCAAATCTCCAGAAAACTATACAGGCAAGCTGTTGGGATATGTGGAAACTAATACGACTAGGTGCTAAATTAGTTTAAAAAATGTCAAAAGAACGTTTATTAAATAGTAAAGAAATACAATTCGTACAACTTGAGGGCCTATTAAGCGGTTATGACGGACTAAATCGCGCCATTCTTGACGTATTTGACATCAGCTTACATATAACGTAGTTGATTATGACATCATCAGATTGCTTGATAAACTGGATTCCGCAAGTAAATTGGTTTAAGATAGTTTTGCTTTCTAGAGAATGGACCTTTCTGGTTTCAGCTATGCCCCACCCATCTCGCGCTAACCGTCACCCACACCTCGCCCGTGTTGGGATCAATCGATCTCTGAACACCATGACTATCAATTTCCAAGAAACTATACAGGTAAGCTGTTAAATATTTTGAAGCTAATTTGACTGGGTGCTGTTGCTGCCTATATATTCAACAGCATGTTTATTAAATAGCAAAGAATTACAAAGACAGACAATTGATACAACGTGTCGGACTATTTGAGATTTGATGACTGTTTATATGGAACCCTTGGTGACGTAATGATTGTGACGTCAACATACACGCTTTGAGCTGATTATGACGTCATACGAGGTCAGTTGATGGATGAATACTATGGAAAGGTGAATTACATACACTAAGCAAATGGAGGAATCCGATCTGTCTCTCAAGTATCTGATGTCATGATCAAAATATATACAGTCAAATGAGGTACGTATTTCCGACTGTCACCGGCTGAATTGTATGTTTTTGGTGAAATAACAATAAGGTATACTATTCTGTAATTTCTGTTGATAATTGTAAAACTAATTCAATAGCTTGCATAGGTAGCTTATAGACCTAACTGAGGATTCCAGTTTCTCAGTCAATTATATGACGCCATAATCAACTACGCGACGTGTATAGTGACGTCATAATCAATTACGTCACGAATGACTCGATTTAGCCTGTTTTAAATGCTTCATAGTCCGCCAGGCTGTACGAATTGTGTCTGTACTATTTAATAAACATGATGGTGACTATTTTGACAATAATTTGACTGGCCGCTGTTGCTGTCAACAATCATTAGCCTGGATAAACAATAAGATAAGAGCATTGACTAGGCGCAGGAACAAAACACACAGTCAGTTTAAAAAGACTAGCAGCCTACGCCTAAAAGATAGTTGGAAAGCTCTGCGAAAGCAAATTAAGAAAGAAGTTCTGGATTCCCACCATAACTTTGTCAACAATTTGCTCGGTGACATCAAAACTGACTCGAAACCCGTTTGGAAGAATATTAACAACCAAAAATCTGACAAACAGGGACTCAAAACAAATGGAATTCTCGCAGATACTGACCTCAGCAGAGCAGAAGCACTTATCAGCCAATTTACTAGCGTGTTCACCGAAACAACCAAACTCAATCCCTAAAACGAGCAAAATGGTAAACATCACATTCAGCCCAAATGGAATTAAGAAATTATGAAATGGTTTGAAAACATCAAAGGCCATGGGGCCAGACGAAATGCTCCGCAAATACTCAGAGAACTGTCAACAGAACTGTCCGGCATACTATCACAATTTTTCCCAACAGTCCTTAGACCAAGGAGTTATCCCAACTGAATGGAAATCGGCAAACATTTGTCCTTTTAAAAAAAAGCGACCGGTCTTTACCAAGTAACTATTGATCGGTTTCCCTCACATTCCTTTGCTGTAAGACGCTAGAACACATTATCTGTTCTAATTTAATGAGCCATTTCGAACAAAATAACATCCTGACTCACAGAAACACGCCTTTCAAAAATTTCACAGTTGTGAAACTCAACTAATTAATGTCATCAATGATTGGGGTTCATCCATTACTAAACGGAAACAAGTGGACATTTTTATTCTCGACTGAAAAGGCCTTTGATATTGTTCCACATTCAATTTTGAAATCTAAATGGTGCCAAATCAAACGTTGTTGCCGTTGCGTCTGGAGTACAGCAAGGAACCCGTTCCAGGCCCGTTACTGTTTTCAGCCCACATACATAATATAGTCCAGGACATTTCCTCAGAGATCAGGCTATTCGCTGATGATTGCGTATGCTACTGCGAAATTGATCCCCCAAGGACTGTGAAGCACTCCAACAAGACATGTTAGGTAACTGGGCTACCACTTGGGGAATGGGCTTCCAACCAGTAAAATACAACATGATGAGCCTAACCAGAAAAAACCCCAAACAAATTCGACTACACACTAAAAGGAAACAGTCTAAGTTTTGTTTCAGCAGCAAAGTACTTGGGCGTCAACATCACCAATGGCCTAAGCTGGAACAAGCACATCACTGAGACCTGCTGCAAATCATACAGACACTTAGGACTATTGCGGAGAAATTTATCAGTCTGTTCCCAGGAAAGCAGACTTCAAGCATACATGGGGCTGATCAGACCAGTTCTGGAATATGCAAGCACAGTTTGGGACCCTCATCAGATAACTCCTCAGAACAAACTAGAAACTGTGCAAAAACGTGCACCTAGATATATCACCTCAAACTATTGCAATAAAATGGAAACCCTAACACTCCCACCGTTGTCAGACATAAGGAAACAACACCGCCTTATTTTGTTCTACAAAGGTCTACAGCAACAAGCAAACATATCATTAGACAGTCTACAGACTCTAATTCGGAAAACCAAAAACATGCACAACAGCCACTTCAACCAAATTTACGCAAGACCTGACGTCTTTAAATTCAGCTTTATTCCCAGTACTATAAGCGATTGGAACAAACTATCGCAGGATCTTCTAAGCAGTTCAGAAAACGCCACAAATCCTACAAATAAATTTACTGAACTAAGCATAGGCAAAAATATGTCTAAACCAGCTACTTGATGAAAGTGCGGTGAAAATAATGTCCGTTGGATGTTTCGCCATAACTAATCAAGATCAAGATCAAGATCAAGATCAAGATCAAGATCAAGATCAAGTAACATCTGTTGAGAACGTTATTATTTCAATCTGTGGCGGGTTTGAAGGAAAATGCCACACGGTTATACCCACTGTTAAAGGATAACTAACATAATCTCTTGATAGCTATTCAGATGATTTAATGTGCCGCTCATAAACTATGCAGGCAATTTTAAGCTTTTTATTATGCCGCTAACGGAAGATATTCGGGTTTTAGTAGCTAAATGGTGGTACATTTTTATACCATATGATGGCTGTCATTATTTACTGTTAAACCAATCAGAAAAAAAATATTGTGTCTGCCTCGATATATTCGATCATAATTGATTGAATATATCGAGGCAGACACAATATTTTTTCCAGTCAAATTCGCTTCAAAATATTAAACAGCTTACCTGTATGGTTGCTTGTACACCACATTGTCAAACTAGAGATGTGCACCTCTATAATTAGAGGTGCACATCTCTAGTTTGACAATGTGGTGTACAAGCAACCATACAGGTAAGCTGTTTAATATTTTGAAGCGAATTTGACTGGAAGTTGTTGCTGCCTTAGGCAAAATATTCAACATGATGAGCATTACATAATAAAGAATGTAATGCCTTGGCACTTACATGACATCACATACTGATACTATAGCTTGAGGAGACAAAATGGCGGCGGTCACTGTTCGACATTTACTTGTTATTATAAAGCGGAAAATCGTGATACAGATAAGGGAATATGACAGGATATGAATGATATGCTATCTACATACATCTATCGGTGCAATACAACATTTGAGATGACATTGACATCTCTTTAGCAAGAGCTAAACTAATGTGTTAACTAAATCATTGATGAACACATAGATGTGTACATCTACGGATTATTGTGTCAAACTACTCTTTTAATGGTGAAATTGGTAAAAAAACGACCTCTGCATTGATCTTGAGAAATGTCCATTTGCAGTCTAAGAGAAGAATATCTTTGAAAATTTATCACTGGGTGACTGGTTTCGTAACCGAGCCAGTCATTTCAGTGGCAAAATGATCAAAAATACTGTTCTTGGTCTGCAATTTGACACTCGCTAAGTAGAAATGTGAATTTTCTCGACCTTTACACTTTTGATGAATGCACATTTGAAGGAACACAGAGATCTATTTTCTTGTGAATTTTCGTTATAAATTTACAAGAATACTCTTTTTGGCTGCAAAGATCAAAATTTCCATGAATGGTTGTGGCAATTAAATTATTAATTGAAATAAATAGTATTTTGAGCGCTTTAATGCACTGTTGGCACAAGAGGGGTTAAGCCTGATTACTTTACAGTTTTGCTTGATATAGAAACGTGCGTCCATGAACGAACGATTTTAGTATAGGACCCATATATAAAAGCATTAGCAGGGGCGTATTTGGGTTCAATTTATAGTCATTTTCTCATACGCCTTGCTATATTTATAATATATATATAGCAAGGCGTACGAGAAAATGACTATAAATTGAACCCAAGCTGTACATATACTAGGTAAATACCGATCCAATTTATAACGCTAAGTTCTCACTCACAACTCTCGCTGTTTGACTGAGTTATGCGAATAGGTAGATAGCGTTAATTGGAGAAGAATTTGCGTGGCGCATATATATCAGGGTGTTAGTCGTTATATTGTAAGTATAGACTAGAGCACTCATTATTAATTAAATAGACGTGACTTACCTGTAAGGTGATGTCTCACAAAGGGATCCATTTCTTGCTATAGCCCGCCCATTTCTAACAAAGCTCCGCCCAGGCGTTGCCAATGTCGGGATCGATCGAACCTTGAATTCCCAGAATCCCGATATCAACGTAACTATACAGGTAAGCTTCTGGATATTTTGAAACAAATTTGGCTGTGTCGTTGCTGCTTATGGCCTTAGTCTCAAGATATTCAACTGTTTACTAAATTGTAAAAACATACCATTCGTATATTTGACGTATTATTCAATGTTCTTGATGGCGATAGATACGCCATTTATTACGGATTTTGATAGCCACGTGAGCCTACATATGACGCAATTGCTTGTGACGCCATATAGCTCCAGGTAAATTCATGGCAATCTTCAAAGAAGTAGATGACTTTAGTTTTTATCGGTATGAAACATAATTACGTGATCAACTCGTCACGATTTGAATTAATATAAAGTCCAATCAGGGCCGAATTTAGGACTGGGCAGACAGGGAGTTTGCACAAGAGGCTCGTTCAAATTCAAATTTGAAAATCGTTACCAAGAAGTAGGTTTCTGCTGTAAAAGCAAAATTCTAATGTTTAAGGAGGAGTGATCAGTAATAATTATTGTGATAAGAAGATTGAACATTAAATTTCCGTTCAAATTTCATTGAAAATTAATGGCAGCAGTCGAAGCAAAATAAAGATGTTATTTATCTGTTAAAATGCAGAAGAAGGCAGCGTGCACACCCCCCCCCCCACCCCACCATAGATGGGGCCTAGGATAGGCATAGTCCTCCCCGGAGCAAATCGAAAATGAGATGATCCACGATGCCATTAAATGGCTTCTCAGAGTATCGAATTTGATATTTTCAGCGGCAGGAGGGCCCCCCAGACCCGCGTATTTGCGAGAGGGACGCCTCCTCCCATGCCCTCCCCAAATTACTGGTCAGTGGACTCCACTGTAATAAATTCACGCTAGTCCAATGGAGGGATCTGACATGCCACACAAATATATAGCATAATATATTACTTCACTTTTAGGCTGATGTCACAGTCATAATGGTATTTTATAACTCGTCATGAAGCTCGAAATTCCGTCATGTGCATGAATCGTATTTTTTTGATGAATTTACAATTTATTAAACATTCTGTTGAATTTTTGGAAACATTTCTCATTTGTGCCAAACCATTTGAGAGCAAGCACGGATCAAACACTCGTATCTAGTATCTTCTCCTGCCACAAGACATACTGTCACCAGTTGTGGTAGCATTACAGAAGACATGGCATGGATAAGGGGTTGGCACTGATATGCAAGAGAACAGACCTTTCCACTTTATCAACCTATCATATGACATCATACGCAACTACGCGACGTGTAGAATGCTATCATAATGAATGACGTCATGAATGCCGTCGATAAGTACGAACACATATTTGAAGACGGACTATGTGTTGTTATACGAATTGTATGACTTTACTATTTAATAAATATTCTGTTGAATATTTGGAACTAATTTGACTGGGTGCTGTTGCTGCCATAGGCAGCAACATCACCAAGTCAAATTATCTACAAAATATTCAACAGCTTACCGCAGCAACAACACCAAGTCAAATTAGTTTCAAAATATTCAACAGCTTACCTGTATACTTTTCAGGAAATTGATAGTTAGGGCATTCGGGGATCGATCAATCCCAACACGGAGAGGTGTGGGTGGAGCTTAGATAGAGATGGGCGGAGAATAGCTAAAAATGGAAAGGTTCATTGATGTTGAAATACTTTTTGCAAGCCCAGATTTGAAGATGGAACCTGGGAATCACCCAGCAATATCTTGCTCCACCTGTTTACTTGTATGTTTCTATTCTCATACTGCCACATACAACACACATGTCCTTTGTTGCGGTTGTAATTGCTGCTCGTTCATGACTTCATATCCATCTGTCTAGGACATCGTGCTTCCGGGTGATATCCACGACTCCTCTCGTTTTGGAGGCTATGGCTGCTTGTATCATATTGGCCCAGTAGATGACAGGCGGATTGACTTTTTGACCCATCCTAACTACTGTCGGCATGCACACCCTCCAGCACCAGCCTCTCTCATTGCAGATGAATTCAATCAGCAACTTTGCCATCTCGATGTGTGCATAAACATTGTGAGGCTGCTTTCTCTGCCGTCAAGAAGAGGGATGTCACGTGTATATCATGACACACCGTTAGACAACACTTGTGGATGTAATCTGATTAGCTAGTCTCCCGCATCCGTACAGGCCTAAATGCGTTCTGGGATGATTTTATTGTAGAATCCAATATCTTTCTGTCATGGCGGCATGTATCTATGACCGCTGCCATAATGGCTGTAAGACTTTCCCTTGCCTAGGTCTGATGCAGTGTAAACCCCTCGTGTTAACTGTACATTAAAGCGATAAACATTTTTAAAAATTTCAATTAACCATTTAATTCACCTTTCCAGAGTATCCATTCATCATCAGACCTCATATATACCATCACCAACTCTCAAATGGTCAGACACGTTGTATGAATTGTATATCTTTGCTATTTAATAAACATGCTATTGAATATTTTGAAACTAATTTGACTGGGCGCTGCTGCTGCCATAGGCAGCAGTAGCATCCGGCCAAATTAGTTTCAAAATATGCAACAGCTTACCTGTATAGTTTTCTGGGAGTTGACAGTCAGGAAGCTCAAAGATCGATCGATGGCAACACTAGCGTGGTGTGGATAAAGCTTAGATGGTCGCGGCATAGCTAAAAATGGAAAGGTCTATTCTCTCTCATCATGAATGTAAACATCTTTTGTATTTTTGTAAAAAAGTTTACAGTTTTACTGTTAGTTGCTCCAAAAATGTCACGAGACAATGAGGATATTGAGATCAGATTGGCCGCAACAGCAGATTGTGAACAATTCAACAACTTACTCTCGTATTTCTTCAAGGCGGAGTCTACAGCTATTGCCCTAGATTTCAAAGTGCCTGACGACATGGCAGAGGCTCATACATCTTATATTAAGTTTTATTGAGATGGACATTCTCTTTGTGCTGTGGATCGAAATACGGGAGTTATGGCTGGGTTTATGCCAGCAGTAGTCGTTAAGAAGAATGGCATGAGTGATTTTACAACGACGGGATATGACAAGGAATCGACCTACAAGTTACACTATTATACGTTAACAGCTATTGTCCTTTACAAAGATGCTAACGTATTTGAACGCTACGGTGTTGTTACAATTTTGCGTTTTGGAACTCTTTGTGTTCGCCTGAATATCAGCGTCGTGGGTTGGCTAGACGCCTGATTAGAGCTGGCATTGGTAACGCCCGGAGGTGCATTGATACGATGGGATTCGTGTATATAACTGGTCGTACGTTTGAGCAGTATAATGAGATGGGATTTCGATTCATTAAAGATGCTGGACAACATACCAAACTAACTCTACATTGCCTCAAACTTTCAGTGCCTAAAACAAAGGCATTGTCCCAATGTGTACGAACTGATTGACCATATGAGTACATTGAAGATACACATAGTGGATCTCCGCTCACTTTAACATTCTCATCTTTTACATGCTCAACCTTGCAAAATGGATGATTATTTAATTGATGAACACAGTTTCGCAGTCAATCATACGACTTCATATCAAACTACGTCACATATAGACTGACATCCTAATCAATTACATCATGAATGACACGATTTAGGCCGTGTTCTCATTAGAGAGGTAATCGGGAATAACGCCATACTGAAGTATGGCGTTATTCTGGATTAAGTCTCTATTGAGAACACGGCCTTAGTTAGTCATAAACATTTCTGTCAAGTTATACGAATACACCTTTGCCACATTGACATCATTAACCCGGGATTCCCTTAAACCAACTCTCAGAGCATAACCGACAACAAGCAGCTAACCCACATTGAGTTACTGATGTATGATTACTGTATTCTGCGCCTGTATTAGTAGAAACATCCTACAGCTGCAAATCAGTCCTTCTTCGCTTTTGACCACTGTGTCTTTCCTCAGCCGAAATCCTTAGCTTCCTCAGGTCCATTCTTGACTTGAGTGTACCGAGTCCCGTTTTCTTGAGGTCACCTCGTAGCATGCTTAGCAGATTTATGCAATGACGCCCTCTCCTGGCTTTGTATTTGCTGGATCCGAGTAGGGAGAATTCCAAGGCTCTCTGTGCTGGTGTCTCTTCTGGCATCCTTAGCACATGGCCAAACATGGACCATCTTTTTTGGGCGACTTTTACAGACAGCGGCGACGTATTACACATCTTGTATAGTGTATCGTTGGAAATTATGCTGTCTGGCCATCGGTGTCCAGTGATGGTGCGTAGGTGTTTGCGGTGGCTGGCATCGAGTTTGTCTAGAGCTGCCTTTGGAGCTGCCCAACTGTTACAGTTATACAGCATCAAGGATACGCAGGTTGCATTTTATAAAGGTAGCCTCTTTATCAAGGGCATCTTTGTTCTACGAATCCATAGCTGTAGTGAGCCCAGAATTTTAATTTTCCTCCATGGTTCGCCGCCACGAAGTGGGTCGTCATTTTCTATAGTTTCATGCTGTGTCGATAGGTATATGTGGGTGAACCCTGTTTTGGATTCATTCACAAAGAGATTCTCAATTTTGAGATTGCTTGCAGCTATTGGGAGAAGCTCGTCAAGGGGTTTCTTTTCCTCGTCTATGAAGCCTACATAGTTGGCATATTCCATCTCTAGCGGCATGCCCAGTATTGACACTGGGTGTTTGGCCTTGTGGAACATTCCCTCACAGATTTCAATGCGGCAGCAAGGTAGCAGGTGAAAAGCACCGGAGATGGACCATCTCCCTGTGGGGAGCCGATTGATGTCTCAAACTCTACAGACTTCACTGACTTGACTCGTACTCTCAGCTTGGTGTCTGCAAGCAGTAGTCTCACTAGTCGTAGCTCATCTTCATTGCAACTGGCCTTGCGTAGTACATCTATGATTGAGTTACTATTGCACTAAAATAGACCGCAGTCTAAACCGTTCTTATGAAAAAATAAAATCACAATATTATTTAAGCCATACGCCATTAGAAAGCGTATTCAATCGACTAAATATTACTTTTTTAATAGTTATTTACGTATATAAAATACCCCATTATACCTAGATTAATTAAATCAAGTGGTCAATATGGGCTATTTTAAAATTACAATCAACTGCATCAACTTTTACAAAAAACTATAAAAACCAATACATAAATGTATAGAAGATTGTCTTAGCCTTCCAATGATTTATAACTTCAAAAATATTATGAACGTAGTTCTTCATATAAACTGCTTAACGTGCATTGTATCCGATTTTAATAGTAAAGTAACGCTGTTTGCACGTCGGCTATCACAGTTATCAGCCAGAAGCTATTTTTCCAAAATACGCTAATGTGGGAAAGGTCTATTGTAAGTCTTTACTATTAAGACACATTCTATTGGATATTTTGAAACTAATTTAACTGGGTATGGTTGCTGTCATAGGCAGCAACCGCATCCAGTCAAATTAGTTTCAAAATATTCAACAGCTTACCTGTATAGTTTCCGGGAAATCAAGATTCATAGAGTGCCGGGTATCTATTGATCCCAACACGGGCAAATTTTGAATTGAATTTAGGCAGAGATGGGCGGGGCATAGCTAAATCTGGGTTCCTCTATTTATCTGGAGGATCTGTCTGATTCATTGCTTAATGGCCCTTCCCATTTTAGCTATGCCCCGCCCATCACTAGCTAAGCTCCACCCACACCTAGCCGTGTTGGGATTGATCCATCCACAAATGCCCTAGCTATCAATTTCCTGAAAACTATACAGGGAAGCTGTTGAATATTTTGTAGATAATTTGACTGGGTGCTGTTGCTGCCTGTAGCAGCATCAGCTACCAGTCAAATTAGTTTCAAAATATTTAACAGAATATTTATTAAATAGTAAAAGCAAACAATTTGTACAACAACGCATAGACTGTCTTCAAATATGCGTTCGTGACGTACTTATCGACGTCATTCATGACGTCATTTATTATGATGTCATTGTACACATCACGCAGTTCAACATGGCGTCATATGATGGGTGGGTACTCTGGAAAGGTGAATTGTAAGTGCCTTACTTGCTTGGTGACTTATTTTTGTGCTTGGTTACGTGACTACTCACCGCGCACAGCGCACAATGGCCATTTCCAATTTTAGCTATGCCCCGCCCATCTCTCGCTAAGCTCTACCCACACCTCGCTCTGGTTGGGATCGATCGATCGCTGAACTCGCTGACTATAAATTTCCAGAAGACCATACAGGTGAGCTATTGAATACCTTGGAACTAATTTGACTGTAACCATAGGCAGCAACAGCGCCCGGTCAAATTAGTTTCAGAATATTCAACAGCATGTTTATTGAATAGTAGAGATATACAATTCGTACAACGTGTTGGACTATTACGAGTTAAAGACTGGCCAGATAGAATCATTTATGACGTATTGATTATGACGTCATCCGCTTAGATGATCATGACGTCATATGACGTCAGATGATAAATGAATAATTTGGAAAGGTGAATTACCTTTGCTGTCGATGTAATTGCTGCTCGCTCATAACTTGCCAGTAACTATCTGTCTAGGTTATTTTTCTTCAGGGTAATACCCACGGGTCCTCGTTTCTGTTTGAAGGCTATTGTTACCGTATTATTCTTGTACTATTTTTGCACATACACGAGGGAGTTCCCCGCGTGATGGGCAGCCAAAATGGTTACCATACAAAAAACCGACTTGCACCTCAGGAAACTTCTCTGACAGAAAATATATCACGGCTTATACTGAGATCTATTGTCTGTAATTCGGGTGGTCCACGGAGTAGAGGAATGGAGCCACCCTAGATTCTGTCAGCAAGTGCAATGTCCAGCATCCGCCTCTCTCATTGTAGATGAACTTACTTAACAACTGTGATATCTTGATGTGAGGATCTATACAGGAGGAAAGCTATGATATCCGCACCGGCATAGATGTGTACAGAGAGGATTACCTTGTCCACTCCATTAACTTTCTGTCGCGGGAACAATGCTCTATTGTCTCTGACGTAACGGCAGAAGGACTTTTCTTTCAGTTGGTCTGATGTTGTGTTAAACCCATCGTTAGCTGATTCAACGAGGTCTGCCTGACACTCGTCTATTCCTCCATCTTGCCAATCACTGTCAGGTAGTTGAATGTAATATGAAATCTATCCATCCTGCAATATAACTGCCTGTGGCGGCATCACCATATGTCCTTAGCCTTCGTGTTGTGTCTGACTTAAAAAAGAAGACACTGCATTTTTGGCAAGGCTTTGACTTCATCTTCTCTATCAGCCACATCATTCTGGTTACATTATTATTATTATTATTATTATTATTATTATTATTATTATATAGCAAAAATTGCTCTAAACGCTTTGCACTAGTTAGTTATTAGAAAATTATATGTAATTTTAAACAATCAGTCATTAAAAAAACTATCTGTAAGTAAACAATCAGCCATTGGTAAAAAAACCAATCAGTCATTAGTACATGAGTTATTACATGAGACAAGAGTCTGTCACTGACGTGTAACGAGTGTAACTGCAACGAGTTTCAATGATAGACAAGGACACACAGAATACCATGACGTTGAAACGAGTCCAGTTTGCAACTTATCTTAGTCAACTTTCGTAGGGTGGAGCTCAACTTTGAATTGTTTAGTTGGCAACATACGCAAGAGTGACCCTACAAGACCCATTGCGCCCAACAGCTAGTGTACGGTGTCTCGATATTTCAATATGTATATCGGTTCACTTAAATCCATTATTTTTGGCAATGCTAACAAAAAAAGGATAAAGAAAATTGGGAACAATTCACGGTGACATGTTGACTAATTTGAAATTAATTTTACTGTTTCATTGACTATTTTAACAATGTATGTATGTGACATGGTCAATGCGAATTCACTTATCAATATAACCTTGGAGC
The DNA here is from genome assembly GCA_034401795.1 of Chaetoderma sp. LZ-2023a. Taxonomy (NCBI): domain Eukaryota; kingdom Metazoa; phylum Mollusca; class Caudofoveata; order Chaetodermatida; family Chaetodermatidae; genus Chaetoderma; species Chaetoderma sp. LZ-2023a. The sequence continues at coordinate 54,174,180 of CM067366.1, read as the reverse complement.
ATGCGATATATTTAAAAGCATGGCGCGATATATCATACTATTGCAATATCATGCAATGCATACAAGCGGGAGCGCGCAATACAGTCCCTCTGGAAGCTATGGATTCTATGGATTGCAATACAGCACAATATCGTGCATGCATAGCGAACCTATGTATAATAGAGGGATCTATATCTAGCTATACCCCGCCCATTCCCAGCTAAGATCCGCCAACTTTCTACATGGCTTCGGATCAATCTATATACTTTGAAACTATACAGGAAAGCTGTTGAATATTCTGAAATTAATTTGACTTGGGGCTACTTTAGCCTATGGCAGCAAGAACTCCCAAGCAAACTAGCTTCCAAATATTCGACACAATGTTGATTACATTTTGAATCCATCAAAGACTGAAGGAAATTTCAATTTCCCTTTCTCCGAGATCTAACAATACTCACCATTCTATTACTTCTAATACAAGCTAGCGTGGATAGCTGGGCCCTATGACTATAGACTTAGTAAGCCTTACCGAGTCCTGGAACCGGGTACTCGGCTCCCTACTGCCGAGTACCCGTTTGCCATGAAGCTCATCTTGTTTGCATAGCCACCAAACAAGAGATACCCATGGCTTGCCTCAGTGGGGCTGGGAGGCTGGGTCCGTCCGTAATAGAATGGTGAGTATTGTTCGATCTTCGATCAATACTCACCATTCTATTACTTCTGATATACACCAGATTTAGACAGTAACCTGGTGGGAAAAGGGCAAGCCATCAATTGCTACTTTTGCCCCTTGGAGAAAGAGCTAGACTTAAACATGATTAATGGAGCCCTAAAAGGACCATCAAGTTAACGGAACCGAATCACATTCGCATCACTGCCCCCTCCCCTTTTTCTCCTAAGAAAAGGGAGAGAACTCACGAACATGCATCTCGCCTGAAACACAAATATGCCAAGAGGGTTAACTGCTCTTTGCATATATTAGCCTGGGAATGAGCATGAATATATAAGATGAATGAACATGATATATAGATATAATACAAAAAACTCTCAATCTTGAATTACCTCATGATATTTTGATTTCAGATGTGGAGCCCCCAACCATTCACTTGTCCGACCATCAGTGACACAATCTGGTTGACATCCTCTCGCTCGACCATGTCTGCTTCTTAATTCTTTCTTACAGATGCCGAAAAGGGGGAAGAGCGGTGTGGTCGTATAGCTATCGTTTCAAAACAGCTAAAGCGAGTGGATTGGCAGAGTCTGACACATCCCTCATATAGTAATCCGTGAAAGAGGACTCACAGTGCCATTGTGCAACAGCCATGATGTCCTGTAACGGAAAACCATTGAAAAGGGCGGTCGAGGCGGCTATTCCTCTAACATCGTGTGCCCTTGCGCATTGTACCTGGCTGCTTTCAAAACAACCGAGTAATTCCTGCACCATTGAATCAAGTGCCACACTTTGATACATAGTGTGAGTGACTTGGTACCGCCTTGGCGATTTATGTATGATACTACTGTCGAGTTGTCCGACCGTATCAATATCGCCTTGCCCCTGACTTTTAGAAGAAACCTTTCCAATGACAGTTCCACTGTCATCATTTCAACAGATTGATATGCAGCTGGCTCTCTTGGAGAGTCCATGTGCCCGAGACCTGGTGTTCTCCCAGGCAGGCCCCCATCCATCCAGCGATGCATCCGTGTACACAGACAGCTGGGGGTGGGTTAGGTGCAGCGAAACCCCTACTAGGAGATTCTGACGCTTTTTCCACCATACAAGATGCGACATAATTAGCTCCAAAACTGGCACCAGTTTTGACAGGGGTTCTGTTCTCTGTTTCCACAGAGACATCAGATACAACTGGATAGGTCTTCGCATCAGAGCAGCGTACGGGATTACCTGCCCCATGGAGACCATCATGCCCAGCATCTGAAGAAACCGCATCGCCTGAATGTGGTTTCCCAATCGAAAAGTCTTGGGGATGGCTAACAGAGACACCACTCTGGGCTCTGACGGGTAAACCCTGCCCTCCTCGAGATCGAATCGCATCCCTAAATAAACGAACTGTTCAGTGGGTGTCAACTCGGTTTTCTCCTTGTTGACTATCCAGCCTAGATCTGAATGTAACTTCAGAGTCAGAGCTGTATCCACCTCCAACCTGGCTGATGTGTCTGCTTTGATCAGCCAGTCGTCTATGTAGGTGTGAAGTGCCACATTATCTTTTCTAAGAAACGCTGTCACCACAAGGACCACTCTGGTGAAAACCCATGGAGCTGTCGACAGGCCAAATGTGAGGACTACAAACTCCCACACTTGATTCTGAAACGCAAATCTCAGAAACCTGTGACAACTCCTATTCATTGGAATGTGGAAATATGCATCTTTCAGATCGATCGATACACACCACATTCCCTTCCTCAATCCTGCCATTACCGACCTCAGAGTTTCCATCTGAAACCGAGGCGTATGGATAAATCAACTTAATGGCCTGCGATTGAGTAGGGGTCTCCACCCCCCTGTGCTCTTGGGGACAAGGAACATGTTTGAATAGAAGCCTGGAGTGTTCCAGTTTGCTGGTTTTATTGCTCCCTTCAGAAGCAAACCTGACACTTCGTTTTGAATGGCTTCTAACTTGTCTGGTTCCCTTGGTACGGGTATCCGGACAGGTGTCAAAGACAGATTTTGTGGTGGAAAATCCCACCACTCCGGCATGTACCCCAGACTGTCTGACGTCACACCTCGCTAAGCCTCGACGAAATGCATGAGCCTTCCATCCACTATAGACGCATCGGTGCCTAATGCGGGTGTCTGGCTCGCGATCCGACGAGAGAGAGAGAGAGAGAGAGAGAGAGAGAACCATTTTGGTCTTGGCTTGGCTGCTCTAACTGGTACCGCTCTTCCTGTCGCACAGGTGTGGTCCAGGCAGATATGAAGGGAGCCCTCGTATCCTCAGGTACGATCCGTCCCCTTCTTTCCGCCCTTTGAGGACTTACCATTCCCCTTCCCCTTTCCCTTCTCGTCTCTCGGGCGATCAGGAGGAACATTGGGGAGGGTAGGGGCCTCCACAACCTTCCTAGCCTTCTTCGCAGGAGGTGGCTGAAAAGACCCAGTAGAAGCAGAAGCAGCACTAGGCTTAGCTTTCACCTTGCTTTTGTGCTTCTTCTGTTTCTTAGAAGGTTGTCCAGTTAGCGGCTTGGCTACAGCCCCGAGTGCGTGCGCCTGATGCACTAGTTCTAGCTGCAGATTAACCACCAACTGATTCTGCGTGATGCTGGCCATGTCTTCTAAGATGGCCCCCGCTTGGCCACCAAATATGCTAGGGCCTGTAAGTGGCGTCCCAAGAAGACGCTCCCTAACGGCAGTAGCTGGACGCATATGGTCAAGGACCATCTGCCTCCTAGACTTCGTCACACGCGCTTGCACCCTTGGCAATTCGTCCATAGACAGCACCAGGCCGTCATTAACGCATGAAAGCGCCACAGGTGGCACAGGGTGGCATGCCCCCGCTTCAGCACACACCGACTGAAGAAGGCGATACGAGTGGTTGACAGCACTCATTGCTGCCCTCACCCCCTCATCGCATAGGGACAGGACTTCGTGTACCTGAGCTTTGTCCACCAGTGCCGGGGGGGGGGGGGGGAACCACCCGCTCCAGCACTCTTGAAAACCCAGCATCCAGCGGTCGTCCTTGGTGACCGTCAGGACAACACCATACCTGTCATATTTCCCCGTCGAATACGACACCTCGCCCGCACGGCCCTTGGTCAGGAGTTGTTTGCTATAAATAGCATCCAACAACTCCATAAACCTTGGACCCAGTCCAATAGACTGGATCCGGGCTGTGGGCAAGATCCCCATCCTAATCGATGCCACCGATGGACGGGGTGCATCCTCCTCGGCCGTGGTCGAAACCACAGACAGGTCTACCCTGGCTAGCCAAGCCAGAGCCCCTGACCAATCTGTCTCCGAGGAGGACACTCCCATGAACACGTCACCCATTGACATGTTCACGGCCCTACCAGCAACAGCCTCCAGGCTAGGAGCCATTGCTGATATGCCAGGAACTCCAGTACCGTATGGTTCCACCGCCACCCCATGAAAAACACCAGTCCATGGAGTAGGCCCGCATGGAAAACTGTGCGGACTCGTAATGGGTGAAGAACCATGGCCAAACACGGGCGCCAACGGCACCCCATATCTGACCGCCGGACCAAGCGTGATAGGTGAGTACCACACCTGGCCAGCCACATCCATCACCGTGTCGGTTGGTGGCAAACCAACCATCACGGGACCGATTCCCGGTACCGGGGTGGCCTCAACCACAGGCGGAGCCGTTTCCATGGCTTGCTCCAAGCCAGACAGATGGAGGACGATTCCGTCCAGGACGAAATCGACCTCCATTCTCTCCACCCGTGGCATCACAGGCCGCAGTAATCTCTCCTCTTCGGCTTCCTCATCTTCAGACCTCGAACAGTCGTCACTAGACGATGAAACCGTGGAGTTGTCCTGGCGGACGGCTCCCATGCCTAACAGACCAGCCACTGCTACTGGACCACCCAGAGGTGGCCGCAGAGAGACAGAGCTCATCTGGCCGGAGCCCGACGGGACTGCCAGGGGGCCGTACGAGACGGCTCCCTCAGTGGCCAGTCCAGAACCCTGTCCTTCCATGGTAATCCAATATAATCCTTAGAGAGCGCACAAAGCTATCACAATTACACAGAAAAAGACTTAAATTAACTCAAGACTCCAACTGCACAAAAAAGCATGTAGCTCTTGTTGCTATGCAAACAAGAATGAGCTTCATGGCAAACGGGTACTCGGCAGTTGGGAGCCGAGTACCCGGTTCCAGGAGTCGGTAAGGTTTACTAAGTCTATAGTCCTAGGGCCCAGCTATCCAGGCTAGCTTGTATCAGAAGTAATAGAATGGTGAGTATTGATTGAAGGAGAAATAACTTTCTTCTAAATGATGAACCTTTCAATGCGCATGACGGAGCCAGATACGCCATTATACACGTGACGTCATCTAACTATTGACATAATGGGAGATTCCAGTTTATCCATCAATCATATGATGTCATAATCAACTACGTGACGCGTAGGATAATATCATAATCAATTATATCATGAATGACGTAGCTAAGTTCATCACGAACCCTTAATTTATGACGGACTAAGCGTAGTTGTACGAATTGCATGCCATTACTATTTAATAATCAAATGGTGCTAAATATTTTGAAACTAATTTGACTGGGCGCTGTTGTTGCCATACGCAGCAACAACAACCAGTCAAATTAGTTTCAAAATATTCAACGGCTTATCTGTAAAATTCTCTGGAAATTGATGGTTAAGGAGTTCAGAGATCAATCGATCCCAACACGGGCGAAGTGTTGTAGGAGCTTAGCTAAGGATGGGTGGGCCATGGATAAAACTGAATTCCTCCATTGACCATGACGTCAGATACCTGAGTGACAGGTAAGATCCCTAGATTCTGCCTGACCATAATTGTAAATATCATGTTTCATCTTGCAGTTGTACTGTTAGCTGCTCCAACGATGTCACAAAACAATGAGGATATTGAGATCAGATTGGCCACGACAGCAGATTGTGAACAATTCAGCGACTTACTGTTGTATTTCTTCAAGACAGAGCCTACAGCTATTGCCCTAGATTTCAAAGTGCCTGACGACATGCCAGAGATTCATACACCTTACATGAAACTTTGTGGAGATGGACATTCTCTTTGCGCGGTGGATCGAAATACGGGAGCTATGGCTGGGTTTATGTCAGCAGTTGTCCTTAAGAAGAATGACATGGCTGATTTTACAACGACAGGATATGACAAAGAACCAATGTACAAGTTACACTATTTTAAGTTAGCCGCTGATATCTTATATAAAGATACTGATGTATTTGAACGCTACGGTGCAGATATAATGTTGCGTTTTGGAACGCTTTGTGTTCAGCCAGAGTATCAACGTCGTGGGTTGGCTAGACGCCTGATTCAAGCCGGTATTGATAACGGTCGTCAGCTAGGGTTTAGACTTATATGCTCTGAAGCTAGTAGTGATTTCTCACGGAGGTGCTTCAATAAGATGGGATTCGAGTACATAACAGGACGTACATTTGAGCAATATAACGAGATGGGATTTGGATTCATCAAAGATGCTGGCCAACACAGGAAACAAACACTTCATTGCCTACAACTTCTCGCTGACTAAAAGGAACATATGTTTATAAAGAAATCTTATGAAAAGACATTTTTCTTGTAGATTTACTAGTAAAATTTACAAAAAATAGCTGTCTGCCTTCCAAAAAATGAACACTCCTCGGCCGGTCGATCGATTGAATGATTGAGTTTTCTCTTTTAAACATATTTTATTGTACTGATAATACAACGGGATTGGGCACAAGTTCTATCAACTTAGCTAGGCCCTCTCCCTACATAATCATTAAGACGGCAAAATGTGTAAAACAGTTAAATACAAACTATATACAGTAAAGAAATTATGATAACTATGAAAGTAGAAAGTAGAAAGTAGAAATCAGAGAGAGAGAGGGAGAGAGAGAGAGCGAGAGAGAGAGAGAGAGAGAGGGAGGGATGGAGGGAGGGAGGGAGGGAGGGAGAGAGAGAGAGAGAGAGAGAGAGAGAGAGAGAGAGAGAGAGAGAGAGAGATAGAGAGAGAGAGGGAGAAAGATGTTAGGAGAGATATTTAATAACACCTAGCAGTTAGTACGTATATATTAAAAGCGTTTTGTTTGTTTTGTATAATTCTGTACATTTTTTAGCAAAACATCTTCATTTGTGGAGATAAATCTGGACTTTCATTCAGAATGAAGACTATCAGCATATTGGGCATAAATCCTACTATGGCCCTAAATAAATCTCTTCTCTCACTCTCCCATCTTCGAGAGTCTAAGAAATAATGAAAAGATGTTTCTGTCGTTTGGCATTCTGGGCAGTTTCTTTCTTCGAGTAAATGGTGTCGAAATAAATCATTAATCAGTTGCCTACAATTGTTTCTGAGCTTGCACAGTAAGATATTTTCGCGCCTTCTACCTGAGGAATAGTATATGGAAATTTGTTCTGAAACATTTCGGTCAGTTTTTGTAAGATTGCTTTTGAAAATCGAAACAGACGGCGCTGACTTTATTGCTGTTTCTAGATTGTTCCACAATTGGATGGTACTAGGTAGAAAAGATTTTTTAAACCCTTCAGGGCGATGCCTTGGTGGCATAAAATTCTCAAAATTTCGAAGATTATATCTTGAAGCATTACCCACCCGTTCAGGAATCAAATCACGTATATAGTCAGGGCATTCGCTGTGGATACTTTTATAGAACAAAATAAATTTGTTGTGCTTTCGGCGCTCCCGTAGAGGTATTATGCCCGTTTCACTATACAGATTTGCCAAAGGTGTGTATTTTGGCAGACCAGTTATAATCCGCATGGCTTCATTCTGAATGATCTCAAGTTTATCAGCATCATGGTCCGAACTTCCGTCCCAAACTTCACACCCATATTTATATATTGGTGGCCAATATTTTGGCAGTCTTTTTGGATATTTGGTCTATATGAGTTGTCCACTTTAAACGTTCGAAATTGTTACGCCAAGATACATACTAGACTGCACTGATGATATTTGTATGTTATTTAGAAAAATATTCGGAGATGAAACGTTAAGTGTATTCGAAAGAGTTAGATTTACAGTTTTTGTGGCATTAAACTTGACTAACCATTGTTTCGACCAGTCAGAAATTTGGTTTAAATCTTTATTTCGGTTTCTTTCAATTTCAATTGACGTGGCACTAGAACAGCATAAAGCTGTGTCATCAGCATAAGAACGTAAGACACTATCGATGTTATGTGAAATGTCATTTATATAAAGTAGGAATAAGAGTGGACAGAGCACTGAACCTTGTGGAACTCCAGCTTCTATTTGTTTCAAAGAAGATTTGTCTTGGTTGATTAAGACTCACTGTTGTTGTCGAGATAAATAGTTACTAAACCAGATAAGAAATCTTCCTCCTAGTCCAAGCTCTTGTAACTTAAACATCAAATCCTTGTGCCATACTCTGTCAAATGCTTTCGAGATGTCACAAAGTACAACACATGTGGATTTGTGTTCATCGAGTGCATTTGAGAGAATATGACACAATTCAATTAACTGGAAGACAGTCGAATAGCCAGGCCGAAAACCCGACTGGCACTTGTAGAGGAGATTTTGGCTATGGAGGTGATTATATACGTGCTTGAATATTATTCTTTCCATAACTTTACCTACAGTACTTAAGAGTGGAATTGGTCGGTAGTTCTCAGGTAATTCCCGGTCACCTTTATTAAACAAAGCAAACACAGTAGCCGTTTTCCAAGCATTTGGATATCAGACAGAATAAAATTAGTTTTGATTTCAAGTGTAGGTTGGTGGATACCTTGTATCATCGACATTGAAAATAGATGTAAAATAACTATTTATGCATGTTGCCTTTTCTAAGTCAGTATTAGCATATTTTTCATGCGCATTATCTTCAAATAGTAGTGGCGGGATAGTTGAGGTGGAGTTTCCGCTAATAAGCTGTTTCACTAATTTCCAGTATGGACTGGGAGTATGAGTAGACAGCTCCTCTAACATTATATCTGCAGATCCTATAAAATCCTGTTTTGCCTTCTTTTTCATATTATTAACTTTGTTACGTTGCCTTTTAAATTTGAGCCAGTCTGTTTGCAGCTGGCTCCTCCTGGCCCCTTTCCTAAGTCTATCTCTTACCCTAATTTCACGCCTTAGTGCTCCGTCGAAACATGGTTTGTCATCAGTCCTAATTGTTACCACTCTATTAGGGATACACTCATTTACCATATCCATAAAAAGTGTGTTGAATATTTCACACATCTCATTTACATCATCACAGGTTAAAAATAGAGCTATCCACGGTGTATTAAGAATTTCCCTGTTCAGCTTCACAAAATCCGCCTTCTTATATCTCCAAATCTTTCTTTTATATGTTTTCTTAATTTTTGTATGTATCTTTATAGCAGCATATGTAGCTGAGTGATCACTATATTCATTGTATTCCTGTAGCACACAAGACTCTACTACTTCTAGATTTCCATAAGTCAATATAGCATCAAGTAGTTTACCACTCGTGGGCGTTACACGCGTTGGCTCGCTTATTATTATGCTCATATTATAAAAAGTAATAATATCTTTAAGACTATGTAAATTCATATCTAGTAAATCATCATTAAAGTCGCCTAAGATTATTAAGGGTATAGGTGTGTCTACAGCCCCCCCCCCCCCTCCCCCCCAACTGCATATGATAGGTTTAACCAAGATTGTCGTGGAACATTAGGTCGCGGGGCAAAATTAATGTGTATCGATAAAATAGACCGATGATATATGCTGTGTTTCCGTATTTAATTTCTATAAAAATATGTTCAATATCTTCAATTTCGAGATCATACCGCCTTTTATACTTTATCATATTTGAAACATATATTACAAGACATCCACCAACGGCCTCGGGTGCTCGGTCCTTTCTAATTGGTTCATAATAGTTTTCAAGATTAAGGTCTTCGTTCGACACTGAGTTATTTAGTTTAGTTTCAGTAAAACAAATTACGTCATAATCGCAAATAAGGTCTTCAATTCGACAGAGTTTGTTTCTTAGACCATTTATATTTAAGTGAAATATACTTATGGCAGATTCTTTCGATTGAGTATTTTCCGGACCAGGATTGCTTTCAACATCTCCACATATTAACAGCCATATTTTACAGTAATTTGTATAAGCTAAGAAAATGTGTACTAAATATACAGCAATAACTAATACAGCTATATGCTTCAAATGTAGCTTAATCTTGTTGCTTTCAACAATAACTTCTATTTTGCAAATTATACAACATTGAGCGTAGGTTAATAATAAGAAAATCGTTGTACAGATAAAGCGCAATACTGATTTTAGCATTTTTGCGTGAACAAAATTCTGAGTAAAATGCATATGTGGAAAATATGATTTCATATAATATACGCCTATGGTGACCCTGTGTTGTTCAAGGTTATTACCCATCAAGTTCCAAATCGAATTACGTAACAATTATAAGGAGTCACCATGGCTTTATATATGATGAGCAGTAGCATTACACGTGTAAGTATTATACGAATAATGTCACTCCAAGATCTCATAGTCATAACGGGTTGAAGAATATCGTGGCAGAGCCAGAATAGAAAATTGAAGACATAGGCATTAGCATAGTAGCAGAGACGAGTTAAAGGAAAGAGAGAAAGAGGTTTAGGAAAGTATAAACATATATACAAAAAGCAAAAGTAACTTAGAAAAATATATATACATAAAGAGCACCAGAACGCAGAAATTGTTGCGTACTGTATTGTATGTGGTCATCGAAATCCCTATATGTGTTAAACAAAGTGAATTTTTACACGGTCATAAGCCAACGTTTTCCGATATGCGAAAATACATTACAAATTAATGTAATATGTGCCATGTTAGTTGCTTGTGGTCAGCTCATACAGATGCACGTGTACATTTGGACACACTCACTCCAAACTCACCCTAGCACTCAGGCACGCACAGATTCTCGCACGCTTTAACGCACTCACTCATACTCGCACATGAAGCCACATACTTGAGTACGGATCACCTACAACCAAGCGCTTTACAGCTTCTCACTGCGGAAAGCGAAAGTGTGAGGAGTCTGGTTTGTACTTGGTTGTTACTCCACCCTGCCCAACTTAGCCCACCCCATCCCCACCCGCATTACTGATGGGCTTACAAAAGGCACGCCATAACTAAGAGTTGTTATAGTTATACAATATGTCTATTAATGATAATTAGTACTGTGTACGTTGCACAAACCTCCTCACGGTTTGAACGAAAAGCTGTGAGTAGATTGCTGTTTAGTGAGACCCTTACCGCATATAGATATTTTTAATTAGAACACCCCTCCACCACACACCAAACCCCACCCCAGCATCAGCACCCAATAACTATACATGACGATTTCGGATAACGATATTTGGTACTGTTCACAATCTCCTCGCAGCTTGAAACGAAACGTTGAGAGGAGTTCGCTGTTCAGTTGGTTCTGGATGAATCAGGACACACGCACGCACGCACGCACGCACGCACACGCACGCACGCAAGCAAGCACGCACGCACGCGCGCACACACACACGCACAACTCACGCACGCACACACACGCACGCACTCACGCACGCGCGCACACGCATACACACACCCGAACACTACGCTCCATTCCATCTCTAATATATACATGACCACTTTGATAGAGGACGACAAGACTAGCCACATAGTTACAGCAAAACCCGTCAACAACGGCCACCTTGACTGAATATCAACGAACTGTACATCATCAAAGCAAACAGTTAAGTCCAATAGACTTTTCTTCGCTAACACATTCCATGGACAGTAAGGTGGTCACGATATATATATATATATATAAATAGCTATAGCACTGCGGCTACTGCACATATATAAGGGACACGGTGTCCATTGTAGACATGTCTAAGAATGCCTGATCCATTTCTATTTACAAACATATGAATACATATATAAATACGTTGCAGATAAATACCCATGTCGTCGTCGTCGTCGTCGTCGTCGTCGTCGTCGTCGTCGTCGTCGTCGTCGTCGTCGTCGCTCATAAGATCTTATCCATATTTAAGGCAATATGATAGCTATTTCTTGTTACCGATGTCGTCGTTGATTATGTCGTTGTCGTTGTGATTATTTGGCGTTCTGGATTTCATTAATTTTAGCTTAGAAAAACTAACCGACAGTAGATTAGTACTACCCTATCCATCAATTGTTCTACTTGGAGCTAATGTTCGCTGTCAGACTGCTGCCCTTTCGCAGACTGCGTACTTAGTATTATAGCTCCAGACCTGCTGATTATTTTGCAACCAATATGACTGAATGTTGACAGTGGCTTTACCACACACATTTCGGTCAAATTATCCTCAAAATTTTCAGCAAGTCAATAGATTTGTTTATTGAAATTATGGTGTGAATTCTTACAAACAGAGAAACAGTTAACACGATTGTTGTATAGACGCTGTGGTAATATTATAGTTGATTACTGTTTAACCATTTAATAACTAAATCCGTTTTAAAAATCAAAAGATTTGCCCATCGAAGGTCTACTTGCTGGCAAAGAGAAGGCCTTCATCGGAAATCCACAACTGGAATGACTGGCTCTGTGATCGAGCCAGTAATTCCAGTGGTAAATCCCAGAAACCAGTCCTCTCTTCCCCCGCACATGTACATTCCCTAAGGTCCCTGGGCAGGGCGGTGTTGGCCGGATTCGTCAAGAAGAGGTTAACCCCCTGAACATGCAAGACCAAGACAAATCGATATGCACAATAAAATAGGGAATTGCTGGTGACTATTTAAGAATTAATCCGAGTGTAAATCTATGGCAGTAATATTGTTCATACAGATTCAGTCGAATTTCTTCAAAAAACGAGCACGAGCGGAGCTTACCTGTCTAATTGTCTCGACATTTGTACTTCAAATTTCAGAGGGTTGATTTACGTTAGCCTGTTAATGTCATCGGACGACCGTACGAAGATTTTGTCTCCACCTATGACAGTCCTCACAAATATTCTGCCGTCCTGAGTCCAGCACTGCGCGATTTTCTTTTCCCGTTTCAGATGCCGTAGAGAATACATTAGTCCATTGCTTGTTTTTGTTAAGTCCTCTGTTACAGAAATTCCTTCATGGTTATTGTTCGCCAGTTCGCGTTTTGCACCGTACACTCGCGCTCTAACATCATAAGACATGAACAGTGCAATAATCTGTGCCTTTCCTGATCTAATGTCACCGAGTATATATGATCTCCCAATGTCTGCGGCATCAATTTCTACATTCATTTTGTTTCTGATGGTATCGAGAATGACCGGGTCGGTATTATAAGTACGATTAGCTAAGGGTACGTTGTGAAATCTTAAACAAGTACGTCTGCTGTATTGTTCCTGATTTTCAATGGCTACCTCATTTCTTAACACTCGTGCCTCCAAATTGTCTATTTTATTTGTCAGCTCGATGTTTGTTTGTTTTAATGTATTCATTTCATCATTTAACTGTTTAATTTCCTCCCGTTCCTTTTGCTTCTCACTTAGAATTGATTCTAGACTGGAATGAATAGCTGCTTGTAAAGTGGCGTGGACTGTTTGTTGAATTGTGCTGATAATAGTGGGGCTCAATTGCTGCTGACAAGAGCGGCACCATGACTGATTGGAAAGCAGGGCTTTGCAAGGTCTGCAGGATTAACTGCACACACGGTACTGCTTGAGCCATTGGGACAGGAATACCACCATGATTAGAAGACATCGGGCTGGTTAACCCAGGCACGTACAGTTCCTGATTTTGTTGATTCTGCTGATATAGGGCTGAATGTGAAGGCGTGCTCACCCCCACATCTTGATGGTAAGAACGCCCTGGCGTTTCTTCACACGGGCTAAAGAGTCGTGCACGGGCAGGGCTAGGCTCCATTAATGATCCAGCACTATTGTCACTTGATCGGTCAGGTTTTTTGTCCTCACCACGATCTAACGGCATAGTGGCGCTTACCGGCGGTGTACTAATGTTTGAACATTTTTGCATTGTCTTAGCTTGGACACTTGCCAGACTCTAGCGATCAGTTATTATTCTCTGATTGTCCCTAAAAAAGACAAAATACTCAACTAACCGCCTTAACAGGAGCGAATTCGCACTATACGTACAACGGTCCCCACTACTCTTCCTTCTTGATGTTGACAAGTTTCGAAAAGGGTTACTGATTGTTGTACGTATACTCTGAGAAGTATAGACCTATATGACCACTGTACACAGTCTACTATTCATGGATTGAGATTACAACGTAATAATTTAATATAAAACAGTGTTTTCCCAGCTCTTCACTAATAAGCATCAAGAGTCACTGTTACTATAACATTAAACGACACTAAACTAACCGTTCACGGAACAACTTATACACGATGTACTTCTAGATATAGTCACAATACCCAAGATTTCGCTGACCAAAAAAACGTAACTACTCGCCAGCCGCCATAATGCTAATAAGCGAGCATGATGTTGGTAATAATAATAATAATAATAATAATAATAATAATAATAATAATAATAATAATAATAATAATAATAATAATACAATTGTGTATAAATGATTACAGCTGTGTACGGACAGAATAATTGTAATATGAAAGATCACCATACGTCACAGTATTGTGACCTGGGTGTAAATAAACTTGAACCCATACTTCACCGACGAACTGGGAGCAGAACTGGAGATCGAACTGGAAATACCAGGTATTAATCCCTCTTGTGTCAATAGCGCCTCAATGGACCTTTCCATTTGTTGCTATGCCCCGCCCATCACTAGCTAAGCTCCACCCACACCTCGCCGTGTTGGGATTTATCGATCCCCAAATGCCATAACTATCAATTTCCTGAAAACTATACAGGGAAGCTGTTGAATATTTTGTAACTAATTTGACTGGGTGCTGTTAGCGGTTTTCTTGTATGGTTGCCTTTAAATAAAGGGAATTAGTCGATGAAAGGGTTAATAAATATAACAACTTTATTGTTTGCAACAGATTTCTGGATGCAAAGGCCTGGACGCAATCGCATCCTCGTTGCAGCAGATTTAATTATCAATAGGGTTATGGATACAACAACGTTCTGGGACCTTGCGCTCGTAATAATACTAATTTTATTATATACTAATGATGACAACGACAATGATGATGACGATGGCAATGTTAATGGCAATGCAAATGTTGATGGCGGCGATGATAATGCCATCATCAACAGATATGATGTAAGTAGACCAATGCTGATCCTCGCAGGATTATTGTGGTAATTCTCCAAGGCATAGTAAGAAACATGATGATAATTTTGAAAACAATTTGACTGAAAGTTGTTACTTCTCATAACAACAACAACATTCAATCAACATATTTTAACAGCAATTGCATGTAGTCTTGTGTTCATTCTGGAGTCGGCTTCGCTTGGCGTTTAGAATGAAATTTGCGTTGACATTATCACTAGTCTTGACAAATTTATAGATATGACTCTCAGAAAGGATAGATAGTGCTGATTTATTGCTGAAATTAAGTTACATGAGAGATACTTGCTATTTGCTACTGCCCGATGCTTTTACATATTCAGCATCATTCTTGCAGTTTGTGCTATTGCTGTTGCTGGTTTTGCTACCACTGGTGTTACTGTTGTTGCTGTTCCTGCTTACAGAAAATTTGCAAATCCTTTGTGAATGCAACGTCAATTTGTCTGTAACAGTGCTCTATTTGCAACATCTTTGAGCTCAGCAGCTTTGTTTTTGCAACAGCTTTGAATGCAAAAACGTTGTTGATGCAACAGATTTCTGGTTTCAAATTTTTATAAATGGGATATTTTTATAGGCTAATTTAGCAACAGCTTTATTGACGCAGTACCTATATCGGGTAGCTAGCAACTGTCTAATGTGGCGCAACTGTTTCTACATGTGTCAGTTTTTTGTTTTCAACAGTATTATGAGCATGGCAACCTTCGTGATACATCAGTGTTCTGTTTATAACAGTTTTGTGGTTGCAGCAACTTTCTGTCATTTAATCAATATTAAGACACACACTTGCAGACAAAATGCTTTTTAAAGTAACATGCACGTATCTACTTATTAGATTTGACGACATTTCCTCATTGATATAGCTTTTGTAGCCTGATTAATATACTTAGTTTTATTATTGTGTATCATTAGCTGTCCGACTGAGTGGGAGCACCAATGTGGCGGACGGTGAATTCAATGCATTGTATAGAGCAGATTAGCCAATGCTCTTTCTATGTATAATAATTCTATACGTTAACATAGTAAGATTTCTATGGTACATACGCTCTACACGTATAGGCCATATGCGATCCGCGCTACATGTTGTTGCCGTTGCGGTGTATTATTTTCTCTCTGATCGTTGGCAGTATTTTGTACGTTTGAAGCACTATATAGATTCCTGGTTGTGACAGTATATATAATTCATCAAAATTCTGATCATTATACGTATTGCAAGTAGTAACAGCACGACCTGCATCAGATTCAGCATTAATAATCGGAACAGCAGCAGCAGCAGTAGTAGCATGACTATTTGCATCATTATCACAACACACTATGTTAAACGCTAAAGGAACTAGCGGCAGTCGCACTAGCGGCTGTATTATTGAAAACAGTGGACATGATGCCAGTACTAGAAGTTTAATGAACATGTGTATTAGCAGCAGAAATAGCAATAATAGCCGTGGTAGGCTCAGTGGTGGTAGCAGTAGCAGTAGTTGTGACAATTGTGGTCATTACATTTGTATTAATGTTATTGCTGCTATTTCCGTTGTTGTTGTTGTTGTTGTTGTTGTTGCTGCTGCTGTTGTTGTTGTTGTTGTTGTTGTTGTCGCTATCGTTGTTGGCGCTATCGTTGTCGTTGTTGTTTATTAGGCACAGTGTTTCATTACATCGTTTTGGAATATCCTGCTTAATTGGAAAAGAATGAAAGGAGATATTTGTGAGTTTAGCAGTGGATCAGCGCGTGGCTTCTGTATCCTCGCGGGTTTCTCGGTCTTGCGTTATTTGATCGCTGCCACGCTGGATATGTCTGCTCCGATTGTTGAGGCTGCAGGCTGTTAGGCTGTTGTTAACGTTCTCTCCACCATTATATGACTGTCCGTTGATGTAAAGACGGTTGTACATAAGTTTTGCGCTTTGAATGTCTCGGCGCGCCTGCATCATTATCGAAGTGAGGTCTTTCCTTTGCTCCCTCACTTCATACGGGAGCTACTGTATGACTGAATGCCCCTTAGGCCGTGTTCTCACTAGAGTGTTAATCAGGAATAACGCCATACTGACGTATAGCGTTATTCCTGATTAGCTCTCTAGTGAGAACACGGCCTAAGATAGTCATATGCGGCTTTACGTACCC
The DNA here is from genome assembly GCA_034401795.1 of Chaetoderma sp. LZ-2023a. NCBI lineage: Eukaryota > Metazoa > Mollusca > Caudofoveata > Chaetodermatida > Chaetodermatidae > Chaetoderma > Chaetoderma sp. LZ-2023a. Next base: position 54,157,206 of record CM067366.1, on the reverse strand, counting down.
GCTCCAGATCGCCATACGAAATTAAACGTCCGATGACGGGCATGGGCTTGCTATTAGGACTGCTCTCTTTCCCGACGCGATGCACGATTTGGAATAAGATTTCATCTTTTATCTTTAGTTAATGTTTTAAGAAATTGTCCAACATGTTCATTCTGTTGATCACGTAAACCCAAGAAATTGCAAATTGTATTTCATGCTTCTCCACTCGTGCTCTACAACTGGCTCGAACATTTGTGAATGGGCTTTTGTCAGTTGACTTACCTGAGATCTCAGAGCCCCCGTTGCATCAACGTTATCACGTATATTTGTCTCGTTTGATACCTGCCGTTGCTCGAGATTACATACGTTCATTACGTTCAATCGAACTACTGATCTAAATGATCTTCCCCATATGCAGTTCAATATTACCTAATCGACCTAGGACGCCGCACATTTTCTGCTGAGCGTCGCCTATACCATTTATTTTATAGAACGTCATCTCTAGCTGTCTTAAAACGGCATCAAGTGCCGATTACGAGTAGTTCTGGTCAGGTTGCATCGATAGAGGCGTCGGTGTCGACGGCGGCGACTGCGTCATATGTGCTGGGAAAAATGGACGAAGTGCGTGTAAATTTGGTGTATTCACTTAGCTCATTGCCTTGTACGCGAGCCGCATTGGTCGCGGCACTGGCGTTGCTCACATGTTAAACTCTACCGGTGATCTAGCTAAATACTGATCGAGTGGTACTATGGCTGATGGTACTACACCTGGCGTTGGGGTAACATTAAAGTCCGATTTCAAACACAAATTTAATAGCCATTTATACAATGTACTTGAAATGCAATCAAAATATGTTTCCTACATATAAATTGTGCGAGCATGCAGTAAGAAATAAGCAAGAACTGCAAATCTTAATACGCGCAAAACGGGAATTCTGATTTAAACTTTTTCAATTTCGGCAATCTATATGACAACTGTATATACACCACTTCAGCCCGGCATAGGAATCCATAGTAAACGAGGCAGATATCGAAAGTGGTGCCGCCGAAATTACCTCCAGTACCCGCGAGATTTGTAATCGGTTCTAGTACAGTTTTCCCTGCTGAATACGCGCGTACATGTTTATTTTCCCTTAAACAGACTGTTTTCTTTTGAATTGGTTATCGATACGGTCTGAAATTATGGTAAAATGGAGATAAATGTAAGTCTTATAAGACCCGTTCGAGCATAGAAAATTAGCTTTATTATGCCACATACAGGTGATATATTTTGAGCTGGGAATTGCGCGTTGGTGACAGGCTGTTCGATATTGAACAAAAGTAGTTTTTGTTATTAACGGAGAACATGTCGAGCGAATCTGTGTGTATTTTATGAAATATTGACACATGTGTGATCTATTTATGCAAAGTGGAACCAGTCGTGTCATGCACACTTTAACAGCACAGTTAACCTTCCCCGCAGAGGTCACTGTTGACGTTGTCACCATAGTAGAATAAGAGGGTTGGTGATTTGACGGGCCTCATTGGATTCAATACGCTGCTCACATCACCCAATATTTGCCTGATTTCAATACGCCGACTCTGATCGCCCGGCGACACAGCTTATGGCTGGACAGACATAACTCCACCCACCTGAGAGTTCGAGGCGTTACGCTTTCGATCGTCAATCCAGAGGTGACAGAGGTAAGGATAATGAGGCATTTACTTATCCTTGACAAGGTATATCAATGTTTACAAGCAATACTTTTTAAAATCTGCTCAACGTGTTCCGAAATTTTAACTGAATCGAAGGATTTGATATGTCACCCTAGTATCTGACGTCATACTCAAATACTAAGTCATAATAAAATGTTAGCTGACGTCACAATCCAAATGGCGTAGCTCCGTCATGAAAGTCCATCACTAAAGTGTACGAAGCGCATTTTTGATGAATTTACAATTTAAACTCATTTTATCGTGTGCTGTTGCTGCCATAGGAACATAAAGTTAAATTAGTTTCCAAATATTCAACAGCTTAGCTGTATAGCTGCTTACAATTTAAATTTTCAGGAATTTAGGTTTAATAGTTTCACATCAATTGCAGCACACGCATAAAGTGGGCGGAGCTTGGTTAGAAATGGGCGGTGCTTAGCTAAAAATGCACCCAGCAGCTTTTATCAACAAATCTGACACCCTGGTATGCGAGGTGTGGACATGATGGCAGAGAGTGCAGCATTAACAATATCAAGAGTTCTGTTTAGTTGCGACGCCATGTACTTCGACGAATGGAGGAATCCAGTTTTAGCTATGCCACGCCAGTCTCACGCTTCCCCCGTGTTTGGGCCGTCTGTTCCCTCAAACCACTGACTATCAATTTCGAGAAAACTATACAGGTAAGCTGTTGATTATTTTGAAACTAATTTAACTGGTTGATGTTGCTGCATATGGCCTATGGCAGCAACAGCGGCAGCAACAGCGCCCAGTAAAATTAGTTTCAAAATATTCAGTGGGATGTTTATTGAATAGTAAAGACATCCAATTCGTACACCAACGTTTATTTCATTATCAAATATGCATTCGTTACGAACATATCTACGTCATTCATGACGCCATTGATTATGACGTCATCCTATATGCCAAGTAGTTGACTTTGACACCATATTATGGGTGGAAGTAAGCATTTACAAGCCAAACACTTTATATAAATATACACCTCCCTTTTAGGCACATTTTTCGCTGTAATAATCGCAATTAATAATCCCATCATCACCCTACCACTAATTGAAAGTTGTTCGAGAGACGATGTCTAATCAAGTCAGCTAGCTATGTAGTTAGCTCGGGGTATGTGTAGGTATTAGGCAGTTACAGAGAATAAGTTAACCACTCTTGCGTCAACGGCGCATCAAAGCACACATAATGATACTTAGGTCAATGGACCTTTCCAGTTTTAGCTATGCCCCGCCCATCCCTAGTTTAGCTCCGCCCACACCTCTTGTTGGCATCGATCGATCCATGAACTTCTTGACTATCAATTTGCAAAAAACTATACAGGGAAACCTGTTGAGTATTTTGAAACTACTTTGACTGGGTGATGTTGCTGCCTATGGCACGTTTATTGAATAGTAAAGACATACAATTTGTACAACGTGTCGGACTATTACGAGTTAAATGCGGGCGGTATATAATCATTCATAACGTAATGATTATTACGTCATCATACACGCCGTTTAGCTGATTATAACCTCACCTGACGTCATTACTCTGGAACGGTCCATTATCTCTGCTAGAAGAAACATCGCTGTAGGAAAAGCAGGATGAGACAATAACGAGACAATCCCCATATAGAACCACATACAGAACCAGCACCCATTACAGTATCATATTTGTGGTAAAATATGGAAAAACAGGCCGGATAGATAGTCAGACATCGTTAACTTATGAACCGTTCAATACCAACGGGACAATGAAAACAGCAAGAAGACGAGGACTTGCTGTACATTCTGCGCATGTGATGTTACTGACAGCACTCAGTGTCCATGCCAGATAAGCAACGATGGTGTCACCAATCTCAATGGATGAATCCAATCTGTCGCTCATGTATATGCCGTCATAGTCAATTACGTCATATGTTGGCTGACATCACACTCAAAATTGCGTAGTGAATGACGTATCTATGTCCATCATGAATCTTGTATAGTCTGTCTATACGAATTGTATGTGTGTACTTTTTAATAAACATGCTGTTCAATATTTTAAAATTAATTTGACTGAGGGCTGTTGCTGCCATAGGCAGCTTAGCTGCAACTTGAAATTAAAATTCTGTGAATTCAGGGCTGAGAATATATAAATCGATCCCAACACGCGCAAAAACATGGGAGGAGCATAGCTAAAGATGGGCGGGCATAGCTAAAACGGGATTCATTCATTGCCTAATGCGGTGGCTAGCTATAGTGTAGTGATCAAGGGGAGACCTTTCTTAACAAGCGCGTACATTACTTGTCACTAGAGTATCCTAACACACGGATATGACAAGTCCGAGTTCTCTGACTCCCCACTATGTCGTTTCTGATATGCCGGGCGAGTCCGGCATATCAGAAACGGCATAGGGCGGAGTCAGAGAACTCGGACTGTTATATTACATGTGGAAGCGCACGGCTAAATTAGACTACATTTTGCTTTGATGTTTGCGAATCATGATACTCGCGAAAACTAGAATCTTAGTCTATCTGTCGGTCGGTCGGTCGGTCGATATTGAGGCCATAAGGACAAAGTTCACGGTCACTGTGAACTTGGTATATAACAATTTTTAACAGTTTATTTTTTTGTTTAGCTCAACATATTGTCTTATATCTCAGGATCAGTTCACCCAATTGGGACTAAATTTGCACACATGCTTCCTAGTATCAAGGAGAGGAAGCAAAAGGATATTGATGTCAAACGTCAAGGTCATTGTACCATTAGACTTGTATAAAATGCAGACTAGCAGTACCGGTAGATTCTTCTGCTTACCTCATTGTGCCTTTATTTCAGAATTGGCCAAATTATTGGAACTAAGCATGGTCATTTGGCTACCTTATCAAGTCGGAGCAGCACAAAGACATTCAGACTTCTGAGGTCAAGGCCATTGTAATCTTGATACAAATATGGATTTGCATTTGGAAATGGATAACGTCAAGATTTTCGCCAATATCCCGTCACTGTAACACTGATGTCTTGTTTAAATTTCGATGAAATTAGAGGACTATTTATTATTATTGGCGAAAATTTGAATTTTCGACAATATATCAATGGGTTCCGTTACGTCGTCTGCCTGTCTGTTTGTCTGTCTATCTGTTTCTCTGTTTATCTGTTTGTCTGTTTGTATGTGTGTCGGCGTTCAATCTCGTTTGAGCTAATATCTCGGCATACCTTCACCATATTGAAATTAAACTTGGACACATGCTTCCTTATATCATACGGATGGAGCACAATGATATCGCGGTTATGAGGTCAAACTTCAAGGTCACTGTGACCGTGGTATAGAACTATACCTCTTATGGTTAAGTTTTTGGTTTAGCTCAACATATTGTCTTGTATCTCGGCATGGCTTCATCTTATTGGGAGTACACTTGTACAGATGCTTCCTAGTAGCAGGAGAATGAAGCATAATGATATTGAGGCCAAAGGTCAAAGTCATTGTATCATTTAACTTGTAAAAATTGCAGATTAACAATACCGGTAGATTCTTCTGCTTAGTTCATTTTGCGCTTATTTCAGGATTGGCCAAATTATTGGAACCAAGCATGGCCATTCAGTTACCTCAACCAGTCTGAGCAAATATAGATTTGCATTTGGAAATGCATAATGCCAAGATTTTCGTCAAAATAGCGGCAGCGTAACACGGATGTCTTGTTTTCTTCGCAATTGCCAATTATCTCCTGTTAAGCTTTAATACATGCATAGGGATAATATCAAGTGTTCACTGGTTCGAATCGATCTTCTTAGACATGATATTTATGGCTAGTATGTTGTGATTCATTAAGACTCTCGGTTGTCGACCCTATGTACAGAAAGTCATGCCCTATGGTGAACTAACGACCTTTATCTATCAAATGTATATTTTTGTGAGCACGGTATGTGCTCTCTATAATGAACTCGTATTGAATATTTCGTCAATAGAACTATTTCTAGAAACTAATACGTGGTTTTATGAACTAGCGAGGTAATGCTGGTCTAGATAATCCTGCTTCTTACCCATTAACCCTTTCATGACGAAGCCGACCAAATCCGGCTTCTTCAGTGGTCTTAAGGAACGCCCATTTTCAGGCCAAGAAGATACTATTTTTGAAATCTTATACACATAATGACTGGCTGGTTAAGCGAGCCTGTCATTCGAGTGGCACACTTTCAAAAATAGTTTTCTCTTGGCCTGCAAATGGAGATTCAATGAGCAAATGTTTAAATTTTTTCACAAATTTAGCCGTAAACGGGATAACACTCTATCTGACCAGAAAGCCTTCTGCAGTTGCCTTGCGAAATGTAAATTCTCAGAGCAAATGAAGACTAATTTCGGAAAATTTCATCTGAAATGACAGACTCGATAACACCACCGCTCATTCCAGTAGAAAATTAAAAAAAGTAATCTCTCTGTCTGCAAATAGATATCTTCTATCGGAAAATTTTAATTTGCTTGAACATAGTTGAGAATTGAAATGTTGATAAATGGCATACATCCGCCTGGGAGGTGAAGAGCGTATGTATGCTGTGGCTAGTTAGTGGCTGCGCATATCCCACGGTTTGAGTACGTCGCGGGTGAATTTACAGAGCGTTTTCAGTACAAAGACTACGTCTGACCCAGCTTTGCGAACATATATAATAAAGTAAATAAGAAAGTTTGTAAAGTATTACAACAAATGCGGTGTACGCCGAACATACTAGCTGCCTACTCGCCATAGAGGTAAGTATGGCTATAGTGTATAATAACATACATACTGGATGATGATGCTGATGATGATGATGATGGTGATGATGATGTTTGTGATGGTAGTGATAATGATGATGATGATGGTGATGATGATGATGATGATGATGATGATGATGGTGATGTGTTGATAATGATGATGATGATGGTGATGATGATGATGATGATGATGATGATGATGATGATGATGAGTGACTGTGTTTTGCATCTAAAGAAGTGAAAACTTCGTTCAGCTGCAGTCTGGTTTTATTTCAAACTTCTCCACTGTGTCTTTCCCACCGCTAGCGTCCTGAGCACCTTTAGACCCTTTCTGGTCTGTATTGGTGGTAGATTACGTTCTTTGTGGTCTGATCGCAAAACACATTGCGTGCCTGATACCTTGGCACATACCATTGAAAATTCTCGTGCTTTCTGTTGCGCCACCCTCATAGATAGTGGATCTGCGCTACACCGTTTGTAGAGTGTTGCATTTGATATTAGAATCTGTGGCCAGAGATGATTTGTGATCACTCGCAGATGTTTGCGGTGACATACATCAAGTTTCTTCAAGAGTACTTTTGGAGACTTCCTAGCTGTTGCAATTACATGACATTCGGAAGACGCACATGAACGATAGTTTAGTTGTATCTTGACATTCAATGGGATTTTAGAGCCACGAGTCCAAACATCTAAAAGGAGTGGGAGGCGATATTTCCTGTTGTGCTGATCCTCTTGATGTTACAAACGGTTCAGGTCGGAAGGATGTGATTTAACGCGAACATTTAGTTTTATAATTGTCAATAACAGTTTTACCAGACATAGTTCGTCATCATCGCAGCCGGCTTGATTGACAGATGGAAGGATGTGTGATCTGTTGATGGTATCAAAAGCACGTGATAAGTAGATTTCCATTTTGTAGAAGTCCTAAATTCTTTGTTAGTACTACTGATGTCAACATTCGTAGTGCACACACTATGTCACCGCAGCTACGTCCTCTTTTAAAGCCACTCTGTCAGTCTCTAGTAAATTTGTCAACCGGATCTCCTATACGAGATAATGTCACATTGGATACAATCTTTCGGATACAGTTCAAAAGCACTATTAGTCTTAAGTTAGAAAGAGGTCCGGGCGGTTTGTTAAGCTTTGAGAGTGCGATGAGTGTAACTCCTTCCACATAATTGATATGGAGGTGTTGTTCAAAGGCAGAGTTGATGATATCTGCGATGTGTATCGAAAAGATACGATCTGCATATGTATGTTCGTTGAGTTCGTAATTAATGCGCCAGGCCGCCCTGCTTGGGCTGGCATGCACGGCCATTCGGTAGAGATATTAAAGCTTGTCTCGTTTCTCTCTCTTTTATTAGCTTTTTCATGGGCCCTGGCTGATCTCTAATCGTAGGTAAATATTAAGGCAGATAAGATACGTTTTTCAACAGAATTATGCAAATGGTGATACAAGCATGAAATTTGGCATAGTTAATCTATGCAGGTCACTTTTCCCGATTGACCATTTGAAAATCCAAGACTACTTATGTGCATATAAATAAATGGTAGTTGGCCAATTTAAGTGATCCTGGTGTCGATTTATATGTTTTCCACTATGTAGAAACTAATTTTAATAATCGAAAAATTCTCAGATATCACATTTCAAATAAAAAACTTAAATCGTCTCTTTATTCATGTAATTCTCAACATGATTGCATTGCATACTTGCTCTTACTGGCACATGCAACCACAGAGTGGCATGCAAGTGAGACCAGATCTGAAGCATGTACACCTCTGACTGCGGTCTTCCCGCAGGAACACTTGGTTAGTTCCTGGCAACTTGTCGCAATCGGTGAAAGGTCTGTCCAGTATACTTTCCAGATGTCTCCCTTTCCCTAGTCAGCAGGATTTCGAATGTCTGGTTTAGAGTTTGCTGTCTAACGCCACATGATCCCTGCCTGGTAGGCCGCACGTTTCACATGTTCCTTGAGTACTGACTTGGTGGGCGAAATTGCGTTATATGGTCGTTGTTTGCGGGCATAGAGGTCAAGCCCTGTGCCATTGCAGTTGTGCTAGACCTATCATACCTGATCACCGCAACTCTCTCCAGGATCAGAAGGCCATCATCATCGACTGATGTTGGACACTGGCTGAGTTTGGTGAAGGTAGCAGAGACATAATCACATACATTCCATGTCTGCCGGGCGGACTTCTCTTTGCCACGAAAGGCTGATACAATGTTACACCCACCGAACGCATGAAAGAATGGCATTCCACTGGCTTTTTCTGGTCCTATTGCAGCAACTATCCCATGTACTGGGGTCCACCTAGTATTTGGTCCTTGTCCAAAGGCAATCCAGATTTCATCGAGACCAAACGACTTCAGGGATGCCAACACAGATATGGCTATCACAATTACATTTCTGCCATTGGCCTTTATGATGAGTGACGTACTACCCTCAGCTGTGGCTTGTCTAGCATGTAGAAAGAGACGTGTATCAGCCACTTCACGGCAGCACTGAGCTAGATCATCTAGCGACCTCCTCTGGTTGCTAATCGCGCCTTGTCCTTTTGTTACAATGATTACACTTGACGTATATAATTCACATGTTTTGCCTGCAAGGAAACGGACCAGTTCAGTCTTATTGTTATGAACTCATAGAAAGCTGCTCCAATTTGTCGGAGCTTTGCTTGTTCCAGTGGCTATTCGTCTGATCCCCGTGCCTCATTTGGACCTTGCCTCAGCCTTTAGACTGGATTTCTCGCACACATCAAACACAGCATCTACCCTCCTATAATTCGAGCAGTAGGATTCCAGTTTTGGCAGAACATCCTCACTGGCATAATCATTCATTGAATGTCTTTGAGGAACGTGGATGTACGGAATTGGCCAGTGCGGACCCACCTGTGTTTATAACATCCGCCTTTGGTTCTGTTATTGTCACTTCTGCTTCAAGCATTTCAAAAAGCTTTGATTTTTGACAAGCATGAAGTTGACCGTTGCCACTAAGGGAGGCAGGGGCAGACTGATTCTCATGTGTGAAGAACTCTTGCAATTCAGACTGCCTTGTCTGGCATGAAATGAATAGTCGGGAAAACAGCTGGCAGTCATCTTTCAACACCTTCTTCTTGGAACTACTAACGACTTGTTCATGTTTGAAGAACGTCACCTTGTTTTTCTTGATTGGCTGGTAGAATGAGCATTTATCTCTTCGATGAATGACTTGAATCATTTCAGCAAGATCGTGATCGGCAATATCTTTTGTATCCAACATCTGCAGTTCAGCTTCCTCTTCCTTGAAAGTATTCCCCATCTCCTGTAAACCGGTCGAAACCTTTTGCAATTGCTGAAAGAAAATTCTTTGAGCACTTGAGCTCTTCTCATGATGCCTACTCGTGGTTATCACATTTTTTGCACCTGACACTGTGTCATAGCCATAAACTAAACGAATCACTTCAGAGCCTGGCACCATCCACCACCTAAGTACTATTGGGTCCTCTGTCAAACCAATTGCTAAACCATCAGCTTTGATAACTGCCTTATTTTGTGCATGCGCTGTGTCAATGGCCAGTGTCCAGAACTCTCTTGTGAATTTCTGCACTGCAGTGTCCTCTGAGAAACTCGCTAGCTACTTCCGGATGCTTTTGCTCAATGGACACCATATCTCGTAGATGACTTGAAAGCCAGCGGGTATGGTTAACATTGTTGTTTGCGAAGAAATATGGAATCAGTTCGGAGAGTGCCTCACGATATAACTCAAAAGTTACCTTCTCTGGATGACCAGCTCAGTGTGAATATGGTTAACTCCATGTCCAGGACAAGATTACAGAACTTGAATTGTGGGCTCACACCAGTTTCCTAAACTCAGAGATGATTTCTCAGATGCATCAGAACAGTAATCATAGCATGCTACCTTTATCAGCTTGTACAGGCTGCATGCTGTGATCTGGTGTGCGTGTTGTGCCCTAGTGACACTGGATTCTGACAGGAAAGACCCAGCCGTACCAGATGATGCTGCCTCCTGCCTCAACAAGAGAGCTTACACAGCCACTGTCACCTAGTAGTGTTCCTATTGACCTCAATGCAGCCATCTTAATATGAAGTCCGCCAAACAGGATCACTAACTTGTCTTCTCCATACTCAGGTCATTTCCATTGGATTTGCATGCTAAGGACATAGGGTGGCTGGTCAACAGCTACCACTGGTATTTTTCCTGTGTTCAAGAAAGCGATTGTGTCGCTAATCGTCGCCATGACATGTGTGCTTTTTGCAACAGAGCGAGCTTGAACTCGAATAAGTGGAAGTAATGACCAAATGCTCTCTTCAAATAGACTCCTCTTCTGTGTTGCATGGCGGGCTGCCAATGTTATACTGATAGTATCGACCACATCTTCAGTGAGGTGATCTTCCTCTAACTAGGCATACTCTTCCGTCAGGTGTGATTTAATCGATTCATGTGCTGGTAATGGTGGACTTGGCATTGGCAGGACATTAGCATTTTTGGTGATGTATGTCGGCTGAACATTGGTGAATTATTCAGGCAGCTCATGAACCTTCTTAAACTTCATAATCACAGTGCATAAGTTGAGTGGCTTACGTTGCTCGCCAGTATGCCCTGAGTTCTGGCGCTTGAATATAGAAATACCCGTAGACTGGAAAGATGAGTGTGCTGTAGTTGCAATAGTGTTGTGGTCGATGTTATCCAGGGCAGAGGTTGTAAACTACTTCTTTCTCAAGGCTGGTGGGAATAATGTTCCACATATTAGGCTACAGCTGCTTCCCCTAGTACTGCGGACATTTCAAGAACTCTGGCATACGAAATGCTGAGCCTATGCCAATGGAGCATGTCAATACGCCTCCTCTTCCTGGTTTTGGCGAATATGGACATGCCGATGTAAACGGCGAATGGAGTCTTACGATCCTTGGTATGCCTGGATATTTGTGCCCATTACTTATACCCACCGAAGCAATTATACTACAATAACTAGGCCATGGTAATGCCAGATTTGGACGGACCATATTGAATCTGACTTAATGTCTGCACCGTGTTCAATAATGCATACGAATTGGTGAAGTGATGTTGGAACAGCTTCCTCAATGTTTCTATTATGAACTGTGTTGTTGAATGGTGATTTGTGGCTGATCATCTCCTACCGTATCATGTCTGCAGCTTTGGCTACGTGAATGGCTTTTGGGTATTTACATGCGTGTTTCAGGATAGAGCCTACATCCTTCTTGAAGGCTAGGAGAACATCTCGTCCTTGGTTCTGATCTTCTAGCTGAGGCATGTGCGAAACAAATCGGTCCTTTAGCCTGGTGGAATGTACATCTGGTGATTCAATTACAAGCTGCTCAAGTCGCTGCTTGTATAGTGAGACTAAATCTGCGAGCTTAAAATAACTCGTTCTGTACCTTCATTGGCAATTTTCGTTTCTGTGATGTAAGTGACCAGCTCAGATAAAGCAATTTGATATGCTTCCTTTCTGTCAAACTTTTCAGAACTTGAGATGTACTCGTTCTCGGTTTTGTAGTGCTGCCATGCAGGCAGTGCGATACTCAATTTCTTGTGCCACAACATTTCAAGCATTTTGTTTAGCAAGTAGTCGCATATCACGGAGGTTCTTTGCACATTTGTTTATTCTCTCATTTTGTTTCATCGTCATTGCTTGTCTAAGAACACTTCCTGGGGCTGGTATTTCACATAGAAAGCATTCTGTTGTAGGTGAAAGATATCTGGCGTTTTGTGGAATCCTGCTACGGCAGCTCTCATCTCTATCAGTTCTGGTGGCTGAAATTCCTTTTTCCGCTCTACTTAGCTTTGTGTTGTTAAAATGAATTCTGCAACTCATGATATTGTCTTGCTGTGTCAAGCTTGAGCGGGAATGCATTCAATGCATGGAACTAAGGGTTATTCTCTGCTGATTTTGTCTACCAGTCTTGTCCTTTTTCGGCAGGGGGTTTATATGGGGACTTAAGATCCCTTCTAATCCTCTTGACAAAGATAGCACTTAGTACAATTTGTTTGGCTTTTAAATTTGATCTCCATAGCCATTGTGAATTAGAGCTGAGAGTTTAGATTTTAAATGCTTACCCTTTATAATTGTATGTTTATCCTTCTTGATCGAGGGTTTATCCTTTTTATGATTTATCCTTTTACGACTATGCATCATTTGCTCTACACCTATCCCGATCGGTCATCCAGTGCCATTTAAGCCCCGTGTGATCTGTACACCATCTGGATAACTAAAGCCCCATTATATTTGGCTCGGCTCTCCCGCGCTGACACATCCTTCTGCCCAACCTGTGTGAGGCTGGATAGGTAGCGTCGTTGCAGTTATCTCACCCTATATGTTGAACACCCCGCTTAGCTGACACTGCACCATATGTTGAGTTCTACAGCACTGGTGGCACCAGCGTGCCCTGGTAATGCCCAGGCATTCACTCCTTTAACGATACTGTCTTTTCTTCTATAGGCATTGAATATTGTCCTCTTCATAAATTTAAATTTTTCTCACGTACAGAGAAACTCTATGCACTGCCATCACCTAGTTTAGCCCAAGAGCTAACACGGTTTACCAGGGTGTGGCCGTTCTCATGCACTGACAGCTTCTTGGAGCCATAGGCGGGAGCTGGGTGAGGAATGAGGAGCAGTGTTATAGTCTATTCAAAGAATGTAGCTGGTTGCTGAGACAAAGATACTACCTATACCACTACACCCCTACACCCCATGCATTAGGAGTTGGTGCTAAGTACGGCAAACAATGTCTAAGTCGTGTAACAACGTTAGATTGTTCCCGAGAGTAGTTTAATATGGAAAATGGCATACCTGCGTCTACTTAAACGAGTAAAGTCAGTTTCAGCATGTTTGAAAACATATAAATCGACGTTATGTTCACTTAAATCTATCTACATGTAAAAAATTTGTTTTATATGTGAATTTGGCACCCATCTTGGAAAATGACCGCCATTTTGAATTTTCCAATGACCAATCCTGTAGATCTGAAAAGTGACAGGTATAGATTAACCATGCCACATTTCATGTTTATATCACCATTAGTTAACTGTCCCACTACAAGTCTCCTTTTCTGTGTCAGTGAACTGGTATTTGAACAATTCCGTGATTGTTTAGCCTTGCTCTGGTCAGAACCGATACATTGGCCATCAGAGATATGCACAGCAATGGACCTTTCCAGTTTTGTCTATGCCCTGCCCATCACTAGCTATTCTCACCCACCCTCGCTTGTGTTGGGATCGATCGATCTCTGAACTCCATGACTATAAATTTTCAGAAAACTATACAGGTAAACTGCTGAATATTTTGAACCTAATCTGGCTGGACGCTGATGCTGCCCATGGCAGCAGCAGCGTCCAGTCAAATCAGTTTCAAAATATTCAACAGAATGTTTATCAAATGGTAGAGACATACAATTCGTACAACATGTCGGACTATTAGACGCTGAAGACGGACTATTTCGAACCATTCACGACGCCATGATTATGACGTCATCCTACAAACCATGCAATTGATTATAACGTCATATGATGGATGGATAAACTTGTGATCTCGTTTCCCAGGTCATCGGCTCTTTTGATGGCGAGTTCCTTCAAGTGTTCACTGATTTCTGGCAGGATCCTATTGCGACTCTGTCTTAGTTTAGTTTGGTGTTCATTTCGATTGTGTAGTCGCAGTGTTCTCTCTTGTTCAGACAGCCTTGTAACCAGTGGAGCATCAACATAGGATTTATATGCAGTCCAGCGCAGAAATAAGTTTATATGGTTTCTAACCAAGAGAAAAGCTACTGTTGAATATTTAAAACTGAATTGGATTGGAAGACATTGCTGCCTAACGCAATTCAATTATGCTTAAAATATTCACCAGAGCATTCCTTACATCTTGTTCAGAATTGCACTAACTAACATGTTTCTGTTTTTATTTTGGTAATATGTTAACTTATTTTTGAGCTGTGCTTTTACTGGTCATTATCTCATTCAGCTAGAGACTGAGTTCAGGTCTATGGGAGTGGCTTTTTGATGAGGTTTGGCAATTAAATCTTTTATCATATATGTATACTGACGATAGCCGATATTTTATATAAATGACTTAAGATGAAGTAGACCTAAACGACACATTCCCTTTACCATATACATGCAACGGAAATTTTAATGGACAAAAGTAATCAAGTAAACTAGAAAACATTGTCTTAGGCAACAACAGCTTCCACACAAATTAATTTCAAAATGCCTAAAAAAGTTCTCATTGAAAGGTTAAATACGATTTCATAAAGAAAGTAAATACAAAAGTAGGTCATGTACAAGTGAAATAATGCTCTGGATTAGTGGAGATCAGTGAGTGAGGGTGAGGACAGGTATGATTAGAAGTTGCATGGGTGTGTGGGGAAACTAAAAAAAATATATGCGAATGAATAGGTGGTATCATAGCAGTAAAAGAGGATGTGTGAATTTAAACAATAGTACAAATCGGTGTTTGCCCATTTAATGAAATAAATCGCTTAACGAAGTAGAAAGTTTATCACAAATAATCTCCATTGGAAAACAAGTTGTCTGGGAGGTATTTACTCCTAATTAAGAAATTACTTTCAATGCTATCATTTTCAAACTAAAAAGATCTTCTCTCCAAGAATCTATATAATTTATTTAAACTTTCACTGCTAAGATATCTATTGCTGTAATCAATAACTTGCTGTCAAATCTGCGTTATTGGCCACCCATCTATAATATTCAATATAACATTTGCACCTCTAATACATAAAGAGCTTCCATCCAAATTATTTTCTAAATTTTCAACAGCTTTCCTATCCTAAGCGACCACCTGTTTAAATCCCCACTTTTTATTCGCCCGTCTGTTAAATATTTAGAAAACAATTTGCCTGGAATGTGCATCAGGTAACCTAACTTTTGAAAACCTGAGAAGAGAATATGAAAGACATAGGTTTAAAATGTAACCATCTACCTGGAATAAAGTTAGGATTGTGTAAGAAAAACATATAGACACTTAGAAACTCAATAGGCGAGTTTACTTTCACTAAAACGGCCAATGTTCCTACATATGCATCATACAACATACTAAGTTTTCTCTGAGTTAGTGCGTAATTCCATGCTATATCGTTCACGGTAAGCCCTCAAATATGCCAATAAGAGGGATATATGGTATATAGACCACTTTCTTCAGTTTGCAAATCCAATAAAGTAATACATTTAACCCTTTATTTAATAAGAGACCATGCCTTAACCATTTAACCCAAAAATTTGTTCAAGAAAGTGTCAATTTTCCCCATAGAAAAGGCCCATTTGCAGAGCAAGAGACGAATACTTTTAGAAATGTATCGATGTGTAAATTTTCAAAATTTGAGTGTCATAGGTTTAAGCGAGACCGTCTATTTTCTTTGGATGGTCTCTTAATAGGAGTTTGACTTTATATGGGTATATCTAAGTTTTGAACAGTTGGAAATCAATTAAACTGAAAGATGCTGCTACCTGGCACATGCTATAATACAGTGTACAACTGTTTAACCCATTTCCTCTCAGAAATCATGAGAGATATATCTGATATATCTATTATAGTACTGAAAAGCATTTGAAAGTATTTGAACTATTTAAAATACTTTTAGAAAGGTCTTTGCATTCGTACTTGAATTTGAAGAAATTTGAATGTATTTGCACTTGCATTTGCATTTGACCCAATGTGAGGTATTTGCATTTGCTTTTAAATATTTGTGAACGTATTTAACCCCAGGTCGTGTGCTTGTGCCGCCAAGACAGCAACAACACCCAGTCAGTTTCAAAATATTAAACATATTACTTGCATAGACGTTACAGGTATACGTTAAGAGATGGTGGCCAACCCAGTGTGCGAGTCTGGTTTGATGCCATACATACACTCCCTATGTTCCATCACCTGTATAAGGAGTACTCTGACTTGAGCAATCATTAGCATGAGATCAACAATCCCGAATATACGCACACATTTGACTGACCTGCCTTCCCAATCAATGACGGTACTCATTACCAACATGGCCTGTACAACGTGGCGGTTTTACAGTTTTGAAAGCAGGTATTGATAGACGGTGTAATTGCATGGAATTATCTACAGATTGTAGCCTATCACTTTCAAACGTTCGGTGATCGATGATGGGTTACAAGTGTATGAACACTGCTGATAATGACCAATTAGCTTCATAATCCTAATAGCGATTGTGTCCTTTCTTAAATTGGTAAGAATTCTAAGCAAGGATAGCGGGCTATCATCCGCCTACAGAGGCAACTCTGATTATGTCTAACCTTCTTCAAACTACAAACTGTGCTCGACATCCTCAGACGACGCGATCTTCCCAGGAGCTTACCATAGCTATGTGGAGCGTGCGTGGTCTGACTGCATCATCCAAATGGCAAACCTTAGGCGCTTAGGACTGTGAAAACTCTAACAACCATATTACATGTATTCAAGAGACTTAAGTATCTACCCACCCACTCAGAGTCATCCAAATGGCAAACCTTAGGCGCTTAGGACTGTGAAAACTCTAACAACCATATTACATGTATTCAAGAGACTTAAGTATCTACCCACCCACTCAGAGCAGCAACTTCAGCCACGCCATAAGCGAGTACACATGGAGCAAGAACAGGCTACATACCTGGGTTTAGGCTTCGTAATCGAACCAAGGCTCTTGGACCATGCCGTTAGTTTTGGATAAGTCAGTGATCACATTGCATTCATTGACCTGGCTATGCCAACGCGAAAATACACCACCACCATGTATCACATAGTCCACGCATATAGACCCACTACCGAAAAAGCCAAAGATAATCCAGGAATATTAGATTCGGCCAAACGTTCAGGAATTACCTTATGCATGGGATCGTATGGAGAGGGGGACACACAACAGCAATGAAGATGCACTGGTGAGTGGTGGCATTCCTTAGTTCCAATGGCCTATTTGTCACAAATATGGTTTTCAAATACTTATGTCATCACCGGACAACATGGACAGGGCACATTGCTGATCACAAAGCCACACAAGACTCTAAGGCTACAACAACAGTATTCAACCAAATAGACTTCATACTATTCAAAGCACAACCAAAACCCCGGCTTCGCGATGCTCGTTCCTATGGAGGCGCAAACCTACATTCTCGCCATAAGCCAGTCAATACACGCCTTCAGATGAATCATCTCTGCCTTATGCTTGAACGTCATACCAGGCAAGAGGGTAGAGTCACCTAAAACCTACTCTAGCTCATCAGCGAATCTGACACTCAAATGTCATACAAAAAGGCCCCCGTGGAGCAGACAGCTAACAACGACGTCAGTTCCGATCCAAACGAAACTGGAACCAAAATACTTAAATCTATGGGATCATCCGCTACCAACACGATATGAGTTCTAAGAAACAACCGAGCTAGGTACACTGATAACCCTGTAGTTGTAAAACTATCAGCCGAGCAGAAAACGCCAGGGCTGCGCCTTGTATCAAAATGGCCAAAGGGAAGACACACCAAACTATGCAGTACCATTCTGCGCCACATTAGCGAACGCGTAAAGGATCTAGATATTCAACACGCAGACTCCCTATCAGATCAGTGGCGCTTTCGCGTACGGATTTCAATGCAGCAGCAAGGTAACAGGTGAAAAGCACCGGAGATAGACCATCTCCATGTGGGGAGCCGATTGATGTCTCACACTCTACCGACTTCACTGACTTGACTCGTGCTCTCAGCTTGGTGTCTGCGAGTGGTAGTCTCACTAGTCGTAGCTCATCGTCATTGCAATTGGCATGGCGTAGTACATCTAGGATCTTTAAGCGTTTAGTTGTGTCGAAGGCTCGTGACATGACAATGCCTATTTTGTGGAAATCCCAGTGTTTGGACATGCCTACCAACACAAGTATTCGTTGAGCCCATACAATGTCTGCACAGCTGCGTCCACGTTTGAAGCCACTTTGACATGATCCGGTGAAGTCATCTGTCTTGTCTCGGATGCACCATAGAGTAACATTGGATAACATTGGCGTGAATATGCACCTTCAACAAATTTATTTTAATTTATATGTAATGAAATCAGCATATGTTAAGATTATTTCGTTTCATTACATCTAGGCTCACACATTAAGCGTATAAAGTATATGATTGTGAGTTTTGTTTTCAAGAATTTTGACATGATTATGCCCCTTTAACATGATGCTATCTATCATTAATTAGTTATATCTAGCACATAACCTTCATACAAAATCGATCACCATTTACAGACATACAAGCTAGATTGATTTAACCATTTGAGCCTTGCAATTACAATGTCTCAATTTCCCGGCAATGGACCTTTCCAGTTTTACCTACGCCCCGCCCATCTCTAACTAAGCTCCGCCCACACTTCGATCGTGTTGGGATCGATCGATCTCTGAACTCCCTGACTATACATTTTTATGAGAACGATACAGGTAGGCTGTTGAATATTTTGAAACTAATTTGACTACGGCAGCAACAGCGCTCAGTCAAATTAGTTTCAAAATATTCAACAGCAATTTGATTAAATAGTAGAGCCATACAATTTGTACAACGTTAATAGTTAAAGACGGGCCGTGTAGAATCGTTTATGACGAAATGATTATGACGTCATCCTACACACCGCTTAGCTGGTTATGGTGTCATATGACGTCATTACTCTGGAAAGCTCCGTTAAACGGGATAGAAATCTAATATTAGGAAAATAACTTAATTGAAACATGTTTATACAGTGCAATTCGTTTTACGGCATTCAAATTAATCTTCCTTATGTCATAATGAATTTGTCATTTCTGTACCAACGTGAATTGGATACGGTATTCAATACTACTATAATGTGTTATTAGTCTGTGGCTCGCTAAACATTCACATACGGTACACATTTCTTAGTTTGACTATCGCATGGCTCTCAGTGGTCTGGCACCATCCCATCCCTATTCCATCAATATACCATCACCAGACTATCACCGGAGCAGCACGGGGAAGGGACCGGCGCTCACTGAGTATTTGCCGGGAGCTATGGATAGTATCAGACTATGGAATTCTGCCAGAAATATATAGCGAATTGAACTATAATCACTATGTTAACTTCCCTAAAGAATACTGCATGAAACATTGATATACTATTAGTATTTGTGTGTAGACAATGATTGACAATATTGTGAAATAATGCTCATTTTGAATGTATCTAATAGTGCTGTAAGCCGGTAAATGTGGTTGACTGGGCATCGATTGCAAACACTAGAATCCATGCATTATTGTTGTTGAAAACATAGGAGGGTCCTATTTATATTAGCTATGCGCGTGATTGTTGCTTTGGGTGATCACGATCGATTATTTAAGAATAATCGTGATTATCCGATATATCAGCCTGAGTACAAATAACCCAGATATAACAACACGGGCGTATCAATGACGAACGCTTCCATGTGTTTAGAAATGTCCATATGCATGCCAAGAGAAAACTATTTTTGAAAATATGTCAATGAATTGCCTGACTCGATGCTCGAGCAAGTCATTTCAATGATACATTAAAAAAGTCTTCTCCTGGCCCGCGAATGCACATACATTCGC
This sequence comes from Chaetoderma sp. LZ-2023a, assembly GCA_034401795.1. NCBI lineage: Eukaryota > Metazoa > Mollusca > Caudofoveata > Chaetodermatida > Chaetodermatidae > Chaetoderma > Chaetoderma sp. LZ-2023a. The sequence goes on along the minus strand of CM067366.1, from coordinate 54,137,233 downwards.
TGAGCCAAATACTAGATTTTGTGACGAATCGCATTAAAGAATAATTAAAGGTAGGTTTTGAACTATTTAATGTAGTAGAAATTATTCACAATTAATCGATTATTTAAATTTTAATCATAGAAATTAGCAATTTAAAAAATTTCACGATTTCCGATTTAATCACATTTAATTTATATCATTACAGATCTATAGTTGACATACTTCAAGATGTCAGAGAAAGGTGACGACGATATAGAGATTCGCTTGATGACGGCAGAAGACGAAAAGCCATTCAGAGAAGCACTGGCTTATTACTATAGAACAGAACCTACACTTATAGCCACGGATACCAACGTACCAGATGACATTGGAGAAGACTTTAACGCGTACATGTCTAATCTATATGGAAATGGACTCTCTCTTTGTGCTATGGATCGAAAAACTGGGGTCATGGCAGGGTTTAGGTTAACTTCAATGGTTAAGAGAACTGATCCGGAAATGAATGATTGTACAACGGCAGGTCATGTCATGAATAAACTTGGAATATTGGAGTGTTACCTATTAGGATCCCAGCTACTTTATAATGATGTTGATGTATTTGAACGATATGGGGTAGATACTATGCTGCATTTCGTAGGTCTTTGCGTGGTTCCTCAATACCAACGCCGTGGTCTGGCCAATCGCTTGCTCCTGGCCAGCATTGATTGCGCTCGTAAACAAGGATTCAAACTTATATGTGCTGATGCGAGTAGCGATTATTCCAGGAGCTGCTTCGATAAGCTGGGATTCGATTACATAACTGGAATTACGTTTGCAGAATATAAAAATATGGGGTTTCCGTTTATCAAAGATGCCGGACAACATACGAAGCAAACACTCCATTGCCTTCAACTTCGCAGTGACTAAAATATCTTTATCAAATTACGAAGGCATTGTAGTATATCCGTATAATAGTGACAATATTGCAGGATTGATGGATCCGATCTGTCACTCAAGTATGTGGCGTCCTGATAAATTACGTCGCATACAGGGTGAATTCATAACACATAGTGACGTATTTAGCTCCGCCATGAACAGGGGTTTCGTACGTCAAGTGCACGAAGCTTTTGTCTTTACTCTTTAATAAACAGTCTGTTGAATATTGAAACTAATTTGAATGGACGCTATATATAGATTGCAACACATGGACAAAGTAGGTGAAGCTTAGCTAGAATTGAGCGTGGCATAGCTAGAAATGGATCCAACATTGTGATAAGATGAATGACGGTTTTGCATGCTGTTTGAATAACGATGTAAATAGACAACTACGCGGCTATGTATTATTTACTTAGTGGTTTATTTACTTGATTTATAATTTTATATATTGAAATATATATTTACCCATTCAAATGTCTTATAGTTTATTAGAAAACGCATAATATCATTTGATAGTACACATGCACTACATTTTCTCGGGTTATGGCAGCACATGATATTAAAAATCAATATTATATTTATAGTAAATGCCATTTTAATTGGTCAAAGCGTATTCAAAATTGCATTTGGCAAACGAGATTGATAACATTACCGTGTCCATGAAAGGACTAATATACCCTCACATAAATATATGACATCTAAGTTATTATTACAGAAAAATACACAACAATGGACCATTCCAAGTTTATCCATCCATCATATGACGTCATATGCCGTCCTAATCAACTACTTGACGTGTAAGATGATGACAAAATCATGATGTCACGAATGACTCGATATAGTCGGTCTTTAACGCTTAATGGTCCGACACGTTGTACAAATTGTACGCCTTTACCATGCAATGCATATTCTGTTGAATATCTAGAAATTAATGTGACTAGACGATGTTGCTACCATAGCGCCCAGTCAAATTAGTTTCAAAATATTTAACATATTATCTCTATATCTTTCGGGAAATTGATAGTCAGGGAGTGCAGGGCTCGGTCGCAACACGGACGCGGTGTGGGTAGAGCTTAGATAGAGATGGTCGGGGAATCGCTAAAACGGGAAAGGTCCATTCACCTGAACGGTTCTCAGTTAGTGACAAAACAGCTGTTACTCATTATCTGACAACCTACCGCTAACAGACTGATCAATTTCCAAAACAAAACTGATCCTCTGTATGGGACGTAATCACGCTAATTTAATTTTGCTCAGGCGAAATGCTATTATAAAACAGAAATTATCTCCCTTCCACCATAATTTCAATGAAAATCGGCGAAATCTGCAGGATGTTGCACACACCTCCTCGATAACCAAATTCAGGCATATCGGTTTCTTTAATATAAGAATATAACTGCACCATAAGTAACCGTAAGTTGTTATTGGACGTAGCGTTCTCCTATATGTCCAAATCGTCGGACTGTTTATCTGAATCTCCAACTACTTGCATGGTGCGCCTCGACGTGTCAATCAGGAGCTTATTGTTGTAGAGAATATCTTGATTTCTCGAAGGTTTGTGCTGTTCCCGCATTGATCACATCCACTGGCAGGTTGTTTAATGGTTTGATAAACCCTTATAGCAAAGCTGTTTTGGTACAGTCTCGTCTTAGCCATTTCCTTGAAAACCTTCACGCGGTGCCCTTTTGCTGCCGAGTCTCCGGACATCCGGACATACTACTTGGTCGTATGTGTCATCTAGAATCTTATGTTTCTATCATGTTGACTTTCAGTCTCCGATAGTTCAGCGTTATGGTAGCGTCAAGGCCCTCAGGGGATCTTGGTACTTTAGTTCCTTTAGTCCAGGAACATGATTTGTTGCTCTTTTTGCACATTCTCAATCATGTTTACCCCGGAGCGGATGCCACAAGATACTTGCATATTCTAGATGTGGTCTGACTTGCACTTTGTAAAGCTATTTGAATGTTTCCTGATCACTATATATATATATATATATATATATATATATATATATATATATATATATATATATATATATATATATATATATATATATATATATATATATATATATATATATATATATATATATATATATATATATATATATATATATATATATATATATATATATATATATATATATATATAAAGGATCTTCGGATAATTTCCATCAGCTGTGTCGTCTTATTTGCCTTCTCCGTTATGTGAATCCTCAAAGGATAGTTTATTGTAAATGGTGACACAAAGATCGCTTCCATTGTCAACATTCACCAACCTGTGCTGTGGTTCTTCCGCCGTCTTTCCCATTATGAAGTATTATCTCTCATTCTCAGATTGTCTGTCCACAGTCATCAGTTTGCATTTGTCAAGATGGAATCTTACTAGCCAATCTATTCAAACCGATCAGTCTGTAGAGGTCTTCTTGCAGGTCTCCATCTGTCCGACTGTATTCAGCGAGAAAAACTTTAATAGAACCAATTACAAATACCGCTAGCACTAAAGATAATTCAGCGAAACCGCTTTCTGTATCTGCCTTGTTTACTATGGATTATTGATTTATGGTTATGTTAGTCGTAACTCGAGCGACATAGATACAGGTGGCCGATAATATATATGACTAACATAACCATGAATCAATAATCAATAATAAACAAGGCAGATACCGAAAGCGGGTTCGCTGAAATTATCTTTAGTGCTAGCGGTATTTGTAATTGTTTCTAGTATTCTGGTATTTAGCTATATATATTATATATATATAATTTGATAAAGGAGCTAAATACTAGTTATACCGCTCAGACGAGAACCAATTAGTGATGCTGTCGATGCTTTGCGCTCTGGTGTATGCCAAGGGAATAAATATGATCATGTACTGAACTCTACAGCCGGGCATCTAATCTAAGTTATATTCGCGCTAAGCTGATTATCCACAACGTCATACACGTAAAATATTGTCTAATTTTAAAACAATTTTACGGAAAGACGCCAGGAAGGACCTACTTTCAGTTACGCGAATTTCAAAATATTCAATAGATATCATGTTACAAACCACAAGTGTATTTGAACAATATTCTGACCGAAACCTGTTACTTCCACCAGAAACAACGACTTTCAAAAATGGTGATTTCAAAATGATCAACATTGAACTAACAGTAGCGAGATAGTTGTCCGATATCGGCGCCTTTACAGAATGTACCTTTCCAGTTTTAGTTATGTCCCGCCCATCTCTAGTTAAGCTCCACTTACGCTTCACCTGTGTTGAAATCGATCAATCCCAGAACACCGTGACAATACAATTTTCAGAAAACTATACAGGTAAGCTGTTGAATATTTTGAAACTAATTTAACTGGGTGCTGTTGCTGCCTATGGTAGCAACAGCGCCAGTCAAATTGGTTTGAAAATATTCAACAACATCGTTATTAAATAGTAAAGACATACAATTCGTACAGCAACGCTTAGTTCGTCACCAATTATGCGTTCGTGACATACCTATCTACGTCATTCATGTCGTCATTGATTATGACCTAATCCTACACGTCACGTAGTTGATAATGACGTCATATGATGGAATGATATACTGGAAAGGTCCTTTACGTTGGGCGCCAGGAAAACGGCCCAACCATGCACCACATCAGGTTCCATTGCCATCATGATTTCTTACATTTCAGCTTCTAAGTAAAATATCTGGACATGTTCCCAGAAAAACAATTGTCACGATCCTAACTTTCTCGACATAGCACATAACCAAATCATGGTCGTCAAAATCTATGATATTTGGTGGAATGGAAACACAGATTTGGAAAACTGTTATTTTTGATTATTTATTCATTAAATAACCAACCACTCAAAATCCTCTTCAGGTCAAAAGGTCACCAATTTTGGCTGTTGCTTAAAATCTAACTGGCAACGCACTTACAAAGGGGCATGTTGGTGCTATTAGCTTAAGAAGCTAATAATAGATACCTGACAAATCTAAAGTGCCATTGTTGATTTGTTTCCTGGATGATGCTACTATAACGTCTGAGATAATCTCCGTATCGAAAATACATGAAAGTGCAATTATGAGAAAGTGTAAAATGGAAAAAACAAAACACTGCATTTAAATAATGCTGGATATTAAATATCTCGTTGATAAATATTTAGTTGAGTGTCCTCTAAAATTTCATGCATTTTATACGAAAATCAGTTGAGTAATTAGGTCAACAGATTTCAAATTGTAGCCACATTCGCTGCTGTTTACCAGTTTGACAAGTGGCAACGAATGTTCTCGGGTTAGCACCTGAAAATGAATGATATACACCATCTGACAAATCTACATGGCCAGTGATCATTTATGTTATAGGATGTTGATAGTAAGTGCAATAATGTGTATCTGAATGATCATAACATCGCATCTAATTAATATAGATTAATAAATGACAACTGCGAATGTTTCTCCCAGAATGTATGTTATATGCAAATAACTCAAGAGGTCACATGTTTTCGCCGATGCTTAAAATTGTGTAATTGTACATTGCTGCGACTGGCAGAGCACCGCCGTTTGAATACCAACACCTTGAAAATGACTGACAGACACCATCTGCCAAATCGAAAGTACCAATCATGTGCACATAGACATAGCGTGAACATCGTATCTCACCTAAATAACTTAGCGCAATAATTTATAATACATATTTGTCTGCATTGCTGTACTTTACATACTAGACAATGTATTTATATACTGGACAATGAAGCTGCTACCCGTAGTCGACCATAGCATCTCTCAATTAGTCACAGACACGATCAGACATGTCAGATACTGACACATCACCTTCAACGATCAGACATGTCAGATACTGACACATCACCTTCATTGATGCTATCATCGTCAGCGGAACTACAATGCTACTTTTGTGCTCTCTATCACATCTGCCAGCATGAGACGGCCTCTCCTCCTTACTCTGCATCATTTCCGTCCAACCATTATTCTCATTTGATTCAAGGATGTATGGCTCTTGTAGATGGGGTCTGTTCCAAGTCCCACATCAGAGCTTAATAGTCCAACCCTCGTTGGGTGCCAGGTAAGCCAAAGTCTTGCTGGAGATAGTATTCTTTGATTAATTGTTTCTTTTCTTTGAGCTTTCCAATGACTAATGTCACAACATTTTCCTCCGCCATTTGCGTGGATAAATGAAATAGAACGACATTTGTTATCGGGCACGTCTTGAACATTCGGCAGATGGAATCCTCAAACTGAAGATAACGATTCTGTGGGATCATGAGTGAGATGTTCAATCGTCACCATACATATGACGAGTTTCATGTCAGAAATATACCTTCAAAAAGAATATATCACGATAAATGGTGCCTAGGGATGTCCACAAGTGTTCAGATGATGTTGCTAAGAAATATGTTATAACGACCGTTGACTTACTCGTGTAAATCCTCACATATGGAAAATCATAGACTACTACAAGAACCACATTGGAATGAATGCTCTGATTCAATGCGCATGTGCCTTTTAAACAAATGAAAAGGTTACTGTTCTAAATTCATAGCAGTTCTACCAGACACGCCCCTGAATCAACGAACGTTAAAATGACAATGTATAGTCCTACAATCTACAAACAGCATGCAACGATTGGGTCGGATGGCCTAGTAGAACATTTTCAACAAGCCTCATTGGCATAGATAACCAAATTATCTGAAGTAAGAAATGATAATTTTTCAGGAGTCTCGAATGCTTTGTCACAGCTTTGTGTCTAAAGATTGTACGATTATTATTCCTAACAGAAAGCGCCCCGGTGGTCATTAGGTGGCTGGCAAGATTCTTACACCAACTTAATGGTTCTAGAGCTAAACATCAATTTCATTAGGATTTTCATACGAGTGAATGCCAAATGAAAAGTACTAAACATTATGATGTAGTATCATGAGCTTTCCGATATGATGCGAGTGCTCTCACAGACAGGTTAAAGTCAGACGTCGCTATGGCACACTGCTGTTCAACATCTCCTGAAGATATCCTAGATACTGGTGTGTCATGGACCATCTGGCTCATGATCTCAGAGACTGCTTTTCCTCACGTAGATGATTTCATACTCCTAATGTGCAAGAGGACTCCCATAACAACAGCTGTTGCACTTCACCTTTTCATGATAATGCCTATCTAGTGAACCCGAAGAAAAACGTCAACATTATCAATCCTCTACCAAGAATCCGCCTTTCACCAGTGCATAGAGGGTTTATATATCAGGTGATTATTTGAAGTGGAGTCATGTATGCAAAACACACTCGCATGAACCAAACTATATTGGATGGAATGTAAGGTCATAATGACTAGAGTGCATATAGCATAAAAGTGATATATATATACTCCACACTGGCAAATAATTGACAAAATGTGCATGCTAATGTATGAATGCGCAGGAATACAGTTGTGATGATGATACTGATGATCGCGATGATGATGCTGATGATGATGAGGATGATTATGGTGGTGGTGGCGGTGGTGGTGGTGGTGGCGGTAGCGGTAGCGGTGGTGGTGGTCATCGGATATATTGTCTACTATGTAGTGGGCACCAACAAAACATCGAGAGTGATCATTTATTACTTTAAGTTATTTAGGCGCGATGTTATGTTATTTCATCTTTCAGTTCTCCATAAGATCATTTGTCAAATACCTTCAACAATGGGCATTCTGTTATCTGTAACAGAAACAAAATTCCATGAAACAAATCAACATTCACCCTTTAGACTTTTCACCTTTTAAGTTAATAATGCCATTATTTTTATTTCAACGAGCTTTGCTAGTCACAACCATATACAGTTGTCAGATTTTAAATAACGGCTAAAATTACTGACCTTATAACGTCTGATGACGTGATGGTACAGCTATGAATTTTTGTCAAAATTTTGCCAACGACCAAAATTGATGACCTTTTGACCTGAAATGAACGAGGAAACAACAAACAATATTTTGAGTGATCATTTACTAATAATAAATGACAAAAAACTGGCAATTTTCCAAATTTTGTTTCCGCATCCCCTAAAAATTACAGATTTGGACGACCATGATGCGGTTTTGATTTATGCCTTGGGAATAAAGATCATGGTAATTTTGTTTCTGGGAATATGTCCAGATCTTTTACTTAGAGGCTAATAAGTAAAACAATCAAGATTCTGGTGGATCCCGAGTGGTGCTTGAGGATGTACTTGGTCCCTAGACTATATACTATTTGTACCACTTACGAAACTATATTCATGTCTGCTTTGGTTATATTCATGTATACGGTACCTGCATACACACACACATACAGTTGACATACGACGGGGTTCGAAGCACCAGCAACGTCGCTAATGGACCTTTCAATTTTTAGCTATGGCCCGCCCATCTCTAGCTAAGGTCCACCCACACATTGCTCGTGTTGGAATCGATCGAACTTCCTGACTATTAATTTCCACAAAACTATAAAGGTTAGCTGAACATATTTTGAAACTAGTTTGATCGGGTGCTGTTGCTGCCTATGGCAGCAACAGCGACCAGTAAAATTACTTTCAAAATATTCAACATTAAATAGTAGAGGCATACAATTCGTACAACGTGTCGGACTATTAAGAGTTTAAGACGGGCCATATAGACACTTTTATGACGTAATGATTATGACGTCATCCTACACGTGCTTAGCTGATTATGCCATCATAAGATGTCAGACATAGATGGATACTCTGGAAAGGTGAATTGTTGCCAAGTTAATCACTAGTAGAGCTAGTAAATGTGTCTTCTGACTAATTACTGTATTTTACTGATGGTAGTATATTTAATATTGTCTGAATTTACCAATACACATCATTGAATAGTTCCCTCTTTCCTTCTTTTAAATTCGAATCCAGTTATTATGACATCCATGTGACTCTCACCGTAAGTCAGGAAGTTACATTATGAAGTAGCAGAATTCCAATTTCAGGGTAATTATACAGGTAATCCGTTCAATATTTCAACTAATTTGACTGGGTGCTGTTGCTGCCTATCTCAGCTCAACATCACCTAGTGACATGTGTTACAAAATATTCAACAGAATGTTTATTAAATAGTAAAGTCATACAATTCGTACACTAGACGGAATTGATGTTCATGACTAACCTAGATACGCCATCCATTACGCATTTTTATTATGACGTCAGCCCACACGCGACGTAATTAATTATGACGTCATATAATTGAGTGACAGATCGGATCTATCTATTAGCACACCGAGCTTTGAAATTCTAGTGGCTTAGATTCAAGTGAACTATAATGAAAAGCTGTTGAATATTTAGAAAATAATTCGACTGAAAACTCTTGATACACAGACAGCAACAGATCACAGACAGATTCATTTCAAAATATGCAAGAGAATAGCCCATATATCCTAAAGTAATCTCCCTTTCTGGTCTATAGGAATGAAATGGTAAAAGCGTCTCACTGTAAAATTTTGAATAGCCTCGTCGGCTTCAACATAAAATAGTATTCGAGAACATAAGGAAATGTAGGACATAGTAAGTAGAACGAGGCCTTTCACTTTATGCCTCTAACAAATAGTCGAATATATTTATCTATTATACCATCTTAGCCCTTTAATGGCGGAATTTGTTCAAGCAGATTAAACAATTGACTGTCCATTTGCAAGACAAGAAAACATATTTTTGAAAATTTACCACTTGAATGACTAGCTCGGTTTTAGAGCCGGTCATTCTAGTGGTAAGTTTTCAAAAAATAGTCTTCTCTTGGCTTGCAAATGGCCATTGCTTAAATACTACTGCAGATGACAGTTTGGCCGGCTTCGACATGAAATGGCAATCTTCTAATTCTCTTGATCTGACAAAGAGCGCTGGGCCGAAAATTAACATGTATGTATCCTGTATCTTTCCACACTTTCGATAACTCGCTAAGCGAAGATTTGAAGTCGAAAAAACATAAAAATATTATAACATATAAAAATAGTTGATATAAACCGCCATTACCAAATTAAACCAATATTTCCTAACTGCCACGTGGCCTGTTGTAAGGAAACGCGAACTCTAGATGCATACACACCTCATTGTCGCCATAAGTGCTCAAACAATCAAATGAGGTAAACCCATCACATCTCACCTTTTGAACCTACTAACAATGGCACGCAGCTATTTATGACAGTAAATCGCAGGTATAAGTCGCTGAAATATATAAGCAATATCCATTAGGATGTACAGCCATATGATGATAAAAGATGTTCCATAATGTTGTGCAACACTGGTTAAATCATATCATGGACTTCAGTATGGCGTTGCTCGAGATTATGTCTCTTGTGTGAACACGACCTTACAGTAAGCGAATTTAAAAGATTATGTTCTCGCAGTATCTCAATCCTAAGGCCGTGTTCTCACTAGAGAGTTAATCAGGAATAACGCCATAGGTGAGCATGGCGTTATTACTGATTAAGTCTCTAGTGAGAACACGGCCTTAGGTAACCATGTACGGAACAACTAGTAATATTTTGAAAGTAATTTGGCTGAAGACATTGCTGCCTTATGCAACTCGAACATTGACCAAGTACAAATAATGTTAAGAAAATCCTGTAATCTAGGACCACTACAGTCGAGAAAGAGCATAAAGGAGCACGTGAGTCTTACAGTGGACAAGAAAAGGGGGAGAATGTTGAAGAAATACTGATTGCAACTAAAAGAGGCTGCTTCTTCAGCTGCAGAACACAGTCATTCATCATCATCATCATCATCATCATCATCAGCAGCAGCAGCAGCAGCAACAATCATCATCATCATCAGCATCATCATCATCATCAGCATCATCATCATCATCATCATCACCCATCATCATCATCATCATCATCATCATCATCATCATCATCAATCATCATCAGCAATCATCGGCAATCATCATCATCATCATCATCATCATCATCAATCAGCCGTATCATTATCATCATCATCATCATCATCATCATCATCATCACCTTCGTCATCACCACAGTCGTCATGATCATCATCATCATCATCATCATCATCATCACCATCATTATCAATAATCATCAATCATCATCATCAGCATCATCAGTATCATCATCATCATCATCATCAATCATCAATCATCATCATCATCATCATCACCACCTTCGTCATCATCACAGTCGTCGTCATCATCATCATCATCATCATCAGCATCAGCATCAGCAATCATCATCATCATCATCATCATCATCATCATCTTCATCATCATCATCAATCAGCAGTATCATTATCATCATCATCATCATCATCATCACCTTCGTCATCATCACAGTCGTCATCATCATGATCATCATCATCATCATCACCATCATCATCAATGATCATCAATCATCATCATCAGCATCATCAGCATCATTATTATCATCATCAGCATCATCATCACCATCATCAATCATCATCATCATCATCATCAATCAATCAGCTGTATCATTATCATCATTATCATCATCGTCACCATCATCATCATCATCACATTCGTCATCATCACCGTCATCATCACCGTCGTCATCATCATCATCATCATCATCATCATCATCATCATCATCGTCGTCATCATCAATCAGCAGTATCATTATCATCATCATCATCATCATCACCTTCGTCATCATCACATCCGTCATCATCATGATCATCATCATCATCACGATCATCATCAATAATCATCAATCATCATCATCAGCATCATCACCATCATCATCATCATCGTCAGCCATCATCATCATCATTATCATCATCATCAGAACCACCTTCGTCATCATCACAGTCGTCGTCATCATCATCATCATCATCATCATCATCATCATCATCAGCATCAGCATCAGCAATCATCATCATCATCATCATCATCATCATCATCATCATCAATCAATCATCATCAACAATCATCATCATCTTCATCATCATCATCATCAATCAGCAGTATCATTATCATCATCATCATCATCATCATCATCATCATCATCACCTTCGTCATCATCACAGTCGTCATCGTCATGATCATCATCATCATCACCATCATCATCAATGATCATCAATCATCATCATCAGCATCATCAGCATCATTATTATCATCATCAGCATCATCATCACCATCATCAATCATCATCATCATCAATCAATCAGCTGTATCATTATCATCATTATCATCATCGTCAGCATCATCATCATCATCACATTCGTCATCATCACCGTCATCATCACCGTCGTCGTCATCATCATCATCATCATCATCATCATCATCAATCAGCAGTATCATTATCATCATCATCATCATCATCATCATCACCTTCTTCAGCATCACAGCCGTCATCATCATGATCATCATCATCATCACGATCATCATCAATAATCATCAATCATCATCATCAGCATCATCACCATCATCATCATCATCGTCAATCATCATCATCATCATCATCATCACCATCATCATCATCAATCATCATCATCATCATCATCAGCAAACATCATCATCATCATCACCATCATCATCATCATCACCTTCGTCATCATCACAGTCGTCATCATCATCATCAACATCATCCTCATCATCATCATCACATTCGTCATCATCACCGTCGTCGTCGTCGTCGTCATCATCATCAGCATCATCATCATCATCATCATCATCATCATCATCATCATCAATCATCATCATCTTCATAATCAGTCAGCTGTATCATTATCATCATCATCATCATCATCATCATCATCGTCATCATCATCACATTCGTCATCATCACCGTCGTCATCATCATCATCATCACCTTCGTCATCATCACCATCGTCATCATCATCATCATCATCATCAATCAGCAGTATCAGCATCATCATCATCATCATCATCAATCAGCGGTATCATTATCATCATCAGCATCATCATCACCTTCGTCATCATCACAGTCGTCATCATCATGATCATCATCATCATCATCATCATCAATCATCAATCATCATCATCATCATCATCATCATCATCATCATCATCATCATCAATCATCATCATCATCATCATAATGATCACCTTCGTCATCATCACCGTCGTCATCATCATCATCATCATCATCAATCACCAGCATCACCACCATCATCATCATCATCATCATCATCAATCAGCATTATCATTATCATCATCATCATCATCATCATCATCATCTTCGTCATCATCACCTTCGTCATCATCACCGTCATCATCATCATCATCATCATCATCATCAGCACCATCATCATCATCATCGTCGTCATCAAAATGGAGGATTCCAGTTTATCCATCAATCATATGACGTCATAATCAACTACGTGATGTGTAAGCCGACGTCATAATCAATTACTTGATGAATGACGTAGCCATGTTCGTCACGAATGCTTATTTAATGACGGGCTATGCGTTGTTGTATGTCTTTACTATTTAATATACATTCTGTTGAATATTTTAAAACTAATTTGACTAATTCATCATCATCATCATCATCATCATCACCTTCGTCATCAATAATCATCAATCATCATCAGCAGCATCATCATCATCATCATCATCATCATCATCATCATCATCATCATCACATTCGTCATCATCACCGTCGTCATCATCATCATCATCATCATCATCAATCAGCAGTATCATCATCATCATCATCATCATCATCATCATCATCATCATCATCATCATCATCATCATCACCTTCGTCATCAGCACAGTCGTCATCATCATGATCATCATCATCACCATCATCATCAATAATCATCAATCATCATCATCAGCATCATCATCATCATCATCATCATCATCATCATCACCATCATCACCATCATCAATCATCATCATCATCATCATCAACAATCATCATCATCAATCAGCTGTATCATTATCATCATTATCATCATCATCACCTTCGTCATCATCACAGTCGTCATCATCATGATCATCATCATCATCATCATCATCATGATCATCATCAATCATCAATCATCAATCATCATCATCATCATCATCATCAATCATCATCAATCATCAATCATCATCATCATCATCATCAATCATCAGCATCACTATCAGCATCATCATCATCATCATCAATCAGCAGTATCTTTATCATCATCATCATCACCTTCGTCATCATCACCGTCGCCATCATCATCATCATCATCATCAATCATCAGCATCACCATCATCATCATCATCATCATCATCATCATCAATCAGCGGTATCATTATTATCATCATCATCATCTTCATCATCATCACCTTCGTCATCATCACCGTCATCATCATAATCATCATCATCATCATCATCATCATCAACTACGTGATGTGTAAGCTGACGTCATAATCAATTACTTGATGAATGACGTAGCCATGTTCGTCACGAATGCTTATTTAATGACGGGCTATGCGTTGTTGTATGTCTTTACTATTTAATATACATTCTGTTGAATATTTTAAAACTAATTTGACTAGGCGCTGTTGCTGCCATATGCAGCAACAGCACTTAGTCAACCTGCATAGTTTTTTGGAAATTGATATAGAGACAGTGCAGGGATGGCGTGGGTGGAGTGTAGCTAGGGATGGGGTGGGGCATAGCTAAAACTCGGTTCCTCCATTGCAGTTTGATTTTTTACCATTTTGAAGCTCCCACTTATATATTACGTAATGACCTGAGATCCTTTTTTACTCAAAATGGTCCCTCGAGCACCTTCAATTAGTTCGCATCCTATTGTCCCTCATGAAATTCAAATTCTAAACTGCACACGCGGTCGTAATCATTGCACGATCGACATGATGTAGAGATTATTTCCCGATCAATCAGAATGTAGATTGGGATGTAACCTGGTAGTATTCTACCAAGCGATGGGTATCAGGTTGAACAACTGATTTATCTCCTGTAGTGAGTTATCGGATAATAATTTCACCGTTGTTAATATCCGTCAGCAGCTGTCATGTGTGCTTTGCTGCAAGGGCGGATACCGAGGGGAGTGGATATAGCGGCTTCGCCCGCCGTCCACGCCCGACACACTGTGAGTGGGGGGGGGGGGGTGGGGGGTGGAGGGGTGGGGGATCATGCCCATGCCTGACGTGGAATTTTCCTCCCAACATATTTCATCCGTTGCACTAATAGCACCATAGTCACAATGAGTTCTAATACACCACTATGTCTATAGTTAGTCTATAGTCGGTCTAGGTGAGACTGTCCACTAGTTTAGAGATTCATTTTAATTTTAAACCTCAATGTCTATTGCCACTAATATAAACAGCGCAATGCTTTAATTTAATTTATCTTGAATGCATCATTCATAGGCGCATTTGACCTAAAATCTGTTATCAATTTTGATCCCAGTTAGGCTACAAATAATCTGTGATTGTTGTAAATTGATTTTTCTCAGATTTTGTGTGCATTGAGTAATTAAGCCCATTCTTAGTACTGCCACGACCACGCTGTGATGTACCAATGGGAAAATCATCACCCTCACGCACCCAAAATTTAAATTATAATTAAATTCGTAAAAATTGAATAATTTAGCAGCCAACTGAGGGTCCATATTTACCTCTGATAATGCTGGAAAAGAAATCTGAGAGCACATAGATTTCAAAATTTTCCGGGTGTGTGTGTGGGTCTGGGGTGTGTGTGGGTGTGATGGGAGGGGGTGGGGAGGGGTAGGATGGGGTGGGGCTGGTGGTTGGCGGAGTATGCGCGGACCCCAATCTGATTTAACTACCGGTAGTCCGGGTGTTTGGGTGGTGCAGGTCTTCCATGCACCCTGCCCTAAAATACCTGGATCCGTCCATGTGCCGTATATCTGTTCTAATTTTAGCAATGTTGTAGAAATCCTGAATTCCCAGAATCCCAATTTCAAGGTAACTATGCAGGTAACCTGTTGAATATTATAAATCCAATGGCAGAAACAGTCAAATTAGTTTCAAAATATTCAATACACTGTTTATTAAAAAGTAAAGACATAAAATTCGTACACTTGACGGACTATTCAATCTTTACGACGGACCTAGATACATCATTCAATGCGTATTTTGCTTCTGCCATCAGCCTACATATGGCGTACTTGATTATGACGTTATATACTTGAGTGGCAGATCGGATATATCAAATGTTCAAGCTCCTTGTGCGTGCGTGCGTGCGTGCGTGCGTGCGTGCGTGCGTGCTTGCGTGCGTGCGTGCTTGCGTGCGTGCGTGCGTGCGTGCGCGCGTGCGTGCGTGTGTGTGTCACGAACGCTTAATTGTTGACGGCCTAAGAACTGTTGTACGAATTCTATGGGTTTTACTATTTAATAAACATGAAACTAATTGGACTGGGCGCTGTTGCTGCCTTTGCTGTGATAGGCAGCAACAGCACTCCGTCAAATTAGTTTCCAAAATTTCAACAGATTACCTGTATAGTTTTTTGGAAATTAATAGTTAGGGAATTCAGGGATCGATCGATCGCAACACGGGCGAGGTGTGGGCGGAGCTTAGCTAGAGATGGGAGGGGTATAGATAAAAATGGAAGGGTCCATTGACATAACGACCACCTGTTCACAGCTGACGTGATCAACTGTCCATCACTGCTGAATGATAATGTCCCCATTATGAATAATGTTATGACAATATGAATGGTGCCAAATTTGATTGCATATGGTCAATTTAAATACCAGTAATAAGGGAGCTTAACCCTTACCACACGGATGTCAATTTATTTTATCTTTTACTGCGCTAATAGCAAAGAAACTGATGTACATTGAAATTGATAGTCAGGGAGTTCAGCACCCAGCAAGGACGAAGTGTGGGTGGAGCCTAGTTAGAGATGGGGGGGGGGGGGGCATAGCTAAAACTGGATTCTTTCATTGTTATAACGTGATATTTTATTTATTGGTGAGCTCATGACATGTATGGTTAGTGTGATATCGATGACGTGTTGCATACAACAATGAATGCTATGATTTGGCAAAGAAGACAACGTAACAAGATATATTTTAAAGTCAATTAGTTAACCCTTGTATTGAATATGTTGAAACTAATTAAACCCTTTAATGACTGAACTTATTAAAAAAAAATTAAATATTTACTTATTGAATATCCATTTGTAGGCCAGGAGAAGAATATTTTTGAAAATTTACCATTGGAATGACCTTCTCGGTCATCGAGCCAGTCATTCCAGCGGTAACTTTAAAAAATAGCTGTCTCTTGGCCTGCAAATGGACATTCCCCCAAGACCACTGCAGAGGCCGGTTTTGGCGGCTTCGTCGTAAAAGGGTTAACATAGATCTATTTGAGCCTCATTCTGTGCATCGCAGCAGTTGGTTACAGTCAAATGAGTTTGAAAATATTCAACAGCTATCATGTATAGCTGTTTTGAAATTGACAGATATGCATTTCAATGGTTAAATGGTTAATTGGTATAAATTAGACAAGTTCTATGAGATATATTTATTATGAATTTTATCAAAAAATTAAAAGAACTATTGTGAGATACTTGATGTTTGGTTATGAGTTAAAATATAATGACTTATTATTTTCATCATATAGCCAAGGATTTAACGATAGTTATTCTTAATTGTTTAATGACAAAATTTTGCCAAAAAAATCAAAATATTTGCTTATTCAATGTCCATTGGCAGGCCAAGTGAGGACTATTTTTGAAAATTTACCGATGGAATAAATGGCTCGTTTACCGTGCCAGTCATTTTAGTGATACATTTTCAAAAATTGTCTTCACTTATCCTGCAAATGGACATTTTTTAAGATCACTGTGGAGGCCGGTTTTTGGCCGGCTTCGTCACGATAGGTTTAATAATACGTATCGTTACTAATATGATAGGTCTCGTATACCGTGAACTATTAAATAAGTCCCGTTATCTCGTAATAATAATAATAATAATAATAATAATAATAATAATAATAAATAATAATAATAATAATAATAATTTATTTATAAAGAGCCAAAATCATGTAAATATATCGATGGCGCTAGTAACCAGGTGGGTTTTAAGACAGGTTTTGAATGTCATGGTAGCATATACAGTGCAGCCAAGAATTAAAGGTGAATATTCACACCAGAATGCTTTAACGATTCTTTAAATTATATACATCTAGAAGCTTAAATTGTATACCTCAATGTAATGAAACGAGATAAATCTTAACATATGATGATTTCATTCCGTATAATAAATATAATAATATATACTTTTTTAATTGCGAAGTCGAAATAGGGGCACGTGTCTCTAATTCAATTTCACAGCTTAAAATAATTATATTGATTTATACTCAATGAAATCATAATATGTTAAGATTTATTTCTTTTTCTTACATCTAGCCACACAATTTAAGCCTCTAAAATTATACAATTTTAACAATTTTATTTTCAGGCATTTTGATGTGAATATGCACCCTTAACAAACATGTTGGTACAAAATAATACGTACTATTGAATACATGGAATATAATTGCAAAGCTTTCCAATGTAATTATATTCAAAATATTCAACAGAACATTTCTTACATAGTATCCAAAATTTCACTATTTAATATGTTTCAGGGTTTGTTTTGCAAACATGTTAACTTATTCTTAGCCTTAAGTCTAATGGTAAAAGCCAGAAGCTGTCCAGAGAACCAGCCAGTGAAAGTTGATATGTAATGCAACCTTGAACGCAGTAGCGCTCAGACATGTACGTCCATATACATATACATGCACGCAAATGCATTCGCATGCATTCACAGACACACGCTGGAAATATCATAGACACTACAATTCTTAATATTCATTACAACAATAAGAAACATTTAATATCCTCTGATATTGCACACTATTAGTACATAATGGGACAAGCAATCAGAAATTGCGTACCGTCGCCTTCCAGTTTTTGTCATATTGTAAAGGGTTTAGGACTTTTCGGATTTTCCGGGTTCATCAGATTCTCCGGAGTTTTTGGATCACAGCGTTACGCAAACCTATGTCTGGAGTGGGGTGTTGTGGGAGAGGCAAGCGCCTAAGTGGGTTTCGTATTTTATACACAACGGTCTCCCAACGCTGACTCGCGTACGGAAGCGGTGGCAGCTTCAAAACTATATCTATGCCAATATAATCATTCTATTCTTGACACACCAGTGAAAATAAAACTAAGGCCGTGTTCTCACTAGGGAGTTAATCAGGAATAACGCCATACATTAGTATGGCGTTATTCCTGATTAAGTCTCTAGTGAGAACACAGCTTTGGCGTTCGAATGTGTGCGCTAACTGTTTATCGAGTTTAATAGCTATATAAAGTCGCACGTTTCCCGCGTGTATACACGATACAGTTTGCCCAATTTCTTCTGACTATAATACGGTCCTAAAGTCATTCAATTTTAGAATTTTATTAGGGGTTATATTCATTTTATAAACTGGTACATCAATAAATAGACGTCAAAAGATCAGAGCCATTTACGATTTAATAAATATTATGTTGCGTATTTTGAAACTAATTTGACTGGGATATGTTGCTGGAAAAGCATCAATTTCCCATCAAATTTGTTTCAAAATATTCAATAGCATACCTGTGTAATTACCGTGTTAAAGAGTTAATCACCATAATTCGATATGGCGACCTTTGATTAAATATCGGATTACCAAGATCTGTTCTGACTTCTGATTTTAGAACTGATTTTTAGTAATCATAGCGACCATATAAGCGAAACAAAATTAACGGTATCCATTGTATCTACACCTGCAATCCCATCTTCAGAGTAAATTACTCACTCTGTCACAAGCAGATGTATGTCTATGAGATAGCTACTCTGTATTGCGCGTGCTGATTAATTTGAAAATGGATTGGATGACAGTCGTTTTAGTCATAGATGGCAACAAAATGATATCACGTTATTTTCAAAGCAACCAACAGATTTTTTTATTCAGCCAAGTCAGACGCAGCTATATAATAATTCTGATTGGAATGGCGTGCTGGTCTTTCGATTAGACACACATCCCATAGCGGTCCAGCCTCTTACTGTTAATTGAAAAATAATTATTTGATAATCATTTTATATACGTCGCCAGTGAACCTAAGCAACATAACTAAAGGACTACACATTTGAAAACCGTTGTTATATTTTTAATTGTTAATTATAACTTGATAAGACACCTTTCCATTCCAAATTATTTTTTAGAAAACAGTATATAACTTGGTCACCAACCGTCAGGAAATACAATCCTCTCAATTCCCTATTGTGTCATGCATCTTTCAGAATGATAAAACACAATCTCTGGAAATTTTCCGAAGTGCCAATTAATCTAAATTTAAAACGCAATTTGTCTACAGCGCGGAATATTGAGTCTAAATAAATATTTAAATCAGTTCTACTAGTTGAACTGAAAGATGCGTGTTTTAGTTGTAGTGTTTTTTTCAAGAAATTGTGATCGCTGACAAATCCAAGGAAAACGTTGTGTGAAAAGAGGCTCAGTTACTGGGATTTCTGGAGAGTTGGAACTTTGTATCCTGCAGCAAAACTCATTCTCCAGATGCCAGCATCGTATCTGTGGTTCTCCTATGTTGCAAAAAGGTAAAAACGCCCATCTCTTTATTCCCGCCATTTGGCATTACTCTGCACTGTGTGATTTGTCGTGAGGAATGTGTTGTTGACCAAATGAAACCTTTGGACACATGCATATGGAGTCAGATGTGTATCATGTAAGCAATCAAATCGGAATGCGGCAACAGTTCGTGATGATGACTGGGTGCATATTGTTAACCCCTCTTGCGTCAACTCAAACATTTATTAGTCAAGCTGGTAAAAAGAACCCGGATATTGTTGTCATCGTGAGGATTGCCCATTTGCAGACCGATCGAAGAGTATTCTTTGACAATCTACCACTGGAATGACTGACTCGATAAACGAGCCAGTCATTCCAGTGGTAAATTGTCAAAAATACCCTTATCTCAGCCTGCAAATGGACACTGGCTAAATTATAACCTGACTTTTCTTTATCATTACCACTTAGATGGCCAAGCCGGCCAAAGCGACCTTTGGAGTGGTCATGAGAAATGCCCATTTGCAGGCCAACCGAAAGCTATTTTTGTAAATTAAAAATGTATTTCTTGAAAGATCTTGATCAGTAAAGGGTTCGTCGATTTAAGTATCACACTGAGAGCTTTGAAGCGCTATTCACACAAACAGGGGTAATGCCAGCGTAAACCGAGCCATTGATTTAGTGGATGCTGAAACCACATAATTATCACAACAGCTTTTGTAAGAAATTCTTCAAAATCCCTAAAATCGCACATGTTTGTCATCCAGAAATTGATAATAATGATGTAGCATTTGAACAACTTTTCTTTCCAAAGAATGCCGATACTCTCTGAAAGACTTACTTCAGAACTGTGTGAAGTATCTTCTGAATTCTATAGTATGTATTCACAAAAATTACTAATGCAAAAACAAATATACCACTTTGGTGACGAGTTCATCATTACAAGTGTGCATGGTAGGGTGGCAGTTGGCCGTTTCCGAGACACAGAGCACACGATTCTGGGTAGCTCATGGCATATGCAGAAGACAATTTTGTTCAGACTACTGCTATCGTAATCCGGGAAAATAACCTAACAAGATATATGACATAAAACATGTCCAGTGCTGTCTACGTGTGGGATTCTGACATAATCTAATGCAATTTATATATGCGATGAGAAGCTGGCATACTAATTGGACCATTTGGCTATAGGGGAAGAAGAAAGCTCTCAAACTACTATTGAAGCGGCGGCCTACCAATCCATTATATCACGTGATTCCACAAGAACTGAACAGAATGGCATAGCCAGCGGCAGTATGGTAGTGTTGAAGAAGTGACCGAGGTGGTCACTAAATCTAGATTCAATCAAATTCTCCACACTGAAGAGGTAACTAATTTCACTTATCAATGTTACTGGACTAACCCATATAGCACTAGTACAAAAATGAAATTAGGTTGCGACTTAAGACGACGTGATTGGTTTGGGTTTTAGCCCGTGGACAGTTCCACCTACATCGTAATCGCTAGTCTCCAAACACAGGTGTCTTTTTGGAAGTTGCCTTCATGCAATTGCAAGCCTAGGCTGAGCAAGTATACGCATGCGTGAAAGCTAGTAGTCAGCGATGATAACTATGTGGCCATTGTTACTTTGGTGTTTGCAACAGACGCCGGAGACGGATGAACACGAAGACGCCAAGCAGTGAAGAACCTACTGGGCATGTGCATTCTGGCAATTGTTATGATGAAGATGCTGCATATGATGAAGATGACATAGATCTACAAGACGAGAGAGGTATTTGCTAGTCCTGATACTTACTGGGACGAACCTACAGTCTCAAAGTTGTTGAGCTCGCAGAACCGTTTAAAGGATGCGAAGAAAAAATTTAACTGGGAATAAGAATGCAAACCGTGCTCAACTTGACGGCACTCGAGGGAGGCTTTGACTCGCGACTATCTGGATTACATATATTGATTTTGTGACCTAAACATAATAGTTGACCTTGGACATCAACGGCACCTAACTGGCAATGACTGACACTATAAAGACATGTGACATATTTGAGTATTTTGCATTCGTTCTTTCTGGACATATGTCCCCGCATTTTCTGACATGCATGCGGTTAGTACCCCTGTGATCTAGATATTTGATTCTATGACATCAATCACAATGGACTATGGCCCACCCATCTATAGCTAAGATCCACCCACAGCTCGCTTGCGTTGGGATCGAACGATCCCTGATCTCCATGAGCATACCTGTAAATTATGTTCAAAATATATTCAACAGAATAGTATTTACATTGTGTTCAAAATTGTCCCAACTAACAACCTTTTTCTTTCTCTTTTAGAAACATGTTAGCTTATTTATGAGATTTACGGTATCATTTGGTCTATCACCTGGTTCGGGAACACTCAGGATGGGAGGGGGTGGGTGGGTAGTGTGGAGTGGGGGTGGGGTGCATTGATGCTTTGTAAAGTATTTCAAATATTCGGCTAATAATAACATGAACATAATTCAATTATGGATGTGCTTTTCCACGTGACCTGGTGAAGCACATTTATGTGTGAAAGAATGAAAAATAAAAAATTAGAAAAACCCCGCAGAACAACTGAATACTCTTATCGCCATTACCGTAAAAACATTAATAACAAAACGCACAATAGCGTTATTCGAAAAAACATTCTGTTTATCTAATATTAATATTCCTGATCAAGATCTTGGACAAAGCACAACTCAAGTCTATGAGCGTATTGCCCATGCCGAATTGATTGCCAAAGAAGACGTGATATAGCGCATTTTTTCCTATCTGACGAGATTTCTGCATTATATTTACTGTAATACAATATGCACTAGAGTGAAGGATTCCAGTTTATCCATCGCGCACATGACGTCATAATCAACTACGTGACGTGTAGGATGACATCATAATTGATTACGACATGAATGGCGTAGATAAGTTAGTCACGAACGCTTAATTGATGCCGGACTAAGCGCTTTTGTACGAATTGTATGTCTATTTAATAAACTTGCTGTTGAATATTTTGAAACCAATTCGACAGGGCGCTGTTGCTGCCTTAGGCAGCAACATCACCCAATCAAATTAGTTTCAAAATATTCAACAGCTTACTTGTATTTATTTCTGGAAATTAATGGTCAGGGTGTTCATGGATCGATCGATCCCATCACTGGCGAAATATGGTTGGAGCTTAGCAAAAATGTATTCCTCTATTCAATTTAATCACCTAGGACTTAGTAGACATATGTATTGCAAATGCAAACTGCTCCATGTAAATCTTATGTAAATGCCCCACATGCCATTGTAAAATGGTCTGGGGTGTAAATAAATCTTTTCTTTTCATTTCAGCGTCTACGTAATTAAATAATTAAATACACACATCTGCTAATTAATAAAGTTTCAAACAATACTATGGCAACACACAATATAATAATAATAATAATAATAATAATAATAATAATAATAATAATAATAATAATAATAATAATAATATATTGATATGCTTGGCGAAGATAATGTAAGGATTCGTGAACATAGAATTAGGCTTATATACAATAAATATCTACATGTAAAATTTAATATTTATATATTTACAGTACTTACAGTATCAACAATGTACAATGCACGGATTTGTATGTACAATATTATAAAATCTTTACAATAAGATATTTAAAAAAACCGGTGTGATATAGGCAGCTGATTATACGAGATGGGCTGAGAATACCTTTGTGGCGGGATATTTTCTTATGCAATGCCATCTACAAAGCTCATAGAGGACGTCACTGTGCAAATCTGCTACGCGTGCTAAATAATTCACCTTTCCAGAGCACCCACCCATCATATGACGTCATAATGAACTGCGTGATGTGAACAATGACTTCATAATAAATGACGTCATGAATGGCGTCGATAAGTACGTCACGAACGCATATTTGAAGACGGTCTATGCGTTGTTGTACACATTGTTTGCTTTTATTATTTAATAAATATTTTGTTGAATATTTTGAAACTAATTTGACTGGGCGCTGTCGCTGCCATAGGCAGCAACAGCACCCAGTCAAATTAGTTACAAAATATTCAATATCTCCCCTGTATATATTTCAGGAAATTGATAGCTAGGGCATTTGGGGATCGAACAATTCCAACACGTCGAGGTGTGGGTGGAGCTTAGCTAGTCATGGGCGGGGCATAGCTAAACATGGAAAGGTCCATTACCACATATGTGCTTTTGTAAAGCCTGAGTGTAAACAAAGTGAACTTGAACCTGAACTTGCTATGTACCGATCTAAAAGGGGTCGGACTCGGTACACTGCCAATCAAGAAGAACCATAAGAAGTTGATGACTCTCTCCGAGGATAAGGCCGTGTTCTCACAAGAGAGTTAATCCTGAATAACGCCATACGTCAGAATGGCGTTATTCAGGATTAAGTCTCTAGTGAGAACACGACCTAAGCCGTATTTCTGTAACAGTTACTAAAAGAAGGACTGATTGTAGCTGCAAGAGGTTTTCAAACTACTGCAGCTGCAGAATGCAGTTCTGAAACAGAACAGGGCTGCAGCTATTGTGCGTCGTATTTGTTATAAATGCGCAATGATATTATATAGCACAGTTCATAAATAAGCTAACACGTTTACAAAAAACAAAATGAAATATGATAGTTAGCAAGAAATGTTCTGTTGAATATTTTGACAATGTACATCATTGGATAAGAAGATATTGCTGCCTTATGTAGCACTGCCTTCCTATCCAATATAGGAATCCATGTCTAGCTATGCCCCGCCCATCTATAGCCAAGCTCCGCCCACGCGTCGAATGTGTTGGGATCGATGTATTTACTCTGACCTCTGACTTCCCAGAATCCCACTTTCAAGGTAACTAGGGGAGACCTGGCCGACTTGGGATAGTGGAGACTCGGGACAAGGTGGTTTCTGGGAAATGGGAACAATCAATGAGATTAACGCTTACATTACAGGTATGGACAAGACCCTATTTCCAGCATAAGCGAGGTAAATACATCTATTATTTCATACTGCCCCAAACTTGTATCTTAAGCTTTCAATCCATTGCGATCATGATGCACCAATAGTACCCATCCTGATCTCATGTTACTATGACAATGACTACATAGACCAATGCCACTGCTAATGACTATACTTTTACTAATTATTTTCCACAACCTTTTTAATTCATTTTGTTATTTAAAATGAACAGATGGGGAGAGATGGTGGACATCCATGGTGAGACATGGGCAATCTGTCCCATGTCTCCCCACACATGCCCCATTGCTCCCCAAGAAAATATCTTAAAATAATTGTTTGTTGTTAATAATAGACGCCAGGAAATACAAGTGAACAACAGATCGTGGTTACTCAGCCATAAGCCAATACTAGTTGCAGTGAAGGAAGTGATTGAAGAACATATACCAGAAAAGGGGATTAAAAAATCCACCCGCTTCCGAAAAGTAGAAAAGTATAGGAAAAATGAAGATGTGGATCTTAGTACTGATTATACCAAAAGGCAGGTGTTCATCAAGCAGCATCAGTAAGATTCAAAAGCACACAATCTATCAAGATTTTTAAAGATATTCCGCGGACAGCGTAGAAAGTTGGCATATGGATTAGTCATCACAAGCAATATAAAAGGGCCAAAAACCATGGAATGAAAATGAGAAGGCTGGTGCTGGTTGGATGTCTGCTTTCCTCAAAACACATGCACAATTAGCCATTAGAAACCCTGGGTAAACATGATGAGGGATGGGGTGGGTGAGGGTTGAACCTGTGACCGTCTACATCTGTGCTTCAGCATCAGACACAGCATTGCCGCTAAATATTTCCTCGAGTAAACCTCAAGGAGCTTATGCTACATGGAACACCAGAAGGATCTCATGTGTTAGTACAAAATTCTGGATGGATGACGAGTGTGAACATCCTGAAAGTGATGCAGCATGTAGTAAACAATACAGATGTTTCTGTCGACACTGGTATAGTATTGACTATGGACATTCATGGTAGTCAGCTCTCACTAGATGTATTGTGGTATGCAAACGATAATGGCATACACAGTGTTACGCTGCCACCAGAAACAAGCCATACAGTTCAAATCTAAGACAATCAGTATTTGGACCAGTGAAAACATATTTCAATCAGGCTGCTGATTCCTGGATAATCCAACAGCCAGATAACGTCATCACAATTTCTAAGATAGCAGAACTTGTTGGCATTGCATTTCAGAAGGCCAAGCCTCTTTCTAACATACAGTCGGTGTTCAAGGCTTGTGGTGTATGGACCCTCGATGTGGATGTCTTCAGTGATGAGGTATTTCTACCATCAACTGTCACTGATCATCTATCACCAGTGCAATGGGCATCAACTGAGCATATGCCAGGTATATCATCAGAACCCATGCTAGGCACATCATCTGAACGAGAATCAATGACCTCAGGTGAACATGTTGGCTGTCCCAAGTCTCCCCAATGTATTCCAAGTCTCCATTACTTGTATCCCACAGCACACCGCAAAGGTCCCATCTCTCCCGATATACAATTTCGAATTTTAATCACCTATATCTGATCACACGTTGAATAATTTTGAAATACTATTGATTTGCTTTAATGTTACTCTTATGGATATTCTAAATGCTATAAACAGTGTTTGCTATTGCTTGAACGATGTCCACACAAACACATTTTGCAAAAAAAATATTCTATGTCCCCCAGGTCTCCCCTTTAGACATACATGTGAGCTATTGACTATTTTTTTAATCAATTTGACTGAGTGCTATTGCTGCAAATAGGAAGCAACAGGACTCGGTCAAATTAGTTTCAAAATATTCAACAGAATCTGTATTAAATAGTAAATCCATCAAAGACTTACAATTCGTACACTTGACGGATTAGTCTAGCTTCTTGACGGAATATATACTTATGACGCCAGCCTACAGGTGACGTAATTAATTATGGTGTTATATACTTGAGTGACAGATCGGATTAATCAATTGAAAATATTCAACAGCACGTTTTATTTAGTTTGTGGAAACATGTTATTTGTGAGCTGCAGAAAGAAACCGGTTGTCTGGGGACAAGACAAATCTCTGAATTGCATAGTGATGCCGGAAACCGTCGCTGTATTAGACAACACCAACTTTCATTAGCAGCGCTAAGTTCGTTAAGAACGCTTAATTGATGCCTAGGCGTTGTTGTACGAATTGTATGTCTGTACTATTTAATACAATTTATGTTGAATAGGCAGCAACAGAGCACCCAGTCGAATTAGTTTAAAAATAGTCAGCAGCTTACGCATAGATGTTTCCAGAAATTGATAGTCAGGGAGTTCAGGGATCGATTGATTCCAACACGGGCGAAGTGTGGGCGGGGATTAGCTAGAAATGGTCGGGCGTGGGTGGGGGTGGGGGGGGGGGGTGGGGGTGGGGTGGTGGAACTAAAACTGGATTCGTCCACTAAGTGACTGCTTGCCTAATTTAAAAATATTAACAAATGGATACAACTTACAATCAGGTTTCGTTATTATTCATGGCTATACAATTACGCTGTGTGGTATTTCCGTGGCATCCCGGCACCAGTTTGCGTAAAATCATCGGTACATGACGGATGCTAAAACAACGTTTTCTCAATGATGTGTTATTATAGATTTCAAACGAGAAATATAAATTCGTGGTGAGAAAAAAAGGCAATACAAAATTCAAAACAGTCATTCTACTGGAATAAATCGAATATGGACAGGATTATACGTCCGAAAACTCAAACAACATCGTGATGTCACGTGGCAACACGCGATATAATGCAGTTTGTATCATCTGTTGTTGTATGGTGTATTGCTTCTAATGTTGGTGGCTACGACAATGAGTGATCATGACGTCATACTTGGGTGTGTGTATTTCTTTCTGGGTGGCGCCGATATCCGTCTAAACTAATCACCTGTGACGGAGCCGTATAACTGTACTGCAAGTAAACACAGTTATGCGATAATAATAATAATAATAATAATAATAATAATAATAATAATAATAATTATAAAAATAATAATCTATAACAAATAAGAAATAGCAATTGATTTTCTTACATAACTATTTCCATTCAGTTTATTACTTTACATCGTTTTCACCAACGGACCTTTCCAGCTTTAGCTATGCCCCGCCCATCTTTAGCTAAGCTCCACCCACACTTTACCGTGTTGCGATCGATCAATCCCTGAGCTGCCTGACTATTAATTTTCGCAAATCTATACATGTAGGCTGTTGAATATTTTGAAACAAATTTAACGGGATGCTGGCGCTTTCTATGCCAGCAACAGCGCCCAGTAAATATAGTTTCAAAATAGCAACATCATGATTAAATAGTAAAGCCATACAACACCGCTTAGTCAGTCATCAATTAAGCGTTCATGACGAACTTATCAACGCCATTCACGACGTCATTGATTATGGTGTCATCCTACACGTCAAGTAGTTGATTATGACATCATATGGTTGCAGGGTAAACTGGAAAGATCCAGTTTGAGTTCGTTGGCACTTGTTAAACTAAGAACATATGCATGCTTGTCATGATATATGGTTAAAGATAATCAATCATTACCAAGCAACCTAGACTACAATAGCGGATTATTCATTCAACAAAGAATAATTATTTATTGAATTCTTTGCAAGTTTGAAAAAGCTCCTTATTTAATGACATGCATGAACTGAATCATGATAGATAAATTTCAATCTTCACAGACAAGAAAAGATACATGAATGAAGGAACGACGAACGAATGTATAAATACACAAATGAATAACCGAACGAATGAATGAATGAATGAATGAATGGATGAATGAATGAATGAATGAATGAATGAATGAATGAATGAATGAATGAATGGATGGATGGTTGGATGGGTGGGTGGGTGGGTGGGCGGGTGGACCAATGGATGGGTGGGCGGGTGGATGGGTGTGTGTGTGTGTATGTGTGTGTGCGTGCGTGCGTGCGTGTGCGCATGTGCGTGCGTGCGTGCATGTGTGCATGTGCGTGTGCGTGTGCGTGTGCGTGTGCATGTGGGTGTGTGGGTAGATGGATAAATGAATGAATGGTCGTACATATGCACGTATACAAGAATGAACGAAGGAATATGTTGATGGATGAATTAACGACCACTGAATGAATGAATGAATGAATGAATGAATGAATGAATGAATGAATGAATGAATGAATGAATGGATGGCTGGATGGGTGGGTGGGTGGGTGGGTGGGTGGACCAATGGATGGGTGGGCGGGCGGATGGGTGTGTGTGTATGTGTGTGTGTGTGTGCGTGCGTGCGTGCATGCATGTGTGCATGTGCGTGTGCGTGTGCGTGTGCATGTGGGTGTGTGGGTAGATGGATAAATGAATGAATGGTTGTACATATGCACGTATACAAGAATGAACGAAGGAATATGTTGATGGATGAATTAACGACCACTGAATGAATCAATGTATGAGTGTTAACAATTGAATGAGAGAAAAAACCCAATGACTCGACGTACACATACATGAATGAAACCATGAATAAACTACGGACTAAATGAATCAATGGCTCATGGAATGTATACGCGGTCCAGTGTATAAAGGACTAAACAAATACCTAAAAATACAACTAATAAATAACTAACTAACTGAGTAACCAAATAACTAAATAGCTAAATAACTAAATAACGATATAATTAAGTAAGTAAATGAATGAATGAATGAATGAATGAATGAATGATTGAATGAATGAATGAATGAATGAATGAATGAATGAATGAATGAATGAATGAATGAATGAATGAATGAATGAGTGGATGGACGGATGAACGAACGAACGAACGAACGAACGAACGACGGATGAATGAATGAATGAATGAAGGAACAAACTAGCGATCAATTGAACGAACGAATGTACGAATTATTAAAAGAGGCTACTAAGATTCGGTGTCTCTATTTTCAAAAATAGCTGCTAAATAATTAAATCTGCATGCACTACATCAATGCTGAAACTAATATACTAATAATATGTACTTAACAGTAAGAGTAAAGATCGACAGCATCCAGGCCCATCTATAATGGACAATATATGAACCTGCAAAAGGTACGTGCTGCGCACAGCGTTGTTTACCAACACATAGTTGAGCCCACTCAATGTACATGTAACTAGCAGCCCAACATCTTGGATCCAGTCCTACTGAACCAGCTACCACCATGCAGGAAAAGTGACCACCAAACACAACTCCCTCTACGGCTTCTACCCACCTGATGACCAAAACAACTATCGCAGACGGAAAATGCGATAGCAGCATATTATCGCAGGACGACGATTCCCTTCTATCAGAGCAAACTACGCACCTAGTGCACGTGGCTATGAATTGGGAAGTCACAAGAGAATCGGCTCGTGAACCGTACGGACGTACGTAAAGTTCGGCGAACTACTTTCTTTTGTGGTATGTTCTCTCTGATCTAAACGACTAACACTGAGAGCTGGTACTCGAGATTCTGATATGTGAGTTGATGGTTATCGATCGAGCTTTCTGTTAGCTATTCATCCCCCTTATCCAGAACAGGTTTCTGTGTTTGTTTGTACTGGGGATAGCAACTGCTTCTAATACGGTACACGCATGTTGGGCCAGACCACGTGGCGTTTTCACAGTCACTATGGCCTGACCTGGGAACTCAGTACCAGTTTATGTTTGTTGGGATAGATACCGGACCATAAGATCTAGCAGAATACAGGCAAATGAATGGCTTATTTTGAAACCAGTCGTTGCAAACATTCCTGAGGGCAATTGTATGTTGCATCGATTATTCTACATCACGAATGAAAACGTCAATGTTGAAAATCTGAAAGTAAATCCGTGCGAGAAAGATTGCGGTATTCTTACTGATACTGTATTCAAGAAATGCTATGAGACTGTAGCCAACAATGCAAATATATAGAGGGATCCATTTCTATCTAACCCTCGTTAATTTTGTACATATGTGAAATCGATTTTAACAGTTTAAAATGTAAGAATCCCAATTTCAGATAACAACATATGTAAGTTGTTGAATATTTTGATACTAATTTGACTGGAGCTATTGCTACCTGTTCAAGGGAAGGTTATTAAACTGTTAATTCGCAAATATATACGCTTCAATCACCAACAGCTAACACGTGAAATATTTGATTTTGAGCTCAGGTAGTAGTATTCGGCAACCCATCTGCCTTACCAAAATCAGAATACATCTATACCAGAACGATATAAAACCTTTGAACGTCCAATACATATCAACATAGACCATTTCATGGCTGAATAGCATGGCATATGAAGATAATCTGCGATAGCTGCACCTACCAAGTCTAATCCACTGAGTTGTACGTGCTGAACCTATTGAACCATGCCCACATCGTAAGAATGTATATACGTGGAAAGCATCCTGCCATCTGACAACGGTGACTGCACTCGGGGAAATACATTTCAAGCATTGCAAACAGCAACTCAATAGCTAGACCAGAAAATGTTTCTTCAACATTCTGGTATATAGGCAGTGAAACATCGTCTTCGACCTGGCCTTAATGCCTGTACAACCTTAGAAGGAAGATGAATCGAAGATCCGCTACATTTTGCATTTAACGTATCCAGCATAAGAGGACCATAAGAGGACCATAAGAGGACCATAAGAGGACCATGCACCTTTGCCAAACCAGCATACTATTACGCGTACGTTATAAACATATCTAATGGCTTGTAATATGGGTTGGCTAGATTAGGATCAAAGTAATTTCGATATTGTCAAGTGGGTATAGAAGTCTATATTCTCTGATGATATACTGGTTAGCAGTGATACATCATCACACATACTTCCACCGCAATGTATGGATCTAACCAATAGTATGAAACTCATTTATTTCCATATCCATTACGACTGGGAAATAATGAAGTTCATATCGTGAATATCCTGAAATACTAGAGATATTTTGATGAGAATTGGAAGATTCTTTAAAATGATAGAACGTCTAAATGGACAATGCAAGAACGCTATTGAGGCTTCTTAGATATATCGATTTGTCAATTCATGGTCAGTACATTGGCAGCCAGAATGATGGGACAATATAACGACGAGTGGAATATGATTGTGAAGACCGGCGATTCTAATCTTTATTTTTAATACACGGGTTTAATTGAACAAGTGCACACTGACTTTTCAAATATAGCCAAGTACTCTGATGCTGAGAACTGCATTTCCAAAGGACGGCGGTTCTTCAAGATGGTTGGATTTAATAATCCATCAACTCACTTCGAATTTCATATAACATAAACAAAAGTTTATATTAACTCCAATAGCGCCTTATATCACTCAACATTCTGCTTATATAAAGTAACCCTGGAAAGGTAAGATCACTGGAAAAAATGAAATTTCTGTTCAGTACATGTCCATTGGCACACCAAAAGAAAATTATTGTTTGTTCAGTCGTCACATGAATGTACGAAAATACTCTCTTGTTGACCTGCACATGGATTTATCACAAGAACACTGTCTTGGCAGGAAGGGCGACAATTAGCGTGTTAATTGTGAAGAAAACCTTAATTGTTGATTAGTCATTGGCCATTTGCAGGGCAAGAGAAGAGATTTTCGAAAATGCTTAACTGTAATGACCGAGGGCATCGGCAAAGGTATCTTATATATATATATATACGTATTGACCTTTTTTGAAACACAATTTGATTTGAGATGTGCCTATTTTATAAAATTCGACATCCGACTTTTCATCCTCAATGTGGGACACATCGGTCTGCTTAAATTGGTCTATTTGTCCCAGTACCTGCTTCTCTTACATAGGATAATTGCTTAATGACATCATTTCTTTGACATGCACATAGAATAATACATTCTTAGAGGCCCTTTAGGTTGACAATGCTAAGAAGTAGAATATATTTGCTGCTTACGATAGTACTAGAAGGATACTATCTTTATCATAATTGCAAGTTCTGTGACTACATAATGTACATTCCATACTGTTATTATATCTAGAGAAGGTACTAAACATGCAAAACTAATTAAGCAAATTTAAGTATCTATAATTTATAACATATATTTTGAATAATTGGAAACTAGCACATTACCGGTATTGTTGTTTTGACATGCATATATACTAGGATTTCCGGAATTAAAAATATCATCATTTCACCAAACTCGAGTAAGAAACGTTCTCAATGGACCTTTCCAGTTTAGCCATCAATCGTATTACGTCATAATAAACTCTATGACGTGTAGAATGATGTCATAATCAATGACGGCATGAATGACGTAAATAAGTACGTCACGATCGCATAATTTATGACAGGAAGCAACAGCATCCAGTCAAATTAGTTTCAAAATATTTAGCAGCTGACCTGTATAGTTTTCTGGAAATTGATAGTCTGGGAGTTCATGGATCCATCAATCCCAACATGAGCAAAGTGTGGGTGGAGATTAACTATAGATGGGCGAGACGTAGTTAAAATGGAACGGTCCATTAAATATATACCCCTCTATTGATCAAAACCGCAAAAGATGTTTTTGGCAGTTGTCCTGTGAAATGTCCATTTAGAGGCAAAGAGATGACTATATTCGAAAAATCACTACAGGGATCTCTGGCTCGATGGTTGAAAGTCTTTTGAAAATAGTTTTCTCTTAGTTTACAAATGGACATAAATTAATAAAAAGAACATCGTTTTCCCTCGACAATCTTGACTATTATATGGCTAACGTGAATCTATGATCTATATAATATATGGATCCGATCTGTCACCTATGTATCTGGCGCTATAAATAAATGAGTCACACATTAGCCGACGTCACGAGCAAAATAACGTCATGAAATCTGAAAGGTCCGTCACGAATGTGTATGAATTGTATGTCTTTGAATGAATTTAGAATTTAATAAACATTTCGTTGAATTTTTTGGCACTAATTTGACTGTAGACTGATGCTGCCATAAGCTCAAAATCAAATTTGTTTCAACATATTCAACAACTTAGGCTACCTGTATCATTTGATTAACCATGACAATTTTATTCTGGGAAGTCAAGTTTCCAAGCTTCAAATCGATCCTAACACGATCAAAAAGTGGGCATAGCTTAGATAGAATGGATCTTTCCAGTTTATCCATCCATCATATGACGTCATATGATGTCATGACCCACTACACGACGTTTAGGATGACTTGATAATCCATTACAGCATGAATGACTCGATTTAGTCCGTCTTAAACGCTTAATAATCCGACAGGTTGTACGACTGGTATGTTTTACGATTTAATAAACATTCTGTCGAATATTTTGAAACTAATTTGACTAGGAGAAAATGTTCACCAGCTACCCTGTATAGGTTTCTGAAAATTAATAGTCAGACAGTTCAAGGATCGATGAATCACAACACAGGGGAAGTGTAGGTGGAGCTTAGCTAAAGATGGGCGCGGCATAGCTTAAACTGGATTCTTCCATTCAAAATATGTTTATCTATTATGCGTTTTAGTTGCAACTTACAACTACTGTAAGTCAACATGTTGGTCTGTCTGGCCAGTGCGTCGGTCATTTGGTTGGTTGGTTGGTTGGTCGATCGGTCGGTCGGTCGGTCGGTCGGTCGGTCGGTCGGTCGGTTGGTTGGTTGGTTGGTTGGTTGGTTGGTTGGTTGGTTGGTTGGTTGGTTGGTTGGTTGGTTGGTTGGTTGGTTGGTTGGTTGTTTGGGTTATCGGTCGCTCGGTTGGTCGCCGTTTGTTTGTTAGTTGGTCTGTTGATCAATAGTTTGATATCTCTGACACGGCCATCTCTAGCTAAGCTCCGCCCACAGTTCGATTATGTTGGGATCAATCGATCTTCGAACTCCCTATCTATCAATTTTCAAAAAACTATACAGACAAGTTATTGAATATTTTGGAACTAATTTAACTGGGCGTGATTGTTCCAAAAT
Source organism: Chaetoderma sp. LZ-2023a (assembly GCA_034401795.1). NCBI lineage: Eukaryota > Metazoa > Mollusca > Caudofoveata > Chaetodermatida > Chaetodermatidae > Chaetoderma > Chaetoderma sp. LZ-2023a. Next base: position 54,101,886 of record CM067366.1, on the reverse strand, counting down.
ATTCAACAGCATGTTTATTAAATAGTAGAGACATAGGCCTACAATTCGTACAACGTATTGGACAATTAAGAGTTACATATGGGCCATATAGAATCATTATTACGTAATGATTCTGACGTCATCCTACACGCAGTTTAGCTGATTATGATGTCATATGACATCAGATTGATAGATGGATACTCTGGAAAGGTGAATCTCGTGCAGCGCTTAATTTGGTGCACATACCCACAATTATAACGTATGCATAGCTAAAGTTTGTTATTCGCAAAACATAAATCAGAAACAATTCAGAAAAATCTACCAAAGATCTTTATTAAATTAAGCGACGCGTGCTGATACGTGTAGAAATAAAAAGAAAACATGCAAAATAGAGAATCCTTGGGATGAAGCATGCAATCGACAATCCTTACCCGTCTTTCTTTGTCCTCAGCATGACCTTTAAAAGACATTCTGGCTTTTGAGCGTAAAGCCGATCCAAACGTAGTCTGAAACAGGGACAGGAGGGAAAGTGCTGTGAGTGTAATGTGTGAAGGATTGACACGGGGACAAATCTGGTCTGACCGACTGAAACCGAATCATCAATGCTACACTTATGCGCGTCTGCTTTTGCTCAGCAACTGAATCACCCCTTTAACTGTTTTATGCCTGAAACGAGAATTTCTATCTAATGTAAGGGATATTCTGTTGAGTATTTGGAAACTAATTCGACTGGAACCAGGCAGCAACAGGTTCCCGTCGTAATAGGTTCACAATATTCAATAGCTTTCCTGGAAAACTAGTTGTTTTGAAAGTGAAACGCTCTCATTTCATGAGTCAAATGGTTGCAAATGTATATATGTATATATTATCATTTCCGAATGAGATTCAGTCACAATTGCCAAAAGTAAAGCTTGTCTGCGCGGGATTATTTCTGTATCGGTTTCTGCCAGTCTGACAAAAAAGTGCAATATTTGTGCCTACAAGCAGACTGTCACAACTACCAATTGTCAAAGAGGTCGTTCTCGTTTCCACCTCACCTCAGTCATTGAAATGAACAAGTGTCACGCCTCCGTTTATTTCATTTGCCTCCCCACTGCGCAACTGTGAAGAGATAATACGAGATGCTGTATCCAATTTCAAAGGCGTCTGAATTCAATATCCAGTTTGAAGGAAACGCTCAGTAATCCATCTATGGCAAAGTAACTAGTCAGAATCTGGTAACACTGCAGTCAACGGAAAGGGGAAGTTCCAAACAATATAGTACCTAGACTTTCATAATTTACGTAAACCATCTTATGCCACCTTAAGCATATGATGGTAAAACAGACCACGCCATTATCTTCTTTCAGGAATGCCCATTTGCAGGCCAAAAGAAGACTATTTTTGAAGACTTATCACTGGAATGACTGGCCCGGTTACCGAGCCAGTCATTCCAGTGATAAGTTTTCAGAAAATAGCCTTCTCTTGGCCTGCAAATGGATACTGATTATGCCAAAAAATTGAAATTTTCTTAACCGTTTAATGGTTAAGCTGTTCAAAACAAACTCATTTGCGGGAAAACAGCGATTTCTTCTCTAAATTCCGTTGGAAAATTCTCGTCGCCTGCAAATGGATTGCATTCATTGAAAAACAATTTCATTTCTTTACTAATCTTGTGTCAATTCAATGGTTAATTAATATAAGTAGCATTTTGAGGGCTTTGAGGCCAGGTTGGCCCAAGAGTGGTTAAATACTTCTAAATTATATTGTTCTTTTTCAGGTAAAAAGTTGGTTTGTAGTTTTCAAGTTATATGTCATGATCTATCTGGTGCTCGGCTGTAAGGTCTCGCTTTCTGACAATTCTTACATGTACAAGGCCATATATCAAACTAACATGTAATCGACAAGTAATATGTTGAATAATTTGAAACCATATAAATTCAATTCAAATTGTTCAACAAACTATTTGATAAACGACACTTCGACAGGTTACTGCACCGGTACAGGACCAATCCGACCAGGTATTAGCCCAATACGGGAGCAGTACTCGACATTATCACGGTATAGTGTATTTGTCATATTTGATAAATAGGGATAGGATACAGTTTTCATTAATACTCTTTGTACTCCAGCATCTCTCAAGGATTCGAAATCTGTTGGCACCATAAAATGATCAACCTCACCGGTACGCACACACACTCTCTCGTGGGTACACGCACCCAGGTGTACAGCTGGGTGGGGTGCGGCGTCACGAATACATGTAAAAACGTAGTTTTCATGGTTCATAATTTCTGTACAAAAGTTATTTTCAACTACCTTCTAAAGGACTATGGAATGGAAATGCTTGGGATACCACCCCATGCACATTTGCAACCTATAATGTAATCTGTCTTGCAGACTGACGGTTGTAATAGTAGTAGCAGTAGTAGTAGTAGTAGCAGCAGTAGTAGTGGCAGCAGTAGCAGTAGTAGCAGTAGCAGTGGCAGTAGCAGCAGCAGCAGCAACACCAGTAGTAGTAGTAGTAGTGGTAGTAGTAGTAGTAGTAGTAGTAGTAGTAGTAGTAGTAGTAGTAGTAGTAGTAGTAGTAGTAGTAGTAGTAGTAGTAGTAGTAGTAGTAGTAGTAGTAGTAGCAGAAGCAACAGCAGAGATAACAGTAATAGTAGGAGGAGAAGAAGTAATAGTAGCAGTAGTGATAGTTACCTTAGCTCGTTTTGAATCCACTTTAGATTTGTATATAAATTCAGAGAACGCCATGATAACAGAAAGTACCAAGCCGCCGATTAAAATATAGAATATACCCGCTACATTGTCTAGCGTCAAGGCCGTCTGAACGACATCCTGTAATAGACAGAGATGAAAGAAATGTGGTTCAAACACAAGTGTGATTAGGGTATATTTATTTAACAAAGCCGATGAATGAGTTAAAGAGTCCGATCGAAGGATCCGATCCGTCAGTCAAGTATATGACGCATAATCAAACGCGTCACTCGTTAGCTCACGTCACAATCAAAATAACGTAGGTCCGTAACGTAAATGGCAATAGTCCGACACGAGGGTGTATGCATGGATGAACCTAGCTTTTCTAATGCCCCTCCCATCTCTAGCTAAGTTCCACTCACGCTTTGTCCGTGTTGGAATCGATCGGTTCCTGCACTCTCTGAATCTCAATTTCCAGACAACTGTATAGGTAACCTGTTGAATAATTTGAACCTAATTTGACTGGACACTCTTGGTGTCTCTAGCAGGAATAGTGCCCAGTCATATTAGTTTCAAAATATTCAACAGTATATTTATTAAATAGTAAAGACATACATTTCGTACAACCTGACGGACTATTGCGTTTATAAGACGGACTAAATCGACTCATTCATGACGTAATTGATTATGACGTCATCTTACACGTCACATAGTTGATTATGACGTCATATGATTAACTGAGAAACTGGATTCCTCAGTTGTATGTCTTTAATGAATATACAATTTAATAGACATTCTATGGGATATTTGGAAATTAATTTGACTGGGAACTGGTGCTGCCTTGGGTTACGATTGTAGCGACTGTTCTCAGTAAAATTAGTTTCAAAATATTCAACAGCTTATTCGTATACATTTATCTGAAAATTAAGATAATGGGAGTTCAGGTTTCAGAGATTTAACCTATATTGAAAAAGTGGGAGCAGCTTAGCTAGAAATGGGCGGGGCATAGGTAGAAATGGACACAGCTATTCAGAAAGGGCATGTTGCAATATCAGACCAAAACGACTTCTTTTCTTTCGTGTGCCTGAAAATAACAAGGTGCATATGACCTCTATGCAATGATCGGTCAAGCCTATGCACTTCTTTCGATCTTGGGTCGCAAGGCAACTGCCCTCTGAAATGAAGTCTGTGCATTAGTTTATATGATTTCTTTCCGGTGGAAAATGAATTGTATTTTCGGCATTACATATTGTTACTCTAATAACGCAGGTTACAGAGACGGTACAGTCCCAGTAACGACCCAGCAGGCGTAACACGCTTTAGCTGAGAAGCGGCTTCTTCATTCCTTATGCTCGGGATTAGGTTGTTATCCGGGTAGGAACGCTAGTTACTTGAGTAGCGTGAACAGAACACGGTTCATACTCGAGTCACTTGACTAGCCAACGACGATAGGAGGGTAGCTCGAGTACCAACTATGGAGTACATATACGTGGAAGCGCCTAAGCTCTCTCAAGGTTTTTCTTTATTTTAGCCCATTGAGGACCTGAAATGACAAATTCCTCATGACGTGGAGAATATGCAACTTTCCCGTGTAACAGTCTTGAAATCGGGGTACTGGTATTTCAAGGGTTAAAGGGTCCATTAGAAGTTTTACTCCTGACCTAACCCCGCTTGTGTCAACAGCGCCTCAAAGCGCTCAAAATATTGCTTGATATATCAATTAAACATTTTGATGGTCAATATTTTTCAAGATATTTTCATTTTAGAAGAATATTTTTGTATATTTACCACTGAATATTCTTTTGTCCGCTTGATGGTAAAGCAAATTAAAGTTTTTGCTTAGCCAGTCTCTATCCGCAGGCCGAGAGAAAAGTATTTTTGAAAATTTACCAGTAGAGTGACTGGCTCGGTTACCGAGCCAGTCATTGTAGTGGCAAATATTAAAAAATACTCTTCTCTGAGCCTTTCAAATAACCATGTCTGAAGAGCACTGCAAAGTTGTTTTTTGGTCAGTTTAACGATTAAAGGGTTAAGTTGACGCACGAGGGGTTAATATATAGAAATGCGGTACAAGACAGACAAACCTTCGATCCTTTCGTTGTGTCTCCACATTGCCCTCTCTCGTTCCACCAATATTTAAACATCTTGTCCAATTCACGAGATTCCCTCAAGTTCAAAACAGCCAGAGTCAATTCGTCCCTGGAAGGAGTTGGCAAAATACAATAATCTAGTTACAACATCCAAGCTAGTAATACGTAGCAAGCCGAACTATCACGGCGACTCGATTCAGTTGTGGGCTGGAAAAAGATAGTCATACTAACACGCGCCTAAACGAATCGCCTTCAGGTCACAGCAAACATGTATTCACAATAGGCAATTGATCTTTCTAGTTTATTCATCCATTATATGGCGTCATAATTAACTACGTGACGTCATAATCAATGGCGTTATGAATGACGTAGATAAGTACGCCACGAACGCATACACGGTGATGGACTAAACGTTGTTGTACGAATTGTATGTCTTTACTATTTAATAAAGATGCTGTTGAATATTTTGAAACTAATTTGACTAGACGCTGTTGCTACCAAAAACAACAAATCAAATTTGTTTCAAAATATTCAACAGCTTACTTATAAATCTTTCTGGAAATTGATAGTCAGTGCGTTGATGGATCTATCGATCCCAACACGAGCGATGTGTGGGTGGAGCTTAACTAGAGATAGACAGGGCATAGTTAACGTTGAAAAGGGCTGAGAACTAGTTGAAATAAATGACCACATGTCCTTCATGATCACCTTCTGTTGGTCCATAGAGGTGTCGCTATAGCTTGATTGTAACATACTTTCTATCAATTACGTGGCGCTTAATTGATAATGGCGGAGGCCGATTTGTCACTCAAGTAGTTGACGTCATACACCAATTCACTTT
>CM067366.1:54036300-54091300 GCA_034401795.1 Chaetoderma sp. LZ-2023a | reverse complement strand
AACAAGGTTACACTATACACGGTCTGACAGATTCTGGGTTTGAGACTAAGCTGTGTGTCCAGAAGTGATTCATGACGATTCTCAGGTGTTTCGGATTGTAAGCCTGGTGTTTGTTCAAGAGGCACTCTGGGGTTATCCCGATGTCACAGTTGCATAGCATTGTCTATGGTTACGTGACATCGTACCGTTCCCTTTCACTGTCATGTGAAGTTTTGAGACACGAATCCATGGCCTCCAGAAGGACTGCAAAGTTATGTTTCAGTTTACATATCGTTTTATAATGTTGGTTAGACAGCAGCCCAGATAACATTACTACGTTGGTCCAATGTTTGTGATTGTTTGGCATGTTGGCCGTTGGCTACTGGGCATTGGCATAGCCAATGTGTATTATATATGTTATATACATGCATTGGGCCAACGTTGGCATAATAGTGGCAAACTAACTTTGGGTTGCCATTGTTGGTACAACGTTGTCCCAACAACATATAGCAAATGTATATATAAATGTTATCTACATGTGTTGGGCCAACGTTTGCATATCAGTGGCAAAATGACAGTTGCGTTACAGTTAGTGTGCCGACGTATATTATAAATGCTACATACACGTGGTGGGCCAATGTTGGAATAACAGTTGCAATATTATGCTAGGTTACCATTGTTGGGACAATGTTGGCGCAACAACATATAGCCAATGTATATTATAAATGTTATCTACATGCGTTTGGTCAATGCTGGCATAACAGTGGCAAAATTTCATTAGGTTACATTGATTGGGCCAACGTTGGCCCAACAGATTATAGCAAAAGTATAGTATAAAAGTTATATAACTACGTTGGGCCAACATTGGCTAAACAGTGGCGAAATTGCATTGCTTATCTAAAATCAGTAAGCCAAAGTATATGATACTTAGGTGGGAATTCTGAGTTTATTTTAAAATAAATATTCACTTCTCAAGGGAGTTAACTCGAAAACTCGATATTACATTATTTACTTGCTTAAATTAAGTTCGTGTTAGGGATACAGCGATATGGCTTATTGTTTCGTATGTAGTCCTATCTCTAAAACAACTATGTGGTATAAATAGTGTCATCGTCCTAAATACTTCTATGCTGTAATATAATCTCAACATGTTCTGAGAAAGCCCATCTTAAGAAATTGACAGTCTCCTATAAATAAAGGCACTCTTTGCCAATTTGCTAAGTATATTGCATACATAAACAGGATTTTTCTTAATAGTTCACCAACTGTTAAACCAATGAGCAGAAAGATGTTCGGCCAACCCATCCTGCCTATTTCGGGCCATTGTTATATGATGTAAGCTGGGCCAGCGTTTGTTCGATGCAGTGCCCCAGCATGGTGGGACAACCGTAGACCAATGAGCAGAATGATGCTAGGCCAACATAGACAGTCAGCGTTGGGCCAATATTACAACGTACATTGGATACACGTAGTCCTTTTATCTGTGAGTGGAGTGAGCTCAAAATTCCGCTCTGACTCTCCTCGGCACGGAAACTAGTAGAAGGAACAGCAGCTGCAGCAAACTGATTTCAACTTTCAATTGTTTTGCATCTAGTGAAAACAGGTCACCAAGGGGATCAGATTATTCATCGATAAAATCAACATCATCTGCATTCTCAATCTCTAGTAACATACACTCTATCTTTGTAATTGTAGTATTTGGTCTTGTTGAATGTTTTAGAGGATATGAGAAATGTGGCAATGTAAAAGATGAAGAACACTGGTGTTAACTCTTCTCCCTGTGGCGATCCTATCTGTGTGTCAAATTTGACATATATAATTGATTTGACACGAATGATTAATTTTGTGCTTCCAATATGCAGAGATAGTTAGCTTAAATATGAATTCAGCTAGATAATTTGAACCACAATGATTGAATGTTGATGTCAGATTGCTTTCACTATAACCAGAGAGTTTGCTAAAAGATCTATCTTACCTTGGAGAAATTTCACACCCCTGTTGCATAATGGCGCCGAGTGAGAACCAGAAACTATTAACAATACTGAAATCATTAGCGATACTCGAGTACTCATCAAGATGCCATTCATATGGACTGAAGCGAGTGACCAGGAACAAGACGACACTGACGCCGATGTAGGCGAACGTAATACACATCCAAATCTCGTACGATAACGGATCCATGAACGAGAAAACGCCGGGAGTTTGGTTATCTGGGATTTTGATCATGATGCTAACACCCAGACTCATGAAAGGTTTTGAGAAATCTATAGCGCGTTCTCGCTGTGAGGTGATAGTAAGCGGTGCGATAGCAATATCAGCTTCCTGAAAGTTATAAAAATGTCAACATGTATTGTATTATTAGAGGTTATACAATCGCCCTAGATAACTAGGTACTTAGCTGCGTACCTAAATGCCTCGCTAACTAGCCATACAGTGAGCTAGTAGGCTAGCAAGCTAGCTAGCTATGTAGTTATCTAATTAGCCATCTGGCTAGCTAGCTAGCTACCTGCTTATCTACTTACCGACCTATCTACGGTCGTTCCTTCATTCGTTCGTTGGGTCGGTCGGTCCATTTATCTACCCATGAATATCAATGTACGCTGTCTGTCGATCAGCCAACCGCGCTTTCTATTTCTGCATATTATAGACAATATATATATATATATATGCCAAATAACCCACTCAATAAAATGTAGCAGAGGTCATTTGGAGTTGGTGGTTTTAGGGATGAATGTGTTTTCGCTAGTGCATGCGAATACGCGCGCGTGTGCGTGCGTGCGTGGGTGCGTGCGTGCGTGTGTGTGTGTCTGCGCGCCCGCAGGCGTGTGCGCGCGTGCCTGCGTGTGTGTGTGTGCGTAAGGTAATCATGCTTCTATCAGAAAGACAATATACGCACGTGTCTAATCAGTTCTCCGACCATGCCATTCCAAGAGTCGTTCTTCTGTTTCCTGCCGTACTTCCCATCTTTAACAATCATCACTACGTATGTATAGTTCACTTTCTCAGCAACTTTCCGTGCGAGTTCCACACAATATCCCTCAAATCGTTCGTTGCCCGCGAGAGGTCGCCCATCCTTCGGTTGTTCTCGTAGAATAACGTATGGCGCGTCCTGTAAGTCATGGCGGTGTGTTTAAACAGGTTGATGCAGGTAACAGCTATTTCAACATTTAAACTGGACAACTATCACATTCTTCAGCGGTATTTTGTTTATTCTATGTATAATTTAAACAGAGTAGCAGTAGTAGTAGTAGTAGTAGTAGTAGTAGTAGTAGTAGTAGTAGTAGTAGTAGTAGTAGTAGTAGTGGTAGTAGCAGTATTAGTATTAGTAGTAGTAGTAGTAGTAGTAGTAGTAGTAGTAGTAGTAGTAGTAGTAGCAGTAGTTGCTGTTGTGGTGGTAGTGGTAGTAGTAGTAGTAGTAGTAGTAGTAGTAGTGGTAGTAGTAGTAGTAGTAGTAGTAGTAGTAGTAGTAGTAGTAGTAGTAGTAGTAGTAGTAGTAGTAGTAGTAATAGTAGTAGTAGTAGTAGTAGTAGTAGTAGTCGAAGTGAACGCACGCGTTTATTTAGCTCTGCAATTGCTGCCCGAATTTGCTAGTGTCTAGCGCGATTTTGTAGATACATTTTATACATATATTTAGTATTAGTATTTCCTTTCAAACTTTGTGTTTAATTTGTAAATTCTTATCTTGGTTGGAGCGGATTTTGTGTCTCCATTTGCTAAAAGCACTCCTCTTATCTGGCGGATTCCGCCATTTACTAGGACGCCTCTTACTGTGGTCAATGCAATACATTTCTTCCCGCGCCAGTATGCTATTTCTATAGTTCGTTGGCTAGCGCATTATATTTTGGCAAGATCGCTTGAGTGAGTTGATTTTATTCCTTTGTCATTTGTACGCGCAAGCCTAGTACTTTGATTATATAAATCTTTATGGTCAGTTGGCTGTCCCCGGTCAACTCGAACAGACTAACAAATATATGACTGTAATATGTTAGTATGTGTTAGGAAACCACTTTAATCGGTTAGGTGTTAGTGAACCACTTAGAAAGTGGTTCAAACTAACAAATATACGACTGTACTATCTATTCGTATATTTGTTGGTAGGTGTCAGGATTTCAAAAGGGGACACTATTTATTTAGTGTTTAGCTCTTTCCCTGACGTCTTGGTATTATATATTTATATTACCCCTTATATAGTGTATTAGTATGGGTTTCCTCTTTTATTAAAACACCATGGCAACCTCCAATAAGCGTACCCTGAGTCTTAAAACCACGACAAAGGCCTGGGTGTTTCGGCAATTGAGGTGTATCATGGGTTGAAGGATGTAGTTGGGGCAGGGCCACGGGTCCTTCAAGGTCTCATTAACGTTTCAAATTCTGTATGGAATGTCACCGTAGTTAATGAAAGTGTGAAGGAAAGGTTGTTCGACGAGGTCCTTGTCTTGAAGGGTGTGGTGTGTATTGTGGACGAAATAGATTCTGATCGTCTATTAGTCAAGATGAAGGTTCCATTAGAGATTCCAGATGAACGGGTTATCAATGAATTGATCAAGTATGGAAAAGTGGACAAAGTAGAACACGAGACCTATCCATTTGAACGAACCTTAAAAAATGGCATCAGAAGAGTTTGGGTCGAAAAGGTAGAACAACATCTCCCAAGTAAGGTCACGATAGATGGTCGATTTATCTTGCCATTATGGTACAGGGGGCAAATCAAAGAGTGTAGAATGTGCTTAAGCACAGAACATCTTGCAACAGATTGCCCTAACAAAAATAAATGTCTAGTTTGTGGATCATCTGCTCATTTTAGGTGGCGATGCCCGCAGAACAAATGTGTCAAAAAGGGTGCTGATAAAAGTGCAGAGCAAGTTGTCTCTAAAGAGAATGTCATAGAACCGGTAGCTGCTGAGATTGTAGCTGAAATCCATGTTAATTGGAAGCACGTTGCTAAAGAAAATCCAATCGCTGTAGTTGCAGGTGATGAAATAGAGGTTCTAGATGAGGGGCTAAGTCTTACTCCAGTAACAAGTCAATCCAAGTCTGATGTCAGAGAGTCTAATTCCACACAAGTTGAAGATAATGATCAATACCCTCTGGAAGAGAGTCTTAATTTAGGACAAGTAAAATTCAGGTCAAGATACTGAAACTAACTTTGATTTTCCACTGAGTACACTCAATCTAGACAGTTTAAATAATATAGAGAAAGTAATTGGTGTCTCGGATCGATTGAATGGAACAAAGCAACAGAAAGATGGAGAGCGTTCTGAATCAGAAATAGAGGAAAGTGATATAGAAGACGATAATATGTCAGTCGGTGAATCCGATATATCCATTCAAACACAGAGTTCTAAATCACCCGTTGATATGGTCATGTACATGTCAGAGGCAGGAGAGGTGTTAGTTCCATATGTGACGCAAAAGGGGTTAAATATAGGCATCTGCATTATGATTCAGATATATTAAAATATAAGCATTTGGAAAAAGTTAAGCTAAGTAGTGCAGCGTTTGCGAGTAAAATAGGTAAATCTTCTAAGAGAGGGTCGAAAAAACCAAAATCTAGTTAGCTTAATCATGGCGGTTACACACATCATTTTATTACTTTTTATGCTAATTTGCACACTCAATTGTAGATGCTTAAATAGTGACATAAAGCAACGTCACTTACTAGAGACTCTGAAAAATGAGCAGATTGACATTGCTTTGTTACAGGAAACAAAAATTCAGAAGTCAGAATCATACGATAATTTAGAAAAGATTTCTGGATCCAGAATATTCTATTCGTTATCTCAAGATAATAGTACAGGCGTAGCAATTGTTATACTCCCTCGTTGTTCAGCCTATGTAAATATAATCTCTTCAGTATCAGGTGCAAATGGTCGCTGGGTGAGAGTCACGCTAGATATACAACAAACATGTTTCACGTTGCTGTGTATATATGCACCTGCATCTCATCAACTACGTCGTAATTTTTTTAATGAGATATCTACAACAGCACTAGATAACATCACTGAGCACTTAGTAATGGGTGGTGACTTTAATTGTGTCATAGACAAAGAAAATGACAGGAATGCAAAAACTTAAACTTATACCGATACAACGCATAGACTCTTAAAAGAAATATGTGAAAATGAAAATTTTGTTGACACATATAGAAAATCAAAACCCCATGGTAAAGATCTTACATGTTTTTCGGCAGATGGTAAAGTTGGTTCAAGGATCGACAGAATTTATGTGAATAGTTTGTTGACAGGGCACTGGAGAGATATTAATATTAAGCCAATCGCATTCTCAGAGCATGACATGGTTTGTGTAACCTTTGCCAATGCTGATTGGGTAACAAAAGGGGTTGGGTTTTGGAAATTAAACACAACACTGTTGGGAGAAGAATTTTATAAGAATAATATAGAGAGTTGTTGGCAACATTGGATTAACAGGAAAGCATCATATAAGAGCACATTGTAATGGTGGGAGGATGTAAAACTGGATTTAAAGTCTTTCCCGAAAGTATGCTATTAGAAAAGCACGGGAAATACGCAAACGCAAGAAAACACTTCATCGATCACTGATGAAAATTAATGCTAATGTAAATAATGGTGAATATAATTATTATGAATTACTGCTTAAAATTAAAAGTAAAATAAGAGATATAGAACAATGTGAGTTTGACGGTGCACAAATTAGAGCAAGAGCACAGATGCACGCAGAAGGGGAAAAGCCAATCCGATATTTTTGCATATTAGAAAAAGCACGGGCAATAGATAAGGTGATGTGCTCATTAAACATGCCGGATGGTTCAACCGTCTTTACCAACAATCAAATGAGTACTATTGTATGCAATTACTATGAGTTATTGTACAAGTCAGAGGGAATTGATGAATATGCAAAATTGGATTTGTTAGCAAATGTAGACAAAAAGGTGTCAGACACAGGCAGTGAATTTTGTGATCAACCCTTAACACTAGAAGATTTAACTAAATCCCTTAAAGGTATGAAACTAGAAAAATCACCGGGGTATGATGGCCTTCCAGTTGAATTTTACCAAACTTTTTGGCACCTTGTAGGTCCAATAGTGGAAGAATTAGCCACTGAAACTTTTGAGAAAGGCCATTTACCACCAACTATGGCTAGGGCATACGTAAGGCTAATATATAAACGAAATGGCAGACGTCTAATTCAGAATTACAGACCAATTTCTCTACTATGTGTAGACTACAAAATAATGTCCAGAGCACTAACATTGAAACTAGGTAGTGTTTTAGGAGAAATCATTGGAACAGAGCAGACATGTGCTGTACCTAGGAGGACAATTTTAACCAATACCATGTTAATAAGAGACCGTATACAATTGGCTCAGAAGGATAGCATCCCTTCAGCTGTGATTGCCTTGGACAACGAAAAGGCATTTGACCGTGTGGAATGGGATTTTCTTTTTAATTCTTTGCAATCGTTTGGGTTAGGCTCAAACTTTTCTAAATGGGTTAAGATTTTATATACGGATATCAAGAGTAGCTATTTAGTGAACAATGAATTATCCAGAGAAATTGTCTTAGAACGTGGTGTTAGACAGGGGTGCTCCCTATCGCCATTATTATTTGTTATTGTGATGGAATCCCTTGACATAGCATTAAGGCAAAATAATAACTTTCAAGGCATATGTATTCGTGGCATAGAAAGACCACTTAAGCTGTCACAATATGCTGATAACACAACTGTGTTTGCTAGTTCAAACAATGATTTTGCAATTTTAAACCACGTACTAGAAAAGTTCCAAAATGTATCTGGTTTGAAAATCAATAAAGGAAAATCCAAAGGATAATCTTTGGGGCCATAGAAAGGGCGGAATGACCAGCCACTTGACATCAACTGGTCTAATGATACCATTAAGATTTTAGGCATCTATTTTAGCAGGAAACCGAATACAACGCAAAATTGGAATGAACGAGTATCTAAGCTTACGAGAATATTAGCAAATTGGAAGCGTCATTTTCTTTCAATTTTTGGTAGAGTTTTTGTTGTCAACAACTTGGTATTATCTGAGCTATGGTATACAGCATCTGTTGTACACATGCCAAAACATGTAGAAAAGGAGGTTAATGAGTTGATATTGTCATTCATATGAGACGAAAAGAATCATTTAGTTTCCCATCGTGTTCTCAATAATGCTCAGTTAGAAGGAGGACTTGATTTAATTGATATTATAGTGAAATGTGTTTCTTTACGGTTAAAATTTTTGAATGATCTTATTACATCAGATGAGACGTGGGCATGTGTTTCACGAGCTCTCATGGAGAGAATTCTAGAACCATTTCTGGCGGAGCATGTTTTACCTCAGAGAAGCCACCTCCGAATAGCCAAATGATACCAGATGCGTTTAAAGATCAAGTTAAGGAGTTAGAAATATTTGACAGATACATGCCTACACCTACGTGCTGGAAGGAAGTACTAGAACAACAATTGTGGGTCAATTGTAATATATGTTATAACAATGCAGTACTTTATCTACCATCCTTTGCAAAATATGGCATTCAACATTTATCTGATATGATACACCCTCAAACACGTAGATGGATTTCAATGCAAGAAGTAGCTATAAGAACACGTATGAGGCATATAGATGTCCAGCAGTTGCTAAATAAAATAAAACATGCTGTGCCAATTGAATGGTTTCGTCTGCCAAATGTAAATACTAATAGGTTGACTCCACAACCTAAATTAGTTCTTGATGATGAGATGTTAAAATACAAGATGAGGTCCAAGGAATGGTACTACATATGAGACGAAAACAAGTAACACCTTCCATAGCAATTAGGAGATGGGATGACTCAAGCTATAAACCATCCAGTTGGAAAAATGTATGGAAAATCCTACATTCTCCATATATACCAAATATGGCTTGTGATTTATTGTGGCGATTACTACATCGACGGCTATTGGTGGAACACTTGACATACAGGTGCAATATTACGATTTCTGATAGGTGTTAATTATGTCAAACAGACGAGGAAACAATCGAGCATTTATTTGCAGAATGCCCAATATCGTCAGAATTTTGGGACTATATCAGCCAAATCTTGGCACAATTTGGAGCGAAGCCCATTGTTCTAGAAACGCATGTAGTCTTATTTAGAGAATTTGGATCAAGCGGTGTAAATATCATAAAGTCTGAAAGGACTATTTTAATAACAATGCTAACCATAGGTGTTTGAGCCATTTGGAAACATCGGTGTGCACAGACAAAAAATCCATCTATGAGCAATCACAATAGAGCTATAAAGGCAATATTTCGTTCATTTCTGCTGAATCATATTCCTTGCGAATATTTTAGATTAAAGCGGCATGGCAAAGAAAACGTATTCAAGAACATATGGTGCATAACAAACATAGTTTGAATAGAGTTGGGAACTGTAAAAATAAATGAGCCTGCACTACCTTAAATCATTTAATTACTACAGCGGATTTATCTGTGTCTTTTAATTAATCTGTGCCCTGTAATTCATTTTAGTCTGCACTTTGATATTGTTATGTTTAATAATTCATGTTAACAAATAAACAGACTGGGGTAATTTAATAATTACTCGATAAAGTAAGTTGCCATTGAATTATAAAATCGTCCCCGGGTAATTTCAGAAACTTGCACAGGGTTTAATAGGGTTATTTGTTCCCGGGTAATTTACAAAACCTTACAACAAAGTAAATCAAAAATGTAAATAAGAGCGCGATCTATTTCCATCTATTTTTCTGTCATTTTCCTGCTTACTATATATGTTATGCTACCCAAATGCTACTACGCCCGCTGATCTTTAAAGAATCAGCCAACTGGCGTTAATGATTGACTTATTTGTCATTGATTGACGAGTCACTTTTCATTTGTTGAATAGTTGCACTCGCCACACGGGCCTACTACCACACATGGATTGAATGGTAATTTACAAAACCTTACAATAAAGTAAATCGAAAATGTAAACAAGAGTGCCATCTATTTTCTGTAATTTTTCTGCCGACTATATGTATTATACTACCCAAATGCTACTACGCCCGCTGATCTTTAAAGAGTCAGCCCATTGGCGTCAATGATTGACTTATGTGTCATTGATTTACGAGGCACTTTTCATTTGTTGGATAGTTGCAATCGCCACACGGGTCCACTACTACACCTGGGTTGAATAGTAATGCCTTTGTTAAGTTTTGTTTTGCTATTGGATCTTTATCAGCCTATTGTTTTGTATCTATACTATTTAAGCCATATGTATTTATAGATTGTATTAATGCTCATTGTTTATCTTTTGTTTTGGTGTAATATTAATCAGGCGTACTAGTTCACCAGGGTTTTTTTCTGGGGGTTTGCAAGCCTCTTTAAATGAGTTCCTCCTTGAAGTTTGTCCGACTGCGTCAGCGTCGGATTTAAAAAAAAAAAAGAAAAAAAAAGTAGTAGTAGTAATAGTAGTAGTAGTAGTAGTAGTAGTAGTAGTAGTAGTAGTAGTAGTAGTAGTAGTAGTAGTAGTAGTAGTGGTAGTAGTAGTAGCGGTAGCGGTAGCGGTAGCGGTAGCGGTACCGTTAGTAGTAGCAGTAGTAGTAGTAGTAGTAGTAGTAGTAGTAGTAGTAGTAGTAGTAGTACCATTGCCATACAGCGGCATTCACGCCACATTCCCCGTGTTCGTACCTCCGTCACACATCATGACACATGCTAACCACACGTTCATTCCACATGGATCACCACATGCTCCAATTGAGGTATCCACTTCTAGTTATTCCGCGCCCATATCTAGCTAAGCCTCGCCCACGATTTGTGCGTGTTGAGATAGATTTATATACTTTGATCCCTGACTTCCCAAAATTTCAAGGTAACTAATCAGGTAAGCTGTTGAATATTTTGAAGCTAATTTGACTGGATGATGTTTTTGCCTACGGCATCGCGCTGCCTATGACAGCAACAACGCCCAGTCAAATTGGCTTTAAACTATTCTACACTATTCTGATTAAATAGTACAGGCATACACTTCGTACATTTGGCGTACTATTTAATGTCCATGACGGATCATGAAACATAATTCAACACGCATTTTGATTGTGACGTCAGCCTACATGTGACGTACTTGATTATGACGACAAATACATGAGTGACAGATCAGCTGTATCCACTAAACAAATGTACCATTAATTAACCCCACTTGTGTCAACAGTGTCTCAAAGCACTCAAAATACTACTTATATCGAGTAATCATTTTAATGGTAAACATTTTTCAAGAAGTAGTTTTATAAATTTACCACTGAAATTTTGGTCGGCTTGACCATCAAAATGGTAACGTACTGGTTAGTCAGTGTCAATTTGAAGGCCAAGAGAAGAGTATTTCTAAAAAAATCATCACTGGAATGACTGGCTCGGTTACCGAGCCAGGCATTCCAGTGCTAAATATTCAAAAATACTCTTCTCTTGGCCTGCCACTAGTCATGCTTTAAACCATTACATAGCTGAATTTAGTTGGTTTGAACTAGAAGGTTTGAAGTTCGAAGGGCTAAGCTGACACAAGAGTGGTTAAACCATTGCATTTCGTTTTATATCCCATAGTCTAATAAATTCCCGCTCTACCTGAATCAAGCTGTAAATAAGCTATATTTCCTAGTATCAATGAGGTAACTCTTTGCAGATTTATTGTTACTGAGACACTGCTGTGAAATGTACTGTTAGTCATGAAATATGATGACATATATTTCATTGAAGCACTCGGAATGTTCAATCGATCAATCAATTATCTTTTTTTGAATTCTTGAGATGTCACGTTTGTTAGTATATCGTCTTGCGCATTTGTTAGAACTTTCAGTAGTGACGTATTACAACGATAAACAAATGTAAGCCAACATGGTAATACAATGACAAGAATTAGCGTGGATGTGAAGTCCACGTCAGCGGACGATTCCCGTTTATCGATCAATCATATGACGCCATAATCAGCTACGTAACGTTTATGATGACATCATAATCAATTACGTCACGAATGGCGTAGCTAAGTTCGTCACGAAAAATTATTGACGGACTAATGGTTGTTGTACAAATTGTGTATCTTTGCTGTTACATAAATATGCTGTTGAATATTATGAAAATAATTTTACTGGGCGCTGTTGCTGGCATAGGTAGCATCAGCGCCCAGTCTAAATTAGTTTCAAAATATTCAACAGCTTATCTGTTGAATTTTCTGGAAAGTGATAGTCAGGGTGTTCAGGGATCGATCGGGTATAGCTTAGCTAGAGAGTTGGGCGGGGAATACTTATAACTGCATTCTTCCATAATTGTTGTCATTTTATCACCAGTTTGGATTATTTTTGTATTGATTGATTGATTTAAAATAATAGCCTTTGTGGTGATAAAGATAATTTTATATTCATTGCTTTTTCGTATCAAATTTATCACACTGGTTTGCAATCTCGGATTGCCCTTGCCGTTATTTATAGGCGATTTGAAAACCTCAATCCGATCCCACGATAATGGCACACTGTTGAAAGATATATGGTTGTAGAAATGTTATGTGCCTATTAATTCTAATTCTGTATGTTTTTTGCTATCTATATAATTGCTTTATATGTCGGGGATTTTCCTTCCAGTTTCCGAATGGTGGAGCCAAACTTGAACTGTTCGATAATGCTGATCGATCCACCTGAAATAACAAGATGGATCGATTCAGTATTTTAATGAAGGTGTGAGCGATAAAGCTATCGCTTGATCAATTGATTAATTGCTCAACTGAGTGATTGATTGATTGATTGATTGATTGATTGATTGATCGATTGATTGATTGATTACTCGGGTGACTGATCGAGTGATTGATCGAGTGATTGATCGAGTGATTGGCCGATCGATCGATCGATTAATTGATTGATTGATTGATTGATTGAGTATTTGGTTGGTTGTGTTTTTTGTTTGATTGATTGGTTGATTGATTGATCGAGGAACTGATCGAGTGATTGATCGAGTGATTGATCGAGTGATCGATCGATCGATCGATCGATCGATCGATCGATCGATCGCTTGATTGATTGATTGATTGATTGATTGATTGAGTATTTGGTCGGTTGTGTTTTTTGTTTGGTTGTTTGTTTGTTTGGTTGTTTTGTTGGTTGGTGGGTTGTTTTGCTGTTTGGTTAGTTATTTGTTTGTTTGGTGGGTAGATTGTTTGTTTGGATGGTTGGTTGCTTTGTTGTTGGATTGGTTGCTTGTTTGATTGTTTGGTTGATTGTGCTTTTGTTTGTTTGGTTGGTTGTTTTGTTGGTTGCTTGCTTGGTTGGTTGTTTGGCTGGTTGGTTGTTAGCTGTTCGGTCGTCTGTTTGTTCATTTGGTTGGTTGGCTGGTTGTTTGGTAGGTTGGTCGGATGGGTGGTCGTTTGATTGTGTGGTTGCTTAGTTGTTTAGTCGGTTGCTTATTTTGTGTGTTTTTCTGGTTTGTTGTCTGGTTGGTTGCTTGATTGTTTGTTTGTTTGGTTGGTTGGTTGGTTGGTTGGTTGGTTGATTGGTTGGTTGGTTGGTTGGTTGGTTGTTTGTTTGGTTGTTTGGTTGTTTGGTTGGTTGGTTGCCTATTTGGTTAGTTGTTTGACTAATTGATTACTTAATGTATTGATTGAATGATTGACTGAGTGTAACAATCGATTGATTCTTTAATATGGTGAACCTACTCTACTCTATCCCGAAACATGTTGTAGCTGGCAATAACAATTATTATAGCAAATATATAATTCGTTTATCTTTCATCTAAATTTTAATAAATCGCCAACTCGCATGGATCCATTTAGTTATGTACACAGTCGCTCAGCGGAGTGATCCGATCTGTCGTTCAACCATTTAACATTTAACATCACATGCTTTACGTCACACATTAGCTGACATCACAATCAAAATTATGTAGTGATCTCCGTCACGAAGTTAGAAAATTCCGTTACGTGTATTGGAAACAACAACACCCAGTCAAATTAGTTTCTTAATAGCCAACAGCATACCTGTATAATTACCTTGAAATTGAGATTCTGATTATTCATGGTTCAATGCATATACATCGAGGCCAGCACACGTACTAAGTGGGCGGTGCTTAGCTAGACATGGGCGGGGCATAGGTGGACATGGATCCATATTTTGCTAAGTCGCTTACTTTTGCCATTAATAATTGTTTATTAACCCTTTTATGACTAAGCTTTGTCAAAAAATTCAAATATTTTCTTGTTGAATGTCAATTTGCAGGGCAAGTGAAGATTATTTTTTTCTAATTCACCACTGTAATGACTGGCTCGGTTACCGAGCCAGTTATTCCAGTGGTAAACTTTCAAAAATAGTCTTCACTTGCCCTGCAAATGGACATTCACCAATACCACTGCACATGCCGGTCTGGGCCGGCCTCGGCATAAAAGGGTTATCGTGTAAGTGCAGTTTATTTCCGGCAGATCGGTAGACCCTGTTGTCTTATCTATCATCTAGCTAATAGTACATTATTTCTTATCCTCAGTCACACATACAAAATGACACAACTATTTATAGTCGAATTGGTAAACTTATTTAGAATTTAAGAAATATTATGTTTATATTTTGAAAACTAATTTGAATGTGAGCTGCAGTCGCGCATAGCGGCAACAACTCCCAGACGAGTTGGTTTCAAATTGTTAAACAAATTATCTGTACAGTTACCTTGACATTGGGAAGGCAGGATTTATTCAGTGTTGACCTGTTTTGCGTCAACAGCGGGTCAAATCACTAAAAACAAATAGCCCTTTAATAGTTTTTTTAAAAGGAATTAAACACTTTGGAAGCCAAAAGATGATTGTAACACTGATTAATTTCAAAACTAGATTTCTGTTGTTCTATGAATGGATATTTCTCAGAATTACTGCAGAGACATTTTTGCCGCCTTGACACTTAATGGATTAATGGCAATGAAATTCGCGGCTAGCGAGTGTCCGTTTGAAGGCTAAGAGAAGACACACGATTTAAAATAAGTTACCACTAGACTGACTGGCTCGATTATCTAGACAGTTATATTGGTGGTAAATTTTCAGAAACTATATTCTCCTCGTCTGCAAATGAGCATTGCTCAAGATCACTGAAGATGCCGTTTTTGTCCGCTTGACGGATTAAAGCTTACGTTGACACAAAATGGGTTAAACAAACCCGCCCCACCGCATACAGTTGCCATTTAAACATATTAATTATGTAATGGAACCTTTATAGTTTTTACTATGCCCCGCCAATCTCTAGCTAAGCTCCACCCACACATCGCTCGTGTTGGGATCGATCGATTCCTGAACTCGCTGACTATCAATTTCCGAAAAAACTCTACGGGTAAGCTGGTGAATATTTTGAAACTAATTTGACTGGGTGCTGCTGCGGTCTATGGCAGCAACAGCTTCCGGTCAAATTTGTTTCAAAGTATTCAACAGTATGTTTATTAAATAGTAAAGACATACAATTCGTACAACAACACTCAGCCCGTCATCAATTCTGCGTTCGTGACGTACTTATCTACGTCATTCATGACGTCATTGATTATGACGTCATATGATGGATGGATAAACTGGAAAGGTTCATTGCAGTTGCGCTAATTCAAACTTACAACAATAGTCGTGACTCTCTGTATCTTAGAGACGGAAGCATTTGTATTGGGTCGGTACACCAATGGCGTATGAGGCACAAACTTCTCATTGGGAGTCCAGTAACCAATCTGACAAAACAAAAAGAATGGATGAATAACATTTTTTACCTATGCCCTGCCCATCTCTAACTATGCTCCGCCCCTGCTTTGACCGTGTAGGGGTCGATTTATCATGACTTCCAAGAATTACATTTTCAACGTAGCTATGCAAGTGAGCTGCTGAATATCTTGAAACTAATTTGACTAGTTGTTGTTGCTGCCTTTGGCAGCAAATTTGGCAGCAACAGCTCCCAGTCAAATTAGTTTCAAAATATTCAACAAAATGTTTATTAAACAGTACAATACGTACAACCGACGGACTTTTAAACGTTGCTGACGGACTACATGTGCAGTAATTGATTATGACGTCATATACTTGGTCGAACTGATTGGATTTCTGTATTATAGCTACACATTAGGTTATGGCGTTTGTGAGCACGTTTCGCGTGTTAAAATCATGTGCTACTATATGCCTTTTTATCAGACTATTCTGGTCTGGTCAATGAAATGGTGGTGCCAATATTTCTTTCGTGTTCAAAGTTGGCGTTTGAGAATGTTTGAATTAGGAAAGAAATTACGATTATTTCTCTTAAAATAAATAGCAATTCGGCATTTAAAAAATGTTGGTCCCTTTTCAAGGATACTTCATGATACGGCACATTAGTTAGATCTTCGGGATCTTGAGTTTGTTTGAGTATATAACTTTCGTGACCGATAGATGTTGTCAAGTGACTTCGCAAGAACTGCCCAGGGTGACTTAGCCAGCGACCGCTAGTCAGTGCTGAAAAACTGCCTGTTTCAGTTTAGTTTATTTATCGATTAACTTCTTTTGAAGCATACGAAATACAATATACAATACAATATTTCATGAAATAAACAGTAATAATATGATTCAGATGACATATGAGTTTTAGATATATAGTATCCGACATATATGTAGACAGATTTAACAGAGGGATCCGTTTCTAGTCATACCCCGCCTATTTGAAGCTCGACCCACCCTTTACTCGTGTGGAATCGAATTAAAACCTCGAAACCGTGAATTCCCAGAACCTTAATTTTATAGTAACTATAGAAGCAATCAGTTCAATATCTTGAATCTAACATGACTGGGCCGCTGCTGCAACAGCTCGCATTCGCATCAAAACGCCAAGCTTGACTTCTCTAATTGTTCATTTTCAAGGACTGAGATGGTCGATGAAATATACCTTTAAAAAGAAATTCAATATCTCGGAGATGTACATAATTTCCATTTTCATAGTAAGTCAGTAATTTTAGTGTTGTGTAGTATTTATAATTTCGGTGACGTAATTCGACTAAAACATCAGTAATTATTAGGCAATTCGCCATCCAATAAAATGGGCTCTATTGCCTGCAATACACACACGCGTTTTCCGGAGAAATACTGTTCAAAGTGTTAACCCTTTAACACTCAATCCGGTGAAACCTGTTTCTGCACTTGTCCTGAGAAATCTCAATTTGCAAAAAGAGAAATGATTATTTTAGTGAATTAGCACTGAAATGATTGGCTCGATAATCAAGCCTGTTATACCATTAGTAAATTTTCAAAAACAGTATTCGTTTGGACTGCAAATTGATATTTTTCAGAAAATTGATATTTTTAAAAACTAATTCGTGTGTTTAAGGACTAAACACACCAGCAACACCGGGCACAGTTGTCCGTAGCCCTTTACTGACTAAATTTGGTTAAAAATCAAAATATTTGCTTATTGAATGCCTATTTTCAGGCCAAGTGAGGACTATTTCGGTTACCGAGCCAGTCATGCCAGTGGTAAATTTTCAAAAATAATCTTTACATGGCCTGTCAATGGATGTTTTTCAAGACCACTACAGAGGCCGGTTTGGGCCGGCTTTGCCATAAAAGCGTTAATCTGTTGTATTCCAACAATGGCGGATTAAACCTATTTGGGGCCAGGGCTAATTAGATATGGGGACTGCTTATCGGCAATGAGGGAATGGCTACTCTTACTACTACTACTACTACTACTACTACTACTACTACTACTACTACTACTACTACTACTACTACTACTACTACTACTACTACTACTACTACAACATCATCATCAAATATAGTGAATGCGGTACGTATATGCCAAAATGTTGTAGAATATTTCGAAAATAAATCTCCCAGTCAAATTGGTTTCAATATCTTCAACATTTATTTTACATATCATGACTTTAAAAGTAAAATACTGCGATTGCAGCTTCAAATCGTTAAAAAAAGTTTTTGATTTGGGCGCCTTTATCTTTCGGGGCACCAGGAATCTAGCCCCACCAGCCCTGTCCTGAATCTGACTATGAATTCAAACAGTTAGATCGTATGACAATATACTTTAGACGCCGTACCTTTGACGGGATTCTATTAATACTGATTTGCATTACATTGAGAGAAAAATCTTTGCGAAAGCCCAGTCTGTCGAACGATATCTTGCCTGTCAATCCATCAAACTCTGTCTACGAAAGCAAAACAATAAAAACAGGGAAATAAATAAACGGTGTCGGCAATGGCTCATGTAGATGGGAAGAGGGCAACGACAACCTAAGTACGGTGTACATACATCAGGCGTCACTCTCATCTTCTCAAGATTCTAATTTTCTCATGTGCCACAGATTGATCATACACGCATATTTACACGTATCATCCACCACTCGCCATTAGTCTCTCTATGTTCATCTCTTTCTCCCTTCCGTCATCTCATCCCCTTTTTCTCACCCACCCTCTGAAGCCTCTCTCTCTCTCTCTCTCCCTCTCTCTCTCTCTCTCTCTCTCTCTCTCTCTCTCTCTCTCTCTCGCTCGGCCCACCCTCTGCCGCTCGCATAAGATCGTCCATAAACAGTTAGTAAACATTATTCTGTTACTGTTAGTCATGATTGAATTGCACGTCATGTTTGTTTTCTCCAGCAGGACTCTAACCGATGATATATTTTGATTGACGATTAGTACTCATGGGGTTGTAAAATATTATCACAAATACCTGTACTACGCAATCACGGTCAGCATAATAAGGGAACTTGCCTCTTTTATGACCTTTAGCAGGATGTCTCGCTCTTCCGGTGTGACAACTACGTTTCCGGAGCACTTCCGGTTTCTGTTTCCGTGTTTCCCCGCGGTGCTGGCAAGGAATTCCCTGTGATAGTCCGGCATTAGCTTCCGGTAATGTTGCATGGCTCGACTGAATAGGTCTAATGAATCGATCGCCAGCGCAGCCTCATACTGAAAATAAACAGCGATTCCAATTTCCATTTCTAGCAATGCCCCGCCGATTTCTAGCTACGCTCAATTCAAGCGTTGCGCGTGTTGAGATCGATGTATATACTTTAAATCCTTAGCTCTCAGAATCCATTTTTAAGGTTTTCTTCTACAGCTAAGATGTTAAATATTTTGAAACTAAGTTGAATAGGTGCTTTTGGTAGCAGCAAACGCGCGAAGTCAAATTAGTTTCAAATATTCAACATATTGTTAATTAAATATCAAATCCATCAAAGATATACAATTCGAACATCTTAGTGCATTTAAATGTTCAAGATGGAACTAGATACGTTATTCATTACACGTTTTGATTATGACGTCAGCCTATGCGTGATTTAATAGATTTTGACGTCATAAACTGAAGTGTCAGATCGGATCTCTCCACTGGGCGTTATATGACAAATTGCAGAATGTTGTGAAGTACAATAATTTGAGAACTTCACGGCATATGGCTTAAATATATTTGTTTATAATTAACCCGTTGATCATTTAAGTCGCACAAATCTCGATTTCAAGAAAGGCATCTGAAGATTGCTGAATATTTTGGAACGAATTTTACATAAATCCTGTTGCTATAGGCAGCAACAGATCCCAGCCAAATTATCTTCCAAATACTGGTAGAATAAATCCTAAGATAAGCGAGGCCAGGCAGATCAAAAACATATTATTTAAAGCTGACACCCAACTTTAAATCCTTCCTCTTAAGATGAGCTTTCAACTTCAAGCCGACGAAAGATGGAGGGACCCATTTCTAACTACGTTTCTGCCACTTTCTGCCGTTTTTGAAATCGATTACTTTGAACCCTGAGTAACCAGAATACCAATTTCAACAGATCCCAGCCAGATTAGTTTCAACAGCTTCAACATACTGTCTATTAAATTGTAACTCAACCAAAGACATACAATTCGTACACGTGAGGGACTTTTATATGTTCACCATGGAGAATTCTTCATCATTTTGATTGTAAGATCAGTTAATGTGTGTCGTAATGGATTATGATGTCAGATACTTGAGTGACGGATCGGATCACTGCATTCGTGGGCCCTTTGCTGAGATACAGTTACTATGAGGAAGAATCGTGTGTACATAGTACCAACTGACCTTTCAATATATATAGTATCTTATGGAATCATTCTAATTCATCGTTTTACTACTCATACAAGTGACGTCGCATGACTGTGATCTAGGATGTATAATGAACGTTTATTTATTTGATATATCGGATGTATGATAAGAATCAGGGATTAGAAATTACTACATGGATCGGGCGAGATTGTGTGCGTTCTCAGGCACTCTGATACAGGGAGAGAGATCACGCGCGTGTTCAACTATTCTGATCTCGCGAAGTTGATTTCCGAGGCCAAACGTTTGGGCGATTAATGACATATTCGAAATGAGTACTGATACGTAGATATGCCTAGCATCGAGTTGTTTATTCTGCAATAAAATACCTTGAGGTTCTGAGAGAGGCACATAGATCTTGGTACATATGGACTGGTGATGGATTTTCTTTAATTGTTGAAACCACGTGTTTTTAGAATTAGAAAAGTAAAATGGTAATGAAAAGCCTTGGTGCCAATTTTTTTTCTGATTTAAAAGTGATTCCTTAACGCGTTTGCAATATTATTAAAATTATTACTATTTCGAAAACAAAGAAATAGCAAAATAGCTAATTAATTTCGAAAGTATGGCATGTCAGTGATGATGTCACATGCCACAATGATGAGTAGGATGTTTGATACGCATCTAGTTAATTGGAAAATTATATGCATTAGATAGTGTAATACTCGCAACTGCAATCTCTACTAAGTTGCCATCGTGGGTATATAATGTACTGACTAAACCATTTGGTTATATCATTCAGTATTCCAGACGACAGTACATGCCGCCTCTTCTATGGCGAGAATTATAATACAGAAGATATGCACGAGGATTGTTTCATTGATGTTAGGTGATTTATTCGGTGTAAATGAAGCATGTAATGTTAAGTTACAGACTATATTGCCTAATAACGGCCGAGAATTGGTATAATGCCAACTATACTGATATATGACATTTCCTTATCACTATGCTAGCTATCAAGGCAGAGAGACCAGGTCGACAGTGTAATAGTAACAGATAGTGAATTCGTCAATATGCTGGGCTGACATCTAAAAGACGGTAGCGTTATTCCAATTGACGACGCCATTAAAACCTACATAGGCTTATAGAGATACGGACAGGGTACAACAGAACAGAGAAGCAACATGCAAGATCCAAACCATTATCAATCATATATTGTCTTGGGTATATGAATAAACGACAACCAGGAGAGGAGACCAGGGCTTGTGTTATCCCTGTTACCACCGAGTAGGCAGACTCAGTAGTCAGGCTGGAAATCTGCATAAGAGAAGAACCATTGTAAAACTAACACCAATGCCTTGTGGCGGGTGCTTGGGTTAACGAAGGCTAACTGAGGACGGTAGGCTTGCACGATTATGCAATTTGTACAATTGTTCAATTAATTGATTCTTAGCCATTATCCACTCTGTTGCATACAATTTAACTCTTAGATAGGCAGTACAAGAAATTATATACTGGTGAAGATTTGAGAAACAATGTTACTTTATGATGTTTCTTTCTTAGCAATGCAACTTTTGTAAGTTAGAAGAATGAAGTTAATCTAATTCACATTATATACGCACAGACGACTATAGCTATAATGCAGCTATACTTTTCCTACTGATTATATAAAAAACATTTTCACTGAAAATAATTGTTAAATAAGCAAGCAACAAATTTTAGTCGAATTGTTTCGAAATATTCAGCACGTTTCATAATGGGCTGAATTGAAAACATCAATCTCAGTATGCAGGAAGAATGTGGTTAGGATCAAACTCAAATTGAGCAAAAAGCAGGTTTCCATTTCATTCTGTTATCATTATTAGCTGACTGAGTTTACTAGCAAAATATTAATCTAAAATGAGCTGAATTTGAAACTTGATGAATATCTGAACTGTAGCACTGATGATATATGTAAGCATTGGTTTTTTCAAAATACACTCGGACTAAATATTACCATTTAAAATAAAAGGGATTAAAAACAACATAACACTAGAATATATGTAGCAAGTAAAATCAAATCATAGACATACTGAAGGTGTATATTATGATCAACAACGACAGTTCTTTTCTTCGTAGGCTAATGGTTAGCCAGTCTGTCCCCATCTTAATGCATCCCTGCACACCTATTATTCTCCAGCCGTCACATAAGTGTGATGGTAAAAGACAATGCAATGATGATTACCTCAAGTTCAACCTTTAACAATTTTGCTAAAGCAGGAGGATTACAATTTACTAGAGATATTTAGAAGCACTGTTGTGCTGGAAGGCCATTAGACGTTTTTGAAAATGATTTTATTGAAAGATGTTGTCGTCTGAGACAGCAACAGGTAGCAACAGCTTTCAGCAACATTATTCTAAAGATACTCAAAAAGATTACCTCATTGAAATGAATTTATTATTGCTACACGTATATCAAAATAACAAATGTTAGTCAAAAATGGAAAACAGATATGTATACACTCTACGGTTAATGACCACAGGGTACTGTGGACGACGTCGAGGTTCTACTATGCACCATAGAGTGCATGGAAGAGATTCATTCTTCTATCAGGTTTGAGGTCAATTCATGGGTAAATGATCGCAGAGAATGGAGAAGAAATCCATAATGTAGAATTCTCTCCTCCATATACCAGAGAATGCAAACGAATATGTTCCAAAAGGAATACAAATTAAGAGAAGAGACTGCATCTTTAGAACAAGGCATGAGCCCCATTTTTATTGCGAATGAGCCATTCAGAGGGCATCATCACTGCAAAACACACCAGCTGGTTTGATTACTTTGCTACTCCCACGTGATGATTCTGATGATACATGGATATGCCTAGGGGATCTACCTACCTGGAGTATTGAACGTCCATCTACAGGCTTAGAACTTGTCTCACATGCTGTAGTTACCAAGATATCCGTAAAACATAGCCCAAATGATAATGTATTGTAGCCGCCGGGGGCGCGCGTGGCTCCGCTTTTTGCCGCTGTTGCTGCTGCTGGTCAACCAGCCTCGGGGTTGGGGAGCGGTCGCCGCGCATCTCCGGTGTCCACAAAAACCGACCTCCAGGGCCGGTGGAACGATCACGTTCCTGTGGGCTCGTGCAGCCATTGCTGCGAAAATTAAACACTACCGTATCATCCCGGCTGTTCGTGTCTCCGGTGTGTCTAGCCGACATTTCCAAGGTGGAAAGAACGGTGCTAGCACAATTTACTTACCTGATTACGGTGACAAACACTTTTGTGTGCTTGTCACTTCTGAATGGTGTATGCAAGAATAAAAGTGGTGAATTTGGGTTCATGTCTCGCCGGATGTACCTAACCGATCTAGTCATATATAGACGATATCGTGAAAGGTACCCCTGTGGGGGGGGGGGGGGAGGCGCTCCGGGCAGGCCACCATCAGTTGGTTTAATTTAAACTATATCTGCCTCAAGTCGGCCAAAAATTACTTGTCTGCGAGAGGAACGTGCCCTGTGCGGCCCTCCGTCACATGAAAATGCCTGCAACGCCATAGCGAGGGAGAGAGATAATAGGAGAGAGAAAGAGAGGTCCAACATGGATATGCAGGGCAAGAACGGAGAACCCATGCCAAACGGTACCAATAATGATTACATCTTTACCGTTTGTTTTGGAGGAGATTTACGACGGTGCAGTACCGTGCTCCGTATGGGGAGTGGTCGAGAAATGAGAACGACCGACTGCCACAATTAGGGGGAAAAATGGGAAACCCATACTCCTTTAGTGCCAAAAATAACTATGTTCTTTCCATTCGATTGAGAGGAAATGTATGACGGTACCACACCGTGGCCAAAGCAGGGAATATAACGGGAAATGCCACGCGCGGGCCTCAGTCAAAAGAAAAATGCCTTCAACGCCGAAACGGAGGGTGAGAGCGGTTAAACGGGCCGCCCTCCTATCCTACAAAGAGAGAGAAAAACTATCATGTGTGTTTATCCTAATATAGTTATTTTACTGTTGTCTGCCTACGGTGTGTACGTGAAGATACGGTGGCTGATTCATTTCAGCACCATTGTCTTAAGTTAAAGATACTGTTGTAGTTGGTACCGTCCATTTTTGTGTACCTAAAAATGTCCTAGACTAACTTTTAGTCATAATTTCAAAAACACATATTTTTAAGCCGCAAATGGCGTAGCACCAATAACACATAATAACACATTTGTACAGCCGAATGGATTTAGTGTTTCACTCTAGGACTCAATAGAGAAACGCCTGATCTGCAAAATGCTTTAAAGCTATGCACGAGGACAAGTGCTGGGGATAATTTATAATCTGTTTGAGATAATAAGAGACTTAAATATGTACAGTACCAGGTACACTACTATGCTATAAAAGTTAAATTTTGTCAAGTTCATATTTCTATCAAGCAAGATAAAATCGCTCAATGGCATATATAGAATTTTCTAAGTATGTTGTATTTCTTTCAAGATATTCTCTCTATCTAACGCTATCTTAATCGGTAGATTACGCGTCTAATTTTATGGTGATACTTGACCTATGTTGACTTAATCCATGTAAGGATATTATTTTCTCCTGTTTCGGTGCACCGAATGTTCCTGAATATAGTGCCATCAAATTTTGAGAAAAATCTGTTTAAAGATGCTATATAAATAAGCACCCAGCCATTTCTGAAGCAGTATGCTTTTCTAATTAAAAAAATTCTTGGTGCAATAGATTTTTACGAATTCAACATACTTAGAAAAATATATGCCCCCCCCCCCCCTCCCCAGAACTAATTGGCAGCTTTAGTGATATATACTTAAGTAGGCGGCACTATATTAACAACTCACGCTAATCTTCTTCGTCCCTGCGCCGGCCCAATTTGACGGATCCATGTTTTCCCACTGTCCTTCAAGAAATATCTTTACCGTGACGTTGCTAAAGTCGACGATTTGAAAGCCTATAACGTTAAGGCCACCAATTTCATATTTTGTTAAGTTCATTTCTAGCATACCCTATAATAATAATAATAATAATAATAATAATAATAATAATAATAATAATAATAATAATAATAATAATAATTGATTAGTTGGTGAAGGTGTTATTTCGCTGTGTTTATATATTATGCATTAACTGACAGGGCGAGCGAACGAGGGAGCAAGCGACCGACAGACCGACCGACAGGCAGGCAGGCAGGCAGGCAGGCAGGCAGGCAAGCAGGCAGGCAGGCAGGCAGGCAGGCAGGCAGGCGGGCAGGCACGCGCGCAAGCAGGCAAGCAAGCCTTCCAGAAAGCAAGCAAGCAAGAAGGCAAGCAAGCAAGCAGGCAGACACGCCGCCAATCGGGCAAGCGGACAGACAGACATACAGGCAGACATATACACGCGCGTGTGTTCGTGTGTTTATATATGTGTTACTTACCAACCCCGTTAGTACATAGTGAAATTTTCCCCTTTGTAATTCAGGATCAGTATACTGAAAATAATAATAATAATAATAAATATAATAATAATAATAATAATAATAATAATAATAATAATAATAATAATAATAATAATAATAATAATAATACATTTCGTGATGATGTTGATGATGATTGTTGTAATGATGACGATGCGGTGGCGACGGTGTTGGTGGTAGTGGTGGCGGTCGTAGTGGGGGTGCTTGTGGTTGTCGTGGTGGCAGTGGTGGTGGTGGTGGTGTTGGTGGTGGTGGTGGTGGTGGTGGTGGCGGCGGCAGTCGAGGTGGTGAAGCTTGGTGGTAGTGATGATGGTGGTGCTGGTTCTGGTGTGGGTGGCTCTGGTGCTGTTGTTGTTGCCTCTGCTTCTGCTGCTGCTGGTGCCACCGCCGCGGACGACGACGACGACGATGATGATGTTTATGATGATGTTGCAGCTGCTGCTAATGATGATGATGATGATGATGATGATGATGATGATGATGGTGGTGGTGGTGGCGTTGGTGGCGGTGTTGGTGTTGGTGGTGATGGTGGTGGTAGCGGTGGTGGTGGTGAAGCTTGGTGGTAGTGATGGTGGTGCTGCTGGTTGTGGTGTGGGTGGTTCTGGTGCTGTTGTTGTTGCCTGCGCGTCTGCTGCTGCTGCTCCGCCGGCGCCGCCGCGGATGATGACGATGAGGATGATTATGATGATGTTGCTGCTGCTGCTAATGATGATGATGATGATGATGATGATGATGATGATGATGATGATGATGATGATGTTGGTGGTGGTGGTGGTGGTGGCTGTGGTGGTAGTGGTGGTGGTGGTGGTAGTGGTGGTGGTGGTGGTGGTGGTGGTGGTGGTGGTGGTGGTGGTGGTGGTGGTGGTGGTGGTGGTGGTGGTGAAGATGATGATAAGGATGATGGATGGTGGTGGTGGCGGTGTTGGTGGTGATGGTGGTGATAGCGTTGGTGGTGGTGGTGGTGGTGGTACTGGTGTTCGTACTGATGGTTGGCTTTCTGGTACTCTTGGTGCTGATATTGCAAAATTGTTACGATGCAAAGTGGATTAGGTAAGGGGTCAATGACAATGTCTATGGAATGGAGAGAGTCGACACTTAAATAACAAAACGTGATATATCAAGCGAGCAACATCGAGTGCAGCGCGGCGCTTGATGACTTCTTATACATGCTTGGAAATAGGAACTAACTTATACGGAAAACGTGCTCAGAAGTCGCTTGGCCGTTTAGTGGTCCCCAGACACCGATGCTACAGACATGATTTTGAGCAACACTACACGACGGTACGCGCCCTAGAACCGGGCCCGGGAATAATGATCGTAATCCTCGGAGCAAGTCTCGTGACAAACGCGAACGCGGCCCCGAAGGGGTCATTTGGCTCACGCAACGCTAAGCACGAATGGTGATTGGGTGGAATTTTGTGGGAGAATACGTCCCATAGGCAGAAAACGTGCGGTTTATGTAATAATGATCTGACGGTTATTTTGCTCGCGATCTCTTGTTTTCTATGAACTCTTAGTATCGTAATTTCACGGATTCCATGAAAGTATATTGTTGAATCTCTATAAGCCATGGTAACCGTTTAATACATAAAGGGAGAAAGAACTAATTCTGTTTGATGTAAGAAATATACTGTTGAAAATTAAAACAAAGTAATTTGACTGGGAACTGTTTCTGCCATGGGCAACAACAACTTCCAGTCAAATTATGTCTTACTCGAATATGTTTGACTTATTCAATAGCTTTCCTATATAATTGTCTTGAAATTGAGAGTAGAGTATTTCAAAGTTTAAAGGATAACTAATTCAATCTCTTGATAGCCATTCAGGTGATCTAACACGCCGGTCATAAACTAACACTTTTAAGCTTTTTATCACGCCGCTAAGGAAAGATATTCCGGATTTAGTAATTACATTTTTTGGTACATTTCTACACCCTATGATGACTATCATGATTTACTTTTCAACCAACCAGAAAAACCCTAGTGTGTCTGCCTCGGTATATACGCTTAGTCATAGAGGCGCCAGCTATAGTTTAGCAATGTGGTATAAAAGCAATCCTACAGGTAAGCTGTTGAATATTTTGAAACCAATTTGATTGGAAGTTGTTGCTGCCATAGGCAGCAACAACTTCCAGTCAAATTAGTTTCAAAATATTCAATGGGATGAGCATTCCATAATAAAGAATGTGATGCGTTGGAGCTTACATGACATCACACACAATAGCTTGAGGAGACAAAATGGTGTCGTTCACCGTTCAGCATTTACTCGATATTACAAAACAGATAATTGCGATACAGATCCTGAAATGTGACAGGATATGAATGATATGGAATCTATAAACCATATTCTATCGGTGCAATACATCATTTGAGATGAGATTAGCATCGCTTTAACTGGAAACAATGGACATTTCCAGTTTTAGCCATGCCCACCCATCTCTATCTACTCTCCGCCCACACCATGCTCGTCTCTGAACTCTCTGCCTATCAATTTTCAGAAAACTGCGCAGGTAAGCTATTGAATATTTTGGAAACTAATTCGACTGGGTACAGTTGCTGCCTATGGTAGTAACATCGACCAGTCAAATTAGCTTTAAAATTATTCAACAGCTTGTTTATTAAATAGCAAAGACATGCAATTCGTACAACGTGTCGGACTAATAAGCGTTAAAGACGGACTATTTCAAATCATTCATGACGTCATGATTATGACGTCATCATATATGTCACTTAGTTGAGTATGACGTCATATGATAGGAGGATAAACTGGAAATGTGAATTGCTGCAAAATAGTTCATCGTTTGGTATCCCCACCCCGCGTATATCTATAATAGTACTTGTTGTAGCTGGGTGGGCGGGTAATGGATAGGTGTGGGGTTGGTTTGTGGTGATGTTCATGGGATTCGGCGCGGCTCCTGAGTTGTGCCCATTTATTAATCCAATGCAATATGCTTTAATTATTAAACCCCATATTGGAACAGTAGTGTTTATACGTCTTCCCGTTCCACTGCAATGGGTACTATTTCGCTAACAAAAGCGGAAGAATCCCCAAGCTGCGGTCAGGTCGAGCTACGATGACCCGCGCTGCGCTAGAACTGTTGGCAATTGACTAGACCATTCGCGCTCATGTCGCTTACGATTCGATTACTAGCAACTATCGGCAATTACTTGAGCTGCGCGTTTCCAAGTCGTACACGCGCTCATGTCAACTGGAAACGCAGCATGAATTAACAGGTCGTGTAATTATTTTGAAATGACCTTTCATATTTGCAATATATGTTTGCCGTACTTTATCTCCTTAAAACTTTGATTAGGTCTATTGTATCCCGTGTATCCAAGAAATCATTAGATAATCTGTTCTGCATCCTGCCTTAAATACGCATGTGATAAAGAAAAAGGATAGTTTCCTTTCCTATGGTAATTATGTATTTTCCATTTGCTAGTTGCTTTAAATTGTAGATCATGACTTCTGCTAATACGTATCCAGGGTGGTTGCGGTTAATAAAACTGTGCTCATGTATTCAAATGTTCAGCAAAAACGCAGGAATTAAAAATAAATAGAAAAAACCGTTCACGAGACATTCCGAAACGTTCCACAAATTGTATATAGATTTAAAATTTTATAGAGATTTTAGATATAGATTTATATAGATTTTAAATTTTAAGAGTCGGCGCCCTATTAAAACACAGCAGGTAGTGAATTGAAAAATAATGATATCAAGAGTTACCCGTAGAATATTCCCCTCAACTTCAATCAAGCTACCTATCTTATTAACAGAGGAGTAGCGATTAAAAAATGTAAGGGTGTGGCGCCGTAGGCCTACTAATAACAAGCAGGGCAGTGGATCGAAAAAACGGGCTCACCGCGGATGTGGGTACATATCCCTAGAATAGGTGTCTGACGTTTCAGCGAGATTGGATGAAAAGTAAATGAGAATTAGTAAAAAAGCAAGAACATGACCAGCCTTTAGAAATCCATTTCGGATCTAAAAGTTATCTGCTAAAATAGTTTGATTTTCCTTACAGACATGGTAAATATAATATTATGCGAAAAGACTTCACATTCAAACTATGTCTACAAAAGTCAAACCTTTAGTGACGCCATTTTATAGTAGCATCAGTTGACGTCATGTGATGTCTTCAGATGTTTGATTGACAGATCTGATCCATGAATTATGAGACTGCGCTTGAATTAAATAATCTTCTGGCATTGCTTTAAGTAATTAACCCTTTAAATATGCAATTTTGTTTAATTTTCTCATTTGCTGACCATAAAAAGACGATTTTTGAAATTTTACCACTGTAATGACTGACTCCGCTATCCATCAGTTTCTGTGTACTGATTGGCTACAGCCGATAATTCAGTTGCTGACAATCGTAATTACACTCATGTCGATATTAACTGGCCTGCGATTGACGGCAACCGATCGTAGAAGTAGAACATGCTCTACTCCAGCAATTTGAGATTTTTCGGACGGCGATCTGGAGTAAAGTGATCGCAGGTACGCTCAGCTCAAACCTGTCGGCGACTAAATGGGTCACTGGGAGTTGCCGATAGTTGCTGGAAAATCAAGCCGCGGCTAGTTGAGTCGCAGAGCAAGCTCGACCTGCCCGCAGTCCAGACATGATGTCCAAAAATAAATCCCCAAAACGGCTTCTTCAAGTCCGTGTTTTGAAATTTTGAACGAAATCGTCGCAGTCCGTTCATAAATACTTTCCTTACAGCTGAGCTACCTAACGCCATCATCTCATTTTACACCGACTAACCCTTCTCGTTTGAACAGCGCCTCAACTAGCTCAAAGAGCTACTTAAACCAACGAACCCATTTTTTTAAATTTACGAAAATAGCTTTCTGTTGGCCTGCAAATGGACATTTCTCATGACCACTACAGAGGCCGTTTTGGCCGGCTTGACCATCAAACGGGTAATGCTAAAACAAAATTAAAGCATCGGTTAGCCAGTGTCCACATGCAGGCCGAGAGAAGAGTATTTTTTGACAATTTACCACTGGAATGACTGGCTCGGTTACCGAGCCAATCATTCCAGTGGTAAATTGTCAAAAATATTCTTCTCTCGGTCTGCAAATGGACACGCCTCACTACAATGACAATATCCGGGTTCCTTTTACCAGCTTGACCAATACATGTTTAAGTTGACACAAAAGGGGTTAAAATAGCGATTCCTGTGTTAATATCTGTCGCTCAGCCCGTAGCGTCATTTAACCTGTCCCTAAGGGCGGCCATTGCTTCAGTTAGTATCCGGCGGCTACACTGGTCAACACGCCGATAATTAGTCGGAATCGCTTGTAGTATGGGAAACTGAGTGCGAACAGTTATGTCTCTTGGGAGATTCAAACTAAATGGCAAATGAGCCATTCTAGCATGGTCGAAAGGTTAATTAAGGAGTAATGAATGTTGCTAAAAGATTTCGTTATCATGCCAACTTAGCTTCAGGTGTACATTAATTTAAAATGGAATGCCATTTTGCAATATCGGATTTCAGTAGTCTTTGTGTTAAGACGTGCGCAGTGATACGCTTAAGGTGCAATTAATAATCTCGAAGTACTATGCCTGCAAATACTAGACAACATCGTACTCTTTATACACTGATTGCCTTTGAACCCTGATTTTCCAAGATTTCTGGATTCAAGGTTTTCGTTGTTGAATAATTGAACATTAATTTGACTTGAACATATCCCAGTCTAACTAGTTTTAAAGAATTATTCAATATAAAATTTATCAAATTGTCAATGAGGTGCCGAATTCGGCCTTTCGGGTTTAAATGGCTAATGGCGCGATTTGGAAGGTACAGCCCGCACTCTTGATAATGCAGGCTATTCGCCTGGTATTGGGCCATTACTGTCCCGGTAACCCGCATTATCAAGAACTACGTCGGCAACAGTAACATTTACTAATGATGAAGGGTGGGTGGGTGGGTGGGTGGGTGGGGTCGGGAGTCGGAAGTTCTATCATATCTAAATTCTGCTTAAAACTTTCCATTTGTGATTATGATAACTCAATTTATATAAAAGAAGGAGAACTTAGTCCAACCTTGCTGATACAGGTAGATTTTTCAATCGGGTCCCCATGAAGTCAAAAGTTAATATTTTGGAAATAATGTTGCTGAAAACTGATGCTGTTGCCCTTTATCTTTTGACCACAACATGTGCATAGTCCTTGGAATACCACGGGCAAGCTTGCGCTCAATGTGTGAGACGATCCCCCAGTGGAACCAGAATTACAAAAAATGTGTTAAGAGCAAGAATGGTAAGAAACACTCAACGCTTGCATTAACGCTTCCACTATGCGACGCGGTAAAACGGGTATGGTAATAAAGCATCAGTGATATGCGCAACGACATCCGAGTTATCACTATTGAGCAGTTCAACTGCCATAATTTGGCCACTGCGACCTTGATCCTCCTTAGCCCTTTAATGACTAAATTTGTTACACATATTAAAATATTTCCTTATTGAATGCCCATTTGCAGGCCAAGAGAAGAAGATTTTAGAAAATTTACCACTGGAATGGCTGGCTCGAGCCAGTCAGATCAGGGGTAAATTTTCAAAATAGTCGTCTCTTGGCCTGCAAATGGACATTTCCCAAGACCATTACAGCGGCCGGATTTGGCCGTCTTCGTCATGAAGGTGTTAAACACCTGACTAAGAAATCAAAATTCCAATGTCCACGGAGAGTCTGGTGAATAATACCGTCTTGGTAGAAAATGAGTAGTCGTCTGCATATGCAATTTGCAGAAGGCCAGTTTCTGTGTGGCATTAGCGAC
The DNA here is from genome assembly GCA_034401795.1 of Chaetoderma sp. LZ-2023a. Taxonomy (NCBI): domain Eukaryota; kingdom Metazoa; phylum Mollusca; class Caudofoveata; order Chaetodermatida; family Chaetodermatidae; genus Chaetoderma; species Chaetoderma sp. LZ-2023a. Next base: position 54,059,097 of record CM067366.1, on the reverse strand, counting down.
ACCAACGCCCGCAACAATTTGCAGATTGCCAGCTATAAAATGCAGGTCATGCCCGACGAAAAGCTGTTCAATCCACTGCGAGTCGTCATCCAGAATGTACTCCAGAGGGAAACCCGCATAGTGGCGACAGTCCATGCCTGGTTTTACACAATTTTAGTACGATATCGGCTATTGAACTGATGTGCGGTTTGCGTGATCTAAAAGATTTCAAATGTTGACCTTTTACACCCAACATGGCACTGATTATGTGTGGCATATAGAGCAACGTGTACCTCAGAGCATGATATATCATTCAGAACGTGAAGAACTAAAGCCAATCCGATGATATGTTGACTTACCTCTTTACGCTCTATTTTGGCAATACCATTAGTAACCCTGTAACTTAGATATTTAACACTTTAGGATTGAAAAACAAATTACTTCTAGTTGACCATCATGTGAATAGATGTGGCAAGTCTGATCATTCTATCTTCTTGCGGTCCAGGGTATGGGCAAATGTATATACCAGTTGCACTTAGTAATCCTGTGCCATAGGAATGCGGCATTCTGACCTTCTGACTCAAGCTCTATCTTTTAGCAAGGTGAGATATAAATTGGATATGCCATATTTGGTGATTCTATCGTATAGCATTATCCGAATTCTGGCCATAATTCATTCCGTTATCTACTTAGTGACCTCGTCACCTAGATATTTGACAAATTCACATTACCCTTGAAATGTACTAGCCAGACAAAATGTGAATCAATATGTCAAATAATACGACCATGCTATCGTCTTGTATTCCCGTGTTATTGCGGAAATCGTAATTCCTCTATGCACTTAGCGAAGCCGTGATCTAGATATTTGACTTTTTGACCTGAAACTCAAACTTACACGAGCCAGAAACAGGATGATTCTATCTCTCAAGTTTGGTGGTTATGCTGCGGATAATTAGATAAACAAACATGAAGTCAGACACACCGCATTGCACTCGATGTTGTTCGCTTGGTATATCACGTTTCGATTTTGATATTTACGCGTAAACTATTTCCATTCCATGGCCATTTCCATTGCTGTGATTACTATAATACTAATAAAGCAACATGTCTGTGTTAACACCTTGCAAAGCGAATGATAGTACTATTTGAAAGCATCCTAAAAAGGACCGATGTTCATTTAGTGCATGCAATCGTGTTAACAAGACAACTGTCAGAATGCATAAATAACGGAAACTGCAATTTTATGTGATGCTGAAATTAACTGAAAACTTAGCATCCTATCTTTATTCACACCTCTTGTGTTAAATTAAACATTTGTCGGATATTGTCGTTGTCGTGACGATTGCCCATTTTCAGACCGAGAGAAATGTATTTTTGACAATTTACCACTGAAATGGCTGGCTCGGTAACAGAACCAGTCATTGCAGTGGTAAATTGTTAAAAATACTCCTCCCTCGGCCTGCAAATGGATACTGGCTAAACGATAACTTGAATTCCCTTCATCATCAACCCTTTGATGGACAAGTTAGCCAAAAACGACCACTGCAGTGTCCATGAGAAATGCCAATTTGCAGACCAACAGAAAGCTATTTTTGTAAATTGAAAAAATATTTCTTGAAAATTCTTGATCATTAAAGGGTCGGCGATGTTTTCATTGGGCTCTATGGGATGTTGGGGCAGAATGTGGCGAAAGCCTGTGGATTGCGATAGAGTGTCATCGACTGCGCATTCTAGTTGTCATTGCCAACTCGTAGCCGAAAACTTGAGGATTTATGTAAATATGGCTGAAATACTGCATACTGCAAATTCTCGTTGTTTCTTACTTCCACAAATATGGTTAGCTTACCAATGAATACAGCTGTGATATCTGTAATAGGCCATTCCACTCTTCTGTAGGATGATACGTGTATAGAATACGTGTAGAGAATACGTGTCAATCAGAACGTTAAGTTATTGTTATGTAGTTAGCCACGCAATAATTCTTACCAGGCAGAGAACACCTGCCCATCATGCCATACTCTGGTAGGACATCAGTGGATCAAAACTCACTTCCATATCCGCGCATGTGCATACCAAATAAAAATTATTTACCGTAATTTTGTAGGCATTGCTATGCGATGGACTTTTCCATATGATAGGTTACAGCTTCTCACACACGCCTAAGTCAAATGTTATTTCGGCATACTCGTATTTATCACCTTTTTAAGGGAGTTTGCCATCCTTCGATACACTTCGACAGTGGTCTATTCTAATAATGGACGGTTGCTTACAGCCATGATGATATTTTTATGTTTTTTATGTGTTGAATATACATGACACTTTCAATAACACTCGTTTGTGCAGTTCGCGATTCGCCATGTTAATGCCACTGTGTGGTATACTGGTGTTGCAGAGAAAGGGCACAGCCCCAAGAAAACGAGGACTGATAACGTTAGCTCCACCAGAAGCAGACCTTCGCGAGCAAATAAAGGGTATTAGCTATCAAGGAAAGTAGTTGGAAGGGAGCCCATGTTTTACAAATGAAGACATCCCTGTGGGAACATAAGATAATTAGTGGACTGTACGGAGTGAACAAGAATTGGACCGCAAGTGGTGTGAATATGACCTATATATGCTGGCGGATGTTCTGGTGAGGGAACGGAGCAAGACAGAGAATGTACAGACAGACAAGTCAACTGGCGAGGATAGGAAGAATAAAAGTGATGAATCACCATCTGATAGTACCAATTACTAATTGAGCTTTCCAGTTTATCATCCATCATCTGATGTCATATGATGTCATAATCAACTACGTGTAGGACGGCGTCATAACCAATTATAGCATACATGATTCGATTTAGTCCATTTTAAGCGCTTAATAGTGCGACATGTTGTACGAATTGTATCTCTTTACTATTTAATAAACATGTTATTGCATAGTTTGAAACTAATTTGACTGGGCGCTGTTGCTGACGTAGGCAGCAACAACACCCAGTTAACTTAGTTTCAAAATGGTCAACAGCTTACATGAATAGTTGTCTGAAAATTGATAGCCAGTGAGTTCAGAGATCAATCGATCCCAACACGAGGTGTTGGTGGAGCTTATAGCTAGAGATGGGCTGGTATAGCAAAAACTGGAAATGTTTGCCAGATGATAGGTTCAACTGCTGATAGCGGATTTATTGTCCGGCATGCAGATGACAGAAATACAAATAGCTTTATTGATCACTTATCCCGACTTTTCTTTAGATGCAATGGTACATTCATTAAAATTTGTGATTAACCTATACTTGCATTTTCCAATTAAAAAGAATTAAAATAAAACAACACAGACCCATCAGATTTGGCAGAGGGGGCGGGGTTGGGTGGGTGGGGTGTGGTGGGGGTAGGGTGGGGGTGGGGGGAAGTGGGTGCTAACATTCTAGTTTAAGATACGCCTATAGTGATTCTTTTAGAACTTTGCCCACCATAATTAGCACAGTTTTTAGCAGTGGACAAAATTGGTTTCCTTTTGACATCTGGGGACTAGTATTAATCCCGTTTTCATATAATACGAAGAAGCTACTACAAGGCATATCGTGAGTGGCCAGTCATTAATCCAGGTTATGTTGATATGATGCTATGCTGATTTAATTTTTCAGTAACTATAATTGCATTTTCCTGCTATTTAAAAAAAAGATCATTCTGTCAGTTGTCATAGTAAACGAATTTCATTAAATTGCTGCAGATTTGCCCTTTTAAAATTGTCAGGTTGTGTCTACCACCCACATTTCAAGATATTAGCACTAGAGTATTCTTTTATTATTACTTTCTCAATCACAACAATGCACAATAACCCGATTTTACGTAATGGACCACATTGGTGACCGGTTGACTTAAGATACAGAGTCGGGGTTCTCTTTAAAATGCAACAATAAACAAAATTCGCGGAGATTCAATACAATTGCAGCTTTAAACAAATATGTGCTGTTCGAGGTTATCCGAAAAAAAGCATAACTCAATGATATTACGCGGGTTCTGTTCATTATAGCTGATAATGAGGCTCATTCCCTCACGGATCCCTGGCAGATATTCAGCGCACATCATTCTATTCAAGGTCAGCATGACGTAACTAGTTTTGTTAACAGTAGAATGTGCATTCGTGTGGACAGACCTATTCATGCGAATATTTAAGGTTTTCTTACCACTAATGATGGCAATGGACCTTTCCAGATTTAGCTATGCCCCGCCCATCTCTAGCTAAGCTACACCCACACCTCGCTCGTGTTGTGAGCGATCGATCTCTGACCGTCATGACTATCAATTTCCAGAAAACGGTACAGGTAAGCTGTTTAATACTTTGAAACTAATTTGACTGGGCGCTGTTGCTGCCTGGCAGCAACAGCGCCCACTCAAATTAGGTTCAAAATATTAGACAGAATGTTTATTAAATGTTATAGATATACAGTTCATAAAACGTGTCTGACTATTAAGCGTTAAAGACGGACTATATCGAATCATTCATGATCTAATGATTATGACATCATCAAACACGTCACGCCGTTAATTATGACGTCATAAGATGTCAAATGATTGATGGATAAACTTGGAAAGGTCCGTTCACTGTTGTACGACAATCTTACTATAATTAAATACAGGTTAGGCAATACATCTTGAAGGTTAATGAAAATGGCCAAACTCTCCGAGAAATCCCCGTCTGTATAGACAAATGACTCGACTAATAGGGCGTCCAATAGTTACAAGGGATATGGCGCCATGGCATTGTACGCTGGGTAAATTGCACAGAAATCAATAGATACCCCATTCCTCGTACAGATGTATCTCTAGTTACTATGACGCGATAACTTTATTCACATCCCTTATTGCGACAGAGGGGTCGGGGTGGGTGGGGCGTATTTTGAAACGTGCAGCACCTCATCGAACCTCATTCTTATTTCTGTGAATCAAACTAATTTGTATATGCCATTTCACGTGTTCAGTGAGTCATAAAACAGTGCCGTCTCGCGCATCATAATGAGGGTAATTTCCTTCGCCTAGCAACCGAAATATCCCTGCGGGAATCTCCATGCCGGTTGTGTTCCGTTAAGGTACACGCCATTCACCATATTCGTGTTTCTGGATGTGGAATTGCTTTGTCCAGGCTAACATGCCCGAAGGAGTAGAGTCAATATAGTAATTGTAGCTAGTGCTTTCAAAGGCACGCACTTTCCGTCTCACAGTAACGCTACAAGCTGTTGAATGCCTTGTACTAAATATGAATGGAATATCTAAAATATGTCGCCATATTGCTACACCCATCACGTCACAATACACGGTTCTCCGCTTTTCAACAGGGCTGTATGTATTTTTCTAATTTACACAATGGTTTCCAAGAGTGTTGACTAAGATATAGAGAGTCTCAAACGAGTTGCCGTTTCCTATCAAATTTAACACATTTATTTGGTAAGGTATCGTTTGGAACGTGTTTAAGCTAGATCCAAATGTGGTCTTACTAAACGAGTGTGATAGATTTAACACGGAATGGCAAATAGTTTCGGATTCTCTTAGTCAATGAAGGATTCCAGTTTACCCATCTATCATAAGACGTCATAATGAACCACGTTACGTGTCTAATGACGTCATGACCAATTACGTTATAAATGACGTTAATCGATGACGGACTAAACATTGTTGTACGAATGGTATGTCTTTCTGATTTAATAAACGTTCTGTTGAATATTTTGAGGCCAATTTACCCGGGCTCTGTTGCTGTCATAAGCAGCAACAGCGGCTAGTCGAATTTGTTTCAAAATATTCAGCAGCTTACCTGTATAGTTTTCTGGAAATTTAAATTCAGAGAATGCATGGATCCATTGATCCCAACACGGGTAGCGCGTGGATGGAGCTTAGTTAGAGCTGGGCGAGGCATAGTTAAAACTGGATTCCTCTAATAAGGTATAATTTCTAGTTCTCACTTCAAATTTTGCCATTTTCTTACTTCTTTGTGTTATTTTCCTTTAAGGTTGCAACTCTTCACTTCTGAAACTTCTGGCCAACGCGCAGCAGAATATAGAGACACAATTCCAGTTTTTGAGCTATCGATTGAATTGTCCGAGTGCTTCATGGAAAGCAATCATCGGATTTCATGACTCAAAGAAGTACATTTAACCGACATCATTGCTTCCAGAATAAGTGTCCATTAAACATTTCTGGCTCTCTTAATCACGTGATCAAAGGGCGCGTAGGAATACATTGTTTACAGCAGATGTCGGGAGCGCGCGATTTTATTAGACAAGTGACATATAACATGCCATCGAATGGTTTTAATCATTTACACCAAAATGCTTGAAATTAAAGGTGCATATTCACAGCAAAATGACTAAAAATAAAATTGTTTAAATTATATACTTTTAGAGGCTTAAAGTGTAGGTCTAGATGGAATGAAACGAAATAAATATTAGCATATGACGATTTTGCTACGTATAAATTAATATAATGTTTTAAGTTGTGAATTTGAATTAGGGACTCGTGCCTCTATTTCGATTTCACAACTTAAAAAATTATATTAATTTATATGGAATGAAATCATTATATGTTAAGATGTATTTCGTTTCCTTACATCTAATCACACACCTTAATCCTGTCAAAGTATACAATTTTAATAATTTTATTTTCAAGCAGTCTGGTGTGAATAAGTACCTTTAAAACAAATTAAATTATCTACTTAGGGAATTACATTGGGTACCTCAATGTAATGAAACTAAACCAATCTTAACATATGACGATATGGCAGCAAACGCTAAGTCAAATTGGTTTTTAAATATTCAACATAAGGATTTTTAAACTGTAAATTTATCAACGTCAAGGATGGACATTTCGAGCTTCCTATAGGACTATAACACGTCATTATGATTTCGAAGTCAGGTATTTTGTGACGTGTTTGATTATGACTTCAGATATTTGACCAACAGATCCGATTTCCTCGTCTAAGGCAGGAGCAGACTGACGACCATTCACAACGACTTGATTGCCAGGGTTCAATTATTCAACGGTACGCTATAGACCCTAAAATACTGTGTATGACTAACATTAGTATTTTTATGTTTAAAAAGTTGAAATTAGGCTATCTTGAAAATTTAAAGGATTACTAACCTCATCTCATGATATCTATACATATGATCTAATATACCACTAATAAAACCATGTATGTTATGTTAAGCTTTTTGCCATCCCGTCAAAGAAAGGTATCCAGCGTTTAGTAGCTAAATATTGGTACATTTCTACAGCTTATGGTGGCTGCCATGATTTCCTTTTAAACCGATCAGAAAACCCATATCGTATCGGCCTCGGTATATACGCTAAACCATAGAGCGTCTATAGCTTGCCAATATGGTATAAAAGCAACGATACAGCTACGCTGTTGAATATTTTGAAACATGTTTGACTGGAAGTAGTTGTTGCCTTACTATTACATAATAAAGAATGTAATGTATAGGCACTTACATGACATCACAAACTAGCGATAGAGGAGACAAAATGATAGCGATCACTGCTCAACATTTACGCGATATTGCAAAGCAGATAATTGTGATACGGATTCGGGAATGTGACAGGATATGAATTATATGGAATCTATAAGCCATAATCTATCGGTGCAATGCAACATTTGAGATGAGATTAGCATCCCTTTAAAATATTAAAATTTCGCAATATTCAACAGCCAACGCTTGCAATGGCGTTGAAAACTAAGACATTTGCCTATCGGGATAGAAAGTGGCATGTGATACTGAGCGCGTAAATGAAAAATAAATCTCACGTTCGTCGCTTTGCCGGAAATAACGTGCTGAATAATAGATTACTCGGCACAATTTCTGCATACATAACTAAAGGGATACAGACCGTTTGGAAAACAACCACAGCTACGAACAGAATAGAAATGAACGGCTTGTGATGAAGTGTTCTTCCCCAATCTCAAACGTAACAATCCTATTTAAAGGTGCGTATTCACAGCAAAACGACTGGAAGGGAAATTTTAAATAAGATTGTTTAGATTGTATACGTTTAGAGGCTTAAACTGTGAGGCTAAATGTAACGAAACGAAATAAATCTTAACATATGATGATTTCATTACGTATAAATTAATATAATTTTTAAGTGGTAAGTTGGAATTAGAGACTCGTGCCTCTATTTCAATTTCACAACTTAAAACAATTAGATTAATTTATATGGAATGAAATCATTATATGTTAAGATTTATTTTGTTTCCTTACATCTAATCACCCAATTTACTCCTGTAAAAGTATACAAGTTTAACAATTTTATTTTCAAGCATTCTGGTGTGAATCTGCACCTTTAACGTAGTCCATTATATCTAACGTAACCTGTGGTAGTGAAGGCCATGGCGTACAATACGGTAGCTCAGAAATAACTTCAACATGTTTCCAAAACAAAAACAGAACATATTACTTAGTAACATTTTTAAAAAAATGTAAGAAATGTTCTCTTAAAGATGTTGAGCATAATTGGATTGGAAGACATTGCTGCCTTAGGCAGCAATGTCTTCCAATTCAAGTATGTTCAAAATATTCAACAGTGTGTTTACTTCTGTATTGAGTAGAGTTAAGTTATTTCTGAGCATTGCGCCATGAGAGCAAAGGCCATCTTAATAATAGATCCCTATTCAATAATTATCCTAGAGGTAAATCTAGACAACTCCAAACAATGTATGGAATACCAGACAGTCTGAGCCAGGGGATGAGGGAAATAGCTGTCTAATGGCAGTGCCGCGTGACGGACATCCACCGACCCTTTCGTCAAATTGACTATATACCCCTTTGCTATTAGGATAATATGCCATGATTATACGTACGCCATCTCACGAAATTGCCAGACATCTCTGGACTGTTTTCCATTCAACGCCGAGGTCGGGTACTAACGCGAGCCATGGTTTTTCCCTTAGCTTGACCAGGTCTGGATCATCGATTTATCAGTAATTGTCGCTCGGAGGAGAGACCAGTAACAATCGGCTGACTGATTACGGTGTATCCACAGGCCTATTTACTTCGTAGTGCTATTTAACCATTTACACCCCAACTTACTTCAAGAAAAGCTTTATCATAGGAAATATCACTATTCCTTATAAAAAAAGACTATTTTTGAAAATTTGCCACTGGAATGACTGGTTCGGTTATCGAGCCAGTTATTCGAGTGGTAAAAATTTCAAAAATACTGTTGGTATTGTCTGCAAATGGACGTATCTCAAGACCTCTGCAGGCGCCGTTTTTTGTCGACTTGAGTGCTAAAGGGCTAACACTTTAAACCAGATAGAAAAAATTCGAAGATCTATCTACAAATCAATCAATATTATGTTGAATATTTGGAAATCAGGTTGACTTGAAGGTGTTGTTATGGCGGTAATAGGTTCCTGTCAAATTAGTTTCAAGATATTCAACAACCTACCCGTAGAATTACGTTGAAATTGTGTTGTTATGAAATCAGAGTTCAAAGGGTTAAGAGCTATTTTCGCAGTTCCTAGTACCGGTAGGTATATACAACGTTTTGTGAATGTACTGAAGTGGATCGATGTGAGAAAGAAGACATTAGTGTTATGCCGATGTGTATTGGCGAAATGGTTTGACATTTTGCATTTCCAACTGCAAATCTAGATTTGCCTTAAATCACAATGACATTGACATCAAATGTCTGAAAGTGTTTTAGGGAAGCATGTGACCATGTTTAGCCCCCATTGGGTAAACCATTCCAAAGATATAAGACGAAATATAGGCTGTTGCGAAAATAGTTGACACACCATTATGCCGTTTGTACAAGAGGCACGCCGCACTGATACGTTTCATTTCTCTGCTGTGATGAAGATGACGATGACGATAGCGATGACGATGACGATGACGATGACGATGATGGTAGTGGTGGTGGTGGTGATGATCAGGATAATGCAGGGGAAGAGGAGGAGGAGGAGGAGAAGGAGAAGGAGGAGGAGGGTAGGGGAGGGGGGTAGAGGGTGTATGATGCTGATGATGATGATGAAGGGAAAGGGTGGAGGGGGGAAGATGAGGAGGATTAGGAGTATGACGGAGCGGGGAGTGGGCGAAGTGGCGGGGGGACGGAGAGGAGGACGATGGGAAGGAGGAGGAGGAGAGGTGGAGGAGGAGGGGAGGCCGAGGAGGAGGATGAAGGATAGTAGGAGGAGGAGGAGAGGAGGAAGAGGAGGAGGGGGAGGCAGAGGTGGAAGAGGAGGAGGAAGATGATGCGGAGGAGAGGAGACGGTGATGGCGGGGGAGGAGGAAGGGGAGGAAGATGGAGGATGACGGGAGGAAGAGGAGGATGAGGAGGAGAGTAGGAGGGGGAGAGCGGAGGAGGAGGAAGGCGGAGGAGGACGAAGAGGAAGAGGAGGATGAGGTGGAGAGGAGGAGGAGGAGGGCGGAGGAGGGGTGTGTGCGGGGGATGAGAGGCAGAGGAGGACCACGAGGTGGCAGAGGAGTAGGAGGAGGAGGAGGAGGAGGAGGAGGAGGAGGAGATACGGATGAGGAGAAGGAGGGTGGAGGGGGAGAAGGGTGGAGGGGGAGATAGAAGGAGGAGAGTGGTGGAGGAGGAGGAGACACGAGAGGATGGAGATGATACTATAATTCTAACAAAACGGCCGCGTAATAAAAGGATCCATTTCTCTCTATGCTCGCGCATTTCTAGCTAAAATTGACCGTTCCATTCACAAACACTTGATTTCAAGATAATCATGCAGATAAGGCGTTATATATTTTGAAATTAATTTAACTGGGAGCTGCTGCTGCTAGTTCCAGTCAAATCTTTCTCCCAATTTTCAACAAAATGTTGATTAACCATTTAACCCTCATATCAGCCGAAAACGTCTTCTACAGTGGTCTTGCGAAATGCTATTTTTTACAATTTACAAGTGGAATGACTGGCTCTGTTATTGAACATCTTTCGAAAATAGTCTTCTCTTGATCTGCAAATGGAAATTTTCTATGAGAAAATTGGAGTTTTCTTGAGTTAAATTGGAAATTCACCAAATACATACAACCTTGTCCGAACGTTGCCCAATTTCGTGTCGGACATATGGCATTTGCTTGTGACGTCAGATAACGAGTGCAATATTTGATTCTGACGCTCACTGCTTGAATGATAGCTCTTATTCGCCCCCCCCCCCCCATTTAATAGGAATTGGTTTATGATAAACGCGTTTTAGGAATGCGTAAGGTTTCCAGCAAGGTGCGTGTGTGCTATAGCAAAGTAACTAACTATTTACGAGGATAAGCATACCAAGAAATAACAAAGAAGTAGCCTCCTATATGCACTTTTTGGCTTACCGTTAAATATAGTACATCCTCTGCATCACTAACTGGTATATCCAATAAAATATATAATGCCGTATCGGTATCACGTTTGTGGAGTGATTTTAATATATCCATCGCGTTTCTGGCGTCAGTCACTCGCGTTGGATCAATATTAACGGTAAACGTCACGTCTTTATTCAGATCTTCGAATAACTGTTGTACACGTATCAAACCTATTGAGAAACAAAATGACATCTTGGTTATATTAGTATGCTGAGACCACATATATGTATATATTAGGCGGCTACTGTGGCAGGGGGTGGCTGAGGGGGCGATGGGTTGTGCTGGCGGTGAGCGGGTGGTGTGTGTGTGTCGGGCGGGTGTGGGGTTGGGGGTGTTAGGTGTGCGGGCAGCGGGCTGTAATTATAGTCTTTCCGTAAGAGTGGATTTTTGACAACGCATCTTGAAGAACCACCATTTTGTCGGTAGAGCGCACTTTCTATTCAAATTGACGACCATTAAGACACCATTCTTTACCAAATGGTAGATTAAGAACATCTTCATTCAATATTCTACCCACCCGTTGTGGTTGCCTTAATAGCTGTTCTAGAACAGGTGTTATGGCGGTAGCTGTTGTTGTTGCTTTGACTGTCGGCGTACATGCGCACGTTCGTGTACGTACGTGTATACCTGTATGTGTGTATTGTGTGTGATGGTGGTTTTGGCAATGGTTGAGGCGGTAAATTGTGGAAGTTTATGCGCTGGTTATGGTATCTATGTGGGAGCGATTGAACAGCAGGCACTGCCCATTGCAGCGTCCTACCTTTGGGGACACATGGTGGTCGTCCTTAGAGGCAGGTGGTCCTAATATCACCAATTTTAAAGGATCACCATCATTTTTCCACAAAAGCTATGCATAATTGACCTTTCCAGTTTATCTATCGATCATATGACGTCATAATCAACTACGTGACGTGTAGATACGTTCGCCCTGAATGCTTGACTGATGATGGACTAAGCGTTGTTGTACGAATTGTATGTCTTTACTCTTTACTAAACATGCTGTTGAATATTTTGAAACTAATTTAACTAGGCGATGTTGCTACCATAGGTAGTAACAGCACCCATTAGAAATTGCTTTCAAAATATTCAACAGCTTACCTGTATAATTTTCTGGAAATTAAGATTCAGTGAGAGCATGGATTCATCGATCCCAACACGGGAAGAGCGTAGATTGAGCATAGCTAAAGATGTGAGGGGCATGGCTAAAACTGGCTTCCTCCATAGCGCAGGAGTTGCATTAGTAGATCGTATATCTTTAGTGTCTGTACAGGTAACAGGCCCACCCAGTACCCGTGACTGTACAAGTACAATTTTAAGACGTACCCTCATCACTGTCGTATATGTATTTGACTTTTCTCCAATCAAAATGTTTCATTAAATCTAGCAGAGCTTGCGTGTACACTGGCCTCATTCGCAGGAGGAATGGCGACGGCTGACTGTAGTTTCTGGGCATGCTGGTCGTAATGAATGGCACGTGGAAAGCGCTCGCGTACGATTGAATAGTACTGGATGTGGTCACATTGGTAACTCCAAATATTGCATACACGCGGTCTGATAACTGAGAACAAACTGCAATAAGAAGAACAATATATCATGTTATTAACCCGTCCATGGCGAAAGCCAGCCTCTGCAATGTGATAGAGGAATGTCCAATTGTAGTAAAATTGAAGATCATGTCATGCTAGTGGTAAATTTTCAAAACTAGTCTTATCTTGGCCTGCAAATGGACTTTCAATAAGCAAACATTTAGATTTTCTTGACCGAATTTAGCTATTACAGAGCTAACATACCCATTAGTAAGTTAGAGTTTGCATGTGACACACGCAAGATAAATATGACAGAATGGGGGGGGGGGTAGGGGGTGCGGCGGTGGGTGGGAGGGGGTGGGTGGGCTGGAGGGCAGTTGGAACGTATTTTGACCTGTGGATGGTTAGGGTAAAGTATTGGTGGGGCAAAAAGCTATGGGTGCTATGGGGATACACTATGGGAGGAAACATTGGGTTGGAGGCGCACCCCTTACACAGCTCCCTGTTCCTAGGCCTATGCATTGATGACAGAGTAGTAGTAGTAGTAGTAGTAGTAGTGGTAGTATAGCAGTAGTAGTAGTAGTAGTAGTAGTAGTAGTAGTAGTAGTAGTAGTAGTAGTAGTAGTAGTAGTAGTAGTAGTAGTAGTAGTAACAGACTGGTGGGAAGATGCTAAATCAGACCTGAAATATATTTCAAGGCAGTATTCCATTAGGAAAGCACGTGAAATACGAAAGCGTAAAAAGGCGCTTCAGAGGTCGTTGTGTAAAATTAATAAGAAAATTAATGATGGGGAATATAATTATTAAGAACTATTAGTTAAATTAAAAGGTAGACTAAATGAAATAGAGCAATATCAGTTTGATGGCGCCAAAATAAGGGCGAAAAGCCTACGTTACTTTTGTAACTTGAAAAAAGCAAGAGGTATAGAGAAATTAATGCGCTCACTGGAGACTAATGGTGGAGTATCAGTGTGCTCAAATGCAGAAATGATGGAAACAGTTTCCGAATTTTACAAATCATTGTATAAATCTGAGGGAAGCGATGAAACTGCAACTAGAGATGTTTTAGCTAATATAACGAAAATACTTCCAGATTCATGTCGCGAACGCTGTGACCAATCAATAACAATTGATGATTTGACAAAATCCCTCAAAGGTATGAAGTCAGAAAGGTCTCCTGGATGTGACGGACTCCCAGTTGAATTTTATCAAACATTCTGGCACATATTTGGGCCGGTATTAGAAGAAATAGCAACCAGCATTTTTAAGCAAGGGCATCTCCCTACATCGATGGCCCAAGCATATGTTCGGCTTATATACAAGAGGGGTGACAGAAATAAAATACAGAATTATAGACCAATCTCTCTACTCTGCGTAGATTATACGATTATTACTCGGGCACTAACATTAAAACTTGGCGCAGTCCTAGGCGAAGTCATTCATGATGATCAAACCGGCTCTGTGCCAGGAAGATCAATATTAAACAACACTTTGCTTATACGGGACCTTATTCAATTAGTTGAAAAGGATTGTATCCCAGCAGCAATAATAGCACTTGATAACGAGAAGGCGTTTGACAGACTAGAATGGGATTTCTTGTTTAAGTCTTTAGACCATATTGGCTTTGGTTCAAGATTTATTAAATGGGTCAATATATACTGATATAACAAGTTGCTATTTAGTAAACAATCAGCTATCCAAACCTGTAGTGTTGGAACGAGGTGTCAGACAGGGTTGCTCACTGTCCCCGCTTCTATTCATCATAGCTATGGAATCGTTGGGGCCACATTGAGGTAACGCAATGACTTTCAAGGAATATGTATACGTGGCGTAGAAAGGCCACTAAAGGTTTCTCAATATGCAGATGATACGACTGTGTTTGCGGGTAAAAATACGGATTTTAGAATTTTAAATGGTGTATTAACAGATTTTCAAAAGGCATCAGGGCTTAAAGTCAAGAAAGATAAATCTAAGGGATTATTTTTGGGCGATTGGAAGGGCAGAACTCATAATGTGATGGGTATTAACTGCTCAAATGATTTCCAAAAAATTTTGGGTATTTAATTTAGTAGAGAACAAAATGTATTACTAAACTGGGAAGAAAGGATATCCAAGCTAAAGTGTGCATTAGTAAATTGGAAACGACGTCGCCTAACTGTCTTTGGCAGGACATTTCTCCGTAATAATTAAATTTTATCTGGACTGTGGTATACCGCTTCTGTAGTTCATATGCCCAAATCAGTAGAGTCAAAGATCAACACGTTACTTTTGTCCTTCTTATGGGAGGACAAAGACCATTTAGTATCACAGTCAATCCTCACCAATGAAAAGCATGCCGGAGGCCTGGATTTGGTTAATGTTTCAGCAAAGTGTGCTTCTGTAAAATTGAAATTCTTGAATAAGTTACTTACTCCAAACTCATCTTGGTCAAGTGTTTCAAGGGCACTTCTCCAAAGGTACGTTGACCCATTTCCCGTAGAATGTTTATTTATGTGCAATAAACTGCCACCTAATCATCAAAAGATTTCAAATGTATTTAAAGAACAGCTCGAAGCCTTAAAAATATTTACACGATCAATGCCACAACCCAATTGTTGGGAAGATGCCTTAAGGCAACGTCTTTGGATTCAACGAGTTGATTCGTGATAATGATGATGTATTATATTTGCCCTCTATGGCCAAACATGGTATTCAATATTTACGTGACTTGGTAAATCCGAAATCTCGTAAATGGATTGCGATGCAAGATGTAGCAAGAATAACATCAATGAGACATATTGATGCTCAGCGCTTATTTGTTAGAATAAAGAATGCAATACCTGCTGCATGGTTCAAATTACCGAAAGCACGTGGCAACATTGATATGTTGCAACCAACATTAGTATTTATGTCAGAACATAAAAAATACAACTTGGCATCTAGAGACTGGTATAGAATTCTAATGCAAAGTCAGAGACAGACTCCTATTGTGGTTAGGCATTGGAACAATTTAGGATGCATGCCAAAGAACTGGAAAAATGCCTGGAAAGCAATACATCTACCTTGTCTACCAGGAAATGCAGAGGACCTGGCATGGCGATTACTCCATCGAAGGCTATGGGTCGGCCATCTTACTTATGTGGGTAAAATAACAAGTACAGACCTGTGCTTATTATGTAATACTGAGGAGGAAACGATAGACCATCTATTTACTCAGTGTCGCATAACTACAGGCTTTTGCGTATATATCAATATGCTCCTTGCTAAATTTGGAACCAAATATGTGAATTTAGTGGCTGAAACAATTTTGTTCAAAGATTGCTCAACTATCGGACGAATCATTAATAGCAAGGAGAAAGAATTGTTAATAACCCTGTTATCTGTAGGAGTGTGGGCCATCTGGAAGCATCGGTGTTCAGAGGCCAGAGATAAAACCGGCAACAACCATCAGAGAGCCATACAAGCTATATTTCGATCATTGTTGATAAACTGCATTCATTGTGAATTTTACAGGCTAGTAGAACATGGGAGAGAAGGTAGATTTAAAGACGTATGGTGCAAAACTGGCCTAGTATCAATTGAATACGGATATCTAAAAATATCAGAAGCGGAACTTGTATAAGCTAGCACACTCGCTGCTTGCTGTATATTGATAAATGCTATTTTAATTTAATTTAATTGCCTTTATTTTAAAAATTTTAATGCCTTAGGAGACTCTAATCTTGACGAATATCCTAACCTTGGGATCAGTATATTTAAATATCAAATGAGCATTATGTCAATTTTCTGGAGGTGATCCGATTTTCAAGTTAACAGAGTGTGATATCTTACAATTAGCTTCCTGTTGTAAATATTTACTGTAGGTGTATTTGTTCCAGGGTAATTTGCAAAAACTTACAATGAAGTAAATTTAGAATGTGAACCCAAAGCGCCATCTAAGTAGTCATAGTTTGTATACTTTTGCTTTGTACATTATATTATATAAAGGCTACTACGTCCGTTGGGCATTTAAGAATCGGCTAACTGGTGTCAATGAGTGACTTTTTGTTACTTATTGACGAGTTTTGCCCTACTACTATACGGTGTGCTACGTTAAACTACATACGATCTACTTAGACTGCCGGCCATGAATCGGCTCAATGGCATCAATGAGTAGCAGTAGCTTACTGCTAATTATTGATGAGTCGCTTTACCACTTGTTGGTTAGCTATGCTCGCCATTTGGGCCTACTACTACACGGTGTGCAAATAGCAATGTCTTTGTTGAATTATGTGATGTTATCAGCTCTTTATTAATTATGTTTTCTATGTAGTTATGCCACGGTTGTGGTATATGATAATAGAGTGTTTTAGCTTGCACTGTTTTGACATGTTAGGTTTGTATTGTTATTCTATTAATAAAGCCTACTATTTCAACCGATTTTTATGGGGGTTTGCAAGCCTTTTTAAAGGAGTTCCTCCGTGAAGTGTATCCGACTGCGCCAGCGTCGGATTTAAAAAAAAAGAAAAAAAAGTAGTAATAGTAGTAGTAGTAGTAGTAGTAGTAGTAGTAGTAGTAGTAGTAGTAGTAGTAGTAGTAGCAGTAGCAGCAGAAGTAGCAGTAGCAGCAGAAGTAGCAGTAGGAGCAGAAGTAGCAGTAGCAGCATAAGTAGCAGTAGGAGCAGAAGTAGCAGTAGCAGCATAAGTAGCAGTAGGAGCAGAAGTAGCAGTAGGAGCAGAAGTAGCAGTAGCAGCATAAGTAGCAGTAGGAGCAGAAGTAGCAGTGGCAGTAGCAGCGGCGGCAGCAGCAGCAATAGCAGCATCAGTAGTATCGGATAGAGGCAGCAAACTTCTGAAGTTCATAAATAAACATAGCCGTTATGCAATTTCCCAAATCTGTGTTTGTTCACTTTTAGTTTCTTAGTTTGTGCAAACTGCTAAACTCACAGCAAGAACTTGTAAGCGAAGACATTAAAGTCAATATTCTATTGATTGCAGATTCTATGACATAATTCTCTCTCTGTTTCCACAGCGTTCATTAAGAATATTGTCTATCAATCAATATTCCCGGCAAAATCATCTGGATTGCTACAAAATCTAATGATTTTAGTATTCTATAAAACGCTGGCATCTCATAGCATGTGGTCACATATGTTGTAAAATGTTAGACATTTCGTCAGCTGCTGAATATCATTACAGTGCGGGACAAGACACTAGGGTACTTAGGCTACAACACTTACGGGGGCCTCGCGCTTTAAAGCAAAAATGATTTTAAGGGTTTATTCTATAGGTTGTGCAATGCAATGAAGAAACAAACGCGATACCAGGTACACTACAATACTACAGTCGTCTTGGTTAATGCCCATTTGCAGTCCAGGAGAATACTATTTTTTGAAATATTTACCACTAGAATGACTGGCTCGGTAACCGACCCAGTCATTCATTTTCGTCTCTTGGCCTGCACATGGACATTGGTTATACAAATACCTTATTGTCTATTTAATACCAGCTTGATGGCCAGAAGAATTCTACATTGGTGCTGAGGAATGTCCGTTTGCAGGATGAGAGAATGCTATTTTCGTAAATTTCAGTGGTACATTTACAAAATTCTCTCCTTGAAATTCAAAAATTATAACTTTCGTGAATATTCCTGACCAATTAATAATTAATACAAGTATGCCAAATAGGCCTCAGATTGCATCTTAGAACGTTTAGATTTAGAACTCGACCCATTAGGGGCTCCATCCTTCAGGTAACATTAGCCGCGCTTCACTTCACGCAGTTTCATACACATTTGTATCCATTCGGTATTAACAAATAATAACATAGTTAAAATGCAAATTGCCTAATTTGCACGCCGTAGTCCATTCATTTACATGTCAGACACCGTTCCACTAAAACAAACATGGCTTGATGGTTTGCGTCGTGGGAATGGAAGTCACCGGCTCTACTCGGCGCTAAGGAATTTATCACTGACGACCTACGCCGAAATAAAATCAAGTACGCGCATACTAGTGTGCTGAACTTAAACACGTTCAGAAATACGTCCATAAAATCCTAGTGATGGCGTGAATAATAAGTGGTTGAACGAGATCTATTATTATGTAAATCAGTCATGTGTCATCCATGGTAATAGGCTACACTTCTATTCTCGAGTTACACGCGGGAAATGTGACGCTCATTTATACTATTGTCATTCTGTGTAACCGAGGAGTATAATGGACGACGAGATTGCCATTAAATTCAGAATAAATGGACAGAGATAGCCGGGTATATTACAAGACAAACAGCGTTAATTACCCGGGTAACGCATCGCACACGGACATCATTTCTCGCGACTGCTTTACGGTATACAATATATACGAGAGGAAATTCGGTAGTCAAGTGGTGTGTCGTGTATTCCTCAGAGACAGAGGGACATGGAAAATTAGATGAGAAATCCATGTATGCGTTGATGAATTCAAGACGTCAGACGTAATCCCAAGCTAGTACAGGTCTGTCAATAGAGAGAGGGGGGGGGGGGGGGGGGCGATTTATTCGCCAATCAACCAAACAA
The DNA here is from genome assembly GCA_034401795.1 of Chaetoderma sp. LZ-2023a. Lineage (NCBI taxonomy): Eukaryota > Metazoa > Mollusca > Caudofoveata > Chaetodermatida > Chaetodermatidae > Chaetoderma > Chaetoderma sp. LZ-2023a. The sequence continues at coordinate 54,039,749 of CM067366.1, read as the reverse complement.
TAGAGGCTATTTGTTAAAGGTAAATGATAAAACGTGACTTGCAGTTAATTATTTTATAAAATATTTGAGGAATAGTAGAATATTAGTTGTCGTTGGATCACGTTTCAAAACCGAATTTTATATTTTGATGATTGTGTTTGCCTTTAAAATGTCGTCACAAACAGCTAGAAAGCATTAGACAAAAACAACAGCAATCCAAGATTGCAAACCATCGCCCTCCCGTTTTTTATCGCGTTGTAAGAAGTGTTGGGATTTTCGGGTGATTTCCTAGATTTCTTCGTATCACTAAAAAAGTTGAGGACTCCTAATGTGTGGTGGTACAATTTCTCCTGTTAAAATTTGAGCAGAATGGGAACAGTAGTTAAAGAAATATCAATAGATTCTTTTTTCCCGATCACAACCAACGTCTGGCAAACTTACACCGCGACTTCCTTCCTTGCGCTAATATTTGAGCCAAATCCGATCAGTAGTTTTTGAGATACGGGTGCTGCCAGACGGACAGACGGACACACACACAAACACACGCACGCACACCGCACGCACGCACGCACGCACGCACGCACGCACGCACGCACACACACACAGGCACGCACACACGCGGCAGTAGTTTCAACAGTTCTTGGTACATGGTAATAAAACTATTCAAAGGAGAGATCTTGAGCAGACTTGGATGGCAGGCTGTCTGTGGGGTCCCGACGATTTGTGATAAATTTGGGATCAAAAGGTCAAAATAGCAAGGCCCACCAAGTGACAATTAACATTTCTTCCAAACACGAACAACAGAGGTATTACATACATTTCTGCTGGTTTGCATACAAAGAGCTGTCGCTTGGTGCATTAGACGGGTGGTTGGCCAGGTCGCAGTTCAATAAGCCGTGATGTTAATTAGTTAGTTGGTTAGTTAGTTAGTTAGTTAGTTAGTTAGTTACTTGGTTAGTTAGTTAGTTAGTTAGTTAGTTAGCTAGCTAGCTAGCTAGCTAGTTAGTTAGTTAGTTAGTTAGTTAGGTAGTTAGTTAGTTAGTTAGTTAGTTAGTTAGTTAGTTAGTTAGTTAGTTAGTTAGTTAGTTAGCTAGCTAGCTAGCTAGCTAGCTAGCTAGTTAGTTAGTTAGTTAGTTAGTTAGTTAGTTAGTTAGTTAGTTAGTTAGTCCGCTCGTCAGTCAGTCACAAAGGGCTTAATCCCGACTGTCGCTTAAAGAGTTTTTCGCACGCAGCAATCAAACTTGGTGTATGTATGCAGTGTAAGCTTGAGGTATGGGGCGAAAGAAAAGTAGGTCAGTGCGACCTCAGAGTGATACAATTTTGACGGGATTCTATTGACCTTGCTATATCAGACAACCTCTGACCATGTTACATTAGATGCTGAGGAAATAGCAGGTTAACCATTTCATGACGAAGCCGGCCAACACCGAGCTGTGATGTCGTATTGAGGAATGCTCATTTGCAGGTCAAGAGAAGACTATTTTAGAAAATTTACTACTGAAATGCCTGGCTCGGTAACCGAGCCAGTCATATCAGTGGTAACATTTTCAACAATAGTCTTCTCTTGGTTTGCAAACGGACATTCGATAAACAACATTTTTTGATTTTCTTGATCAAATTTAGCCATAAAAGGTCTAATAGCGATGTAATCATAGCGAGGTGTGGAAACACGGGTGCGGCGTTTCCTGCTTCTCCTCCTCTCCCTCTATACGCGTTGAATTACTTAGAAATGCACTCTGAATTTATTGCATTAGCTGTACAATAGATGGCGACCCGTTTCTGGAGTAACTCGATTTTCTCTGACGGCAAAGCGGTCACGTCTTCGGACATACAAGCGGCTTCCATATATCCCAGACCACGTCTAGGCGAAAAACGCATTATCCTTCCGTAACGTTGTCCCATTATCCATTGAATAATGGAGAAAATGCCAGCCCGCATCGCTATGTTTTCTGAACCTGTGACATGTGTGTGTAGCAAATGAAATACTGGATCTTGTAGAAACATTATCCCTCTCCATAAACACAAAATTTATTTCTTGGTTTTCTATCGCTATGAATCTGTTATTATACAAATATTATGAAAACAGCTTTATTAGCGCTTTTTTTACGGGTGCTTACGACTATCAACTCGGACGACTAGATACGACAAATTAGGAATAATTGTTAACGAAATATTAATTCGAATATTTTGAAGTCGAATTGACTGTATGATGTTGCTTCCAACAGCCAGATAAGCTAATTTCAAAGTAAATAAACAGCTTACCCGTAGGTCTGTCTTGGAATTCGTGGATTGGGTAATCAGGGATATGTTTCTTAATACAGCAGCCGACATCCGATTTATTTGGCGTCACAAAGGACCTCGTAATCAAGATACCAGCTGCCTGTCTAAGCAAAGCTATGAGTACGGTTTGCAGTTATTTAATTCCGCCGCTTTAAGTCCCCAGGCAATTACTTCAATGAGCAAAAACGCTCGACTTGCGGAATATTCTGAAAACAATTTGACTAAACGTTGTTGGTGGCTTAGCCACCAACAACTTTCAGTCAAATTGTTTTCAAAATAATGCGCGGTACCAGAGATATAAGTCACGGAGTAGATAGGCTCTAAAGAGTCAGCAGTCAAACGACAGATCAGATAGATCAGATCAGAATATCATTGCTATTATAAGAGCAGGAGGCAATAATAGCTTGCGATATAATCAACATTCGTATGCAAATTTCAAATTTCAAAACTTGATATGAAAATTCCTCAAGAAAGTGTACCAAGTTTAATTATACCGGATTGGCATGTACTGTCCACGCTTGCGTTATACGATTCTTCAAATAGCATTGTCTCTTCCGATCTGTCACTCAAGGATCCGACTTACAAGTTAGCAAATATGCAGTTGAATATTTAGTAATTTTTTTACTTGAATCTGTTGCGGCAGCTGGCCACCACCTCCCAGTCAAATACATATCAAAATATCCAAACAACTTACCTTTACAGATACCTTGAACTTCAGATTTTCGGAAGTCAACGACCACAGAATTAAAATCGATTAAAACGCATGTACAAAAGAGGATGGAGCTTAGGGAGAAATGGGCGGGGCATGACTGAAAATAGATCCTTCTATTTCATTGAGAACCGTTGATGTAGGTTTACGTTTACTACAGCAAAATTTATAGCGGATACCACCCCGACCCCAACCCACCCTCATGTTATTCAAAAGTAGTGGTTAAACATGTGGTCACTAAGGTGACTATCGTATATGGGTATTGGGCCCAAATGTTGGTAGTTTGTGACACGGGTGCGAGCTAAACCCACACACCATTCCTTTCAAAAAATAGTCTTCGCTTGCTCTGCACATGGACGCAGACAGAGCACCAATTTAGATCACATTAAAACACATTAATGACTAAATTTGGTCAACAAATTTAAATATTTTCTTTTTTAATGTCCATTTGTAGGACAAGAGATGACTGTTTTTGAAAATT
>CM067366.1:53913800-54031300 GCA_034401795.1 Chaetoderma sp. LZ-2023a | reverse complement strand
GTAGATGGTAAAGTTGGTTCAAGGATCGACAGAATTTATGTGAATAGTTTGTTAACAGGGTACTGGAGAGATGTTAATATTAAGCCAGTTGCATTCTCTGATCATAACATGGTTTGTGTAACCTTTGCCAATGCTGACTGGGTAACAAAAGGGGTCGGGTTTTGGAAATTAAACACAACACTGTTGGGAGAAGAATTTTATAAGAATAATATAGAGAGTTGTTGGCAACATTGGATTAATAGGAAAGCATCATATAAGAGCACATTGCAATGGTGGGAGGATGTTAAACTGGATTTAAAGTATGTTTCCCGAAAGTATGCTATTAGAAAAGCACAGGAAATACGCAAACGCAAGAAAACACTTCATCGATCACTGATGAAAATTAATGCTAAAGTAAATAATGGTGAAGAGAATTATTATGAATTACTGGTTAAAATTAAAAGTAAAATAAGAGATATAGAACACTATGAGTTTGAGGGTGCAAAAATTAGAGCAAGAGCCCAGATGCACGCAGAAGGGGAAAAGCCAACCCGATATTTTTGCGCATTAGAAAAAGCACGGGCAATAGATAAGGTGATGTGCTCATTAAACATGCCGGATGGTTCAACCGTCTTTACCAACAATGAAATGAGTACTATTGTATGCAATTACTATGAGTCATTGTACAAGTCAGAGGGAATTGATGAAGATGCAAAATTGGATTTGTTAGCAAATATAGACAAAAAGGTGTCAGACACAGGCAGTGAATTTTGTGATCAACCCTTAACACTAGAAGATTTAACTAAATCCCTTAAAGGTATGAAACTAGAAAAATCACCGGGGTGTGATAGCCTTCCAGTTGAATTTTACCAAACGTTTTGGCACCTTGTAGGTCCAATAATGGAAGAATTAGGCACTGAAATTTTTGAGAAAGGCCATTTACCACCAACTATGGCTAGGGCATACGTAAGGCTAATATATAAAGGAAATGACAGACGTCTAATTCAGAACTACAGACCAATTTCTCTACTATGTGTAGACTACAAAATAATATCCAGAGCACTAACATTGAAACTAGGTAGTGTTTTAGGAGAAATCATTGGAACAGAGCAGACATGTGCTGTACCCAGGAGGACAATTCTAACCAATACCATGGTAATAAGAGACCTTATACAATTGGTTGAGAAGGATAGCATCCCTTCAGCTGTGATTGCCTTGGACAATGAAAAGGCATTTGACCGTGTGGAATGGGATTTTCTTTTTAATTCTTTGCAATCGTTTGGGTTAGGCTCAAACTTTATTAAATGGGTAAAGATTTTATATACGGATATCAAGAGTAGCTATTTAGTGAACAATCAATTATCCAGAGAAATTGTCTTAGAACGTGGGGTTAGACAGGGGTGTTCCCTATCGCCATTATTATTTGTTATTGTGATGGAATCACTTGGCATAGCATTGAGGCAAAATAATAACTTTCAAGGCATATGTATTCGTGGCATAGAAAGACAACTTAAGCTGTCACAATATGCTGATGACACAACTGTGTTTACCAGTTCAAACAATGATTTTGCAATTTTAAACCACGTACTAGAAAAGTTCCAAAATGCATCTGGTTTGAAAATCAATAAAGGAAAATCCAAAGGATTATTTCTGGGGCCATGGAAAGAGCGGAATGACCAGCCACTTGAAATCAATTGGTCTAATGATACCATTAAGATTTTAGGCATCTATTTTGGCAGGAAACCGAATACAATACAAAATTGGAATGAACGAGTATCTAAGCTTAAGAGAATATTAGCAAATTGGAAGCGTCGTCGTCTTTCAATCTTTGGTAGAGTGTTTGTTGTCAACAACTTGGCATTATCTGGGCTATGGTATACAGCATCGGTTGTACACATGCCAAAACATGTAGAAAAGGAGGTTAATGAGTTGATATTGTCATTTATATGGGAAGAAAAGAATCATTTAGTTTCCCATCGTGTTCTCAATAATGCTAAGTTAGAAGGAGGACTTGATTTAATTGATATTAAAGTGAAATGTGTTTCTTTAAGGTTAAAATTTTTGGATGATCTTATTACATCAGATGAGACGTGGGCATGTGTTTCACGAGCTCTCATGGAGAGAATTGTAGAACCATTTCTGGCGGAGCATGTGTTTACCTCAAAGAAGCCACCTCCGAATAGCCAAATGATACCAGATGTGTTTAAAGATCAAGTTAAGGGGTTAGAAATATTTGACAGATACATGCCTCCACCTACGTGCTGGAAGGAAGTACTAGAACAGCAATTGTGGGGCAATAGTAATATATGTTATAACAATGCAGTACTTTATCTACCGTCCTTTGCAAAATATGGCATTCAACATTTATCGGATATGATACACCCTCAAACACGTAGATGGAGTTCAATGCAAGACGTAGCTAGAAAAACACATATGAGGCATATAGATGTCCAGCGGTTGCTAAATAAAATAAAACATGCTGTACCAATTGAATGGTTTCGTCTGCCAAATGTAAATAATAATAGTTTGACTCCACAACCCGCATTAGTTCTTGATGATGAGATGTTAAAATACAAGATGAGATCCAAGGAATGGTACCATATTATGAGACGAAAACAAGTAACACCTCCCATAGCAATTAGGAGGTGGGATGACTCAAGCTATAAACCATCCAGTTGGAAAAATGTATGGAAAATCTTACATTCTCCATCCATACCAAATATGGCTCGTGATTTATTGTGGCGATTACTACATCGACGTCTATGGGTGGGACACTTGACATACAAGTGCAATATTACGACTTCTGATAGGTGTTACTTATGTCAAACAGACGAGGAAACAATCGAGCATTTATTTGTGGAATGTCCAATATCGTCACAATTTTGGGACTATATCAGCCAAATCTTGGCAAAATTTGGAGCGAAGCCCATTGTTCTAGACACGCATGTAGTCTTATTTAGAGAATTTGGATCAAGCGGTGTAAATATCATAAAGTCTGAAAGGACTATTTTAATAACAATACTAACCATAGGTGTTTGGGCCATTTGGAAACATCGGTGTGCACAGACGAAAAATCCATCTATGGGCAATCACAATAGAGCAATAAAGGCAATATTTCGTTCATTGCTGCTGAATCATATTCCTTGCGAATATTTTAGATTAAAGCAGCATGGTAAAGAAAAAGTATTCAAGGACATATGGTGCAAAACAAACATAGTTTCAATAGAGTTGGGAGCTGTAAAAATAAATGAGCCTGCACTAGCTTAAATCATTTAATTACTACAGCTGATTTATCTGTGTCTTTTAATTAATCTGTGTCATGTAATTCATTTTAGTCTGCACTTTGATATTGTTATGTTTAATAATTCATGTTAAGAAATAAACAGACTGGGGTAATTTAATAATCAATCGATAAAGTAATTTGCCATTGAATTATAAAATTGTCCCAGGTAATTTTAGGAATTTGCACAGAGTTTTATAGGGTTATTTGTTCCCGGGTAATTTACAAAACCTTACAACAAAGTAAATCAAAAATGGAAACAAGAGCGCCATCTATTTCCATCTATTTTTCTGTAATTTTCCTGCTGACTATATATGTTATGCTACCTGAATGCTACTACACCCGCTGATCTTTAAGACTCAGGCCACTGGCGTCAATGATTGACTTATTTGTCATTGATTGACGAGTCACTTTTCATTTGTTGAATAGTTGCACTCGCCACACGGGTCTACTACCACACATGGATTGAATGGTAATTTACAAAACCTTATAATAAAGTAAATTGAAAATGTAAACAAGAGGGCCATCAATTTTTCTGGAATTTTTCTGCCGACTATATGTATTATACTAGCCAAATGCTACTACGCCCGCTGATCTTTAGAGAATCAGCCCACTGGCGTCAATGATTGACTTATTTGTCATAGATTGACGAGGCACTTTTCATTTGTTGGATAGTTGCACTCGCCACACGGGTCTACTACTACACCTGGGTTGAATAGTAATGCCTTTGTTAAGTTTTGTTTTGCTATCGGAGCTTTATCAGCATATTGTTTTGTATCTATACTTTTTAAGCCATATGTATTTATAGATTGTATTAATGCTCATTATTTATCATTGTTTTGGTGTAATATTAATCAAGATTACTAGTTCACCAGGTTTTTTTCTGGGGGTTTGCAAGCCTTTTTAAAGGAGTTCCTCCGTGAAGTTTGTCCGACTGCGTCAGCGTCGGTTTAAAAAAAAAAAAAGTAGTAGTAGTAGTAGTAGCAGAAGCAGCAGCAACAACAACAACGGTAACATTAATAGTAGTAGTAGTAGTAGTAGTAGTAGTAGTAGTAGTAGTAGTAGTAGTAGTGGTCGTCGTCGTCGTCGTCGTCATCGTCATCGTCGTCGTCGTAGTACTAGTAGTAGTAGTAGTAGTAGTAGTAGTAGTAGTAGTAGTAGTAGTAGTAGTAGTAGTAGTAGTAGTAGTAGTAGTAGTAGTAGTAGTAGTAGTAGTAGTAGTAGTAGTAGGAGCAAGTTTAGGGGGATGGGAGTTGGGGTGGTGGCATTCGACCGCAATCAACATGGATACATCTTCTGCTTGCCGAGTTGAATCGTTTGCATTCTACTTTGCATAGTTTGCAGTTTTGTCTTTTTGTATCGAAATCCTGTTCATACCGACTGGTCTCATGCAGTCGCTTAACTTAAACTGATGGCGTAGAATTGAGAAATCCTGTTTTATCCATGCGCCACCCATCTCTAGGTAAGTTCTATCCACTCTTGGACTGTGTTGGGATAAGCGATCCCTTAACTCTCTTAATCTCGATTTCCAGAAAACTATACAAATAGCCTGTTGAATGTTCTGAAGCTAATGACATTAACAGCGTCCAGTCAAATTAGTAATTAATATTCAACCGAATGTTTATGTAATGGTAAAGACATACAATTCGTACAACTCGACGACTATTAAGCGTTTAACACGGATTAAATTACGTCATTTATGAAGTAATGGATTACGAGATCAGCCCACGTGTCACGCTGTTGATTATGACTGATGGATAAACTGGATTGATCCATTGGCATTGACATATCTTACTAAGCCTAAGTTTGTAATGGCAAAGCATAACTGCGACCGCCATGTAAATACCTTATTCGCATTGGTTTGGCTATTAGCATTATGCACATACGATTTCTGCCATTACACATATTTCACGAGCCTCCCTCCAACATCGCGACTAGCGACAACGGAACGAATGAATTAGCTCAAGTAACATATTCCGCGTTTCTCTGTGATATTCATAACATGTTATGAAATGGCTCCCCCCTGTTTGTTTTCTTCCAACATATGATCACTGCAATTGCAGTTATTATGCTTCTCGGCATAAGGCAGCCATGGACATTTCTCTAAACACGAGAGGTACCACACATTTCCGGACTATTCCCTAAATGCCTGCAGCAAGAATATGGGAGACCGCGGGTTGGGAATACAGAAGCGCGTGTGAGATACGACTGGGGCATAATGGCATCCGCGTCCTGACAAAAGACAGCGAGTATCCGGTAGACATAATTATAGTAATTATTCCGCCATTCACACGTTATTTTACCACATCATATAAACAACACCGTCCTAATTTATACAACGTGAATTGCAGAGACGATGCACACTTACTGGCTGGAACTAGTCCAGAACCATTATTCCCATATTCATGGCGGTGCATACGCTGGTACGCGCAAATCTATTTGCATGAAGCTAACCGAATCCCGATGTTAATCACCATTTAGCAATAAGTCAAGATGTTATGAAGATAACTTATTTATGTAAATAATGTCTGGTTACGTAACAAAGTTACCCAAGCCATAGCGCCACACCACAGTTATCCTCGTGCCCCCACCACACCCCTTATAATCGTATGTAGCGTATGCATCTGAGATTAAGAAATGCATCACGTATTAGCTGACATCCCAATCATTTGATGATCATATGAGGCCGGAACGAAAGGGAAACAAGCCAGCCAATGCACGAATGAAGCTTTCAACTTTATTTCATCAATCATATCACGTCAGAATCAAATACACGACGTGTAGGATGCCGTCATAATAAATGGCATCATGGCATCATGAATAACGTACGCTTAATTGAAAGACGGACTAAGCATTGTTGTACGAATTGTTTGTTGTTACCATTTAATAAACATGCTGTCGAATATCTTGAAAGTAATTTGATTGGGCACTGTTGCTGCCTTATGCTGCAACAGCACCCTGTCAATTTAGAATCAAAATATTCAACAGCTTACCTGTTTTGTTTTCTGGAAATTGATAGTCAGACAGTTCACGGATTGTTCGATCCCAACACGTCGAAGTGTGGGTGGAGCATAGCTGAAGATTGGCGGGGCATAGATAAAACTGGATTCCTCCAGAGTATGCATTAGGTGAATACAGATCTTAAAAACATTATCTTGAATATTGACGCTGCACAAATTGCAAGTCACAGTACGTTCAGAATATCTACCAGGTTACTTGTACAATTATCATTACGATAAGATTCTGGGAATATGGTTGGAATTGATTGAAATGCGCTTTCATTGAAAGAAGCTATTGGTTTTATTGGCGTCTAGGGAGTCCCAGACTTCAGGTCGCATTCACGCCATATCTAGGCTGGTTTATATGTCAGTCTATAACTTTCCAAGTTACATTTAAGCTACCCTTTCATTTAAACTGCTGGGTGGAGAGAGGCAACGATGAAGAGAGGCAACGAGAAGTGAATGAGATGCCTATGTTTCCACAGATTGTTCGTCCGCCACCTAATCACATGACAGTCGAGCGGGATTTGAAACCCATCCGCCCGATTAAACGCACATCACACTAACAGCATGGCCACTCGTCTCCACTAAGCTTGCATAGTTGGCAGACTTTGGATAGCAATGGAAGAGGTCATTTGCGGGAAATGGATCACCGCTTCGGTCTCTCAGTTGTTCAGTTAATACGAACTGGGTGAACATATGCATACACAGACCACTAGCCCATAATATAGCAGCCTACTACTCAAGGATTACAGATTAGGATTCGCCATAACAATATCCTTTATCCCTCATCTTATGAGTTTCACACTGCTTGTGGCTTTGGCGGGGTAAGTGTTATATACTAATTTACATATCAATAGTACATTTCGTCACGAGCCACATTTCATATAACGGGATATTCGTGATAAATCACATTTCCAGAGTATCCATCGATGATTTGACGTCATATGGCGTCAAAATCAGCTAAGCAGCGTGTATGATGACGTCATAATCATTACGGCATAAATGATTCTATTAGGTCTGTCTTTAACTTTTACTAGTCCGACGCGTTGTAAGAATTGCAGGTCTCTACTATTTAATAAACATGCTGTTGAATATTTCGATACTTATTTGACTGGGCGCTGCTTTAGTTTCAAAATAATCAGCAGCTTACAAGTATAGTTTTCTGGGAACTGATAGTCTGAGAGTTCAGAGATCGATCGATCTCAACACGAGCGGGGTGTGGGTGGAGCTGACCTAGAAATGGGTGGGACATAGCTAAAATGGAAAGGACCATTGTAGACAATTTTGGGAAACAGTTAGCCCACCGTGTTCGTTTGGGCAAATCCATGTAAATAAGCCGTTTTCAGCCACACGTTTGATAGTTGAGAAGATCAATTGCCAGTTATTGCATTCCAAAGCTTTGAGAAATGCATGTGTTATTATTTCTTGCTCATTGGCAATTCTGTAAATATCTGTCATATTTATTTTGCCTTCAAGAATATTCACAATCTATTCCAGAAAACAGAAATCTGAGATTGTAGAGTCAATATCCTCCTAATTATATTGTCTGGAATAATGTCCCAATTAAGATTGAATATTTGTAATTCCAACGACATGTGCGTGAGTAGCAGCAGTATCAGTACCAGTAGCAGCCGCAGCGGCAGCAGCAGTAACAATATCCTGCTGGTTTAGATTTCAACAGTTATCTTAAATACCGCGCGCTGTAGCAACTAGGAACGACACAGTAGCATCATCTCATCGATGTTTTTGTTGTGGTGTATATTTTCCACAATGCATACCATCAGGTGTGATGCGCTGTGCTTGCGACGTAGGCAACATTTCCAGAAATGTGGTGGCATTGATCAGATTAGCAGATGGATTGCCATTTCACCTTGCACTGGTTTCCAGCTGCAATGTTGCCAGTAGAAACTAAATTCTCACAACAGAGACTAACTCCGAGAACACACTACACCGCCAAATTCAGAGATGCATATATCTAAATGTACATAGTAATATGTTTCATGAGAATATAGAACATCGGAAACAAAAACTAATCTAGTTTCTCTATCAATATACATATAAAACGGACGACTCCCTCTCTCCCCTCCCTCGCTCTCTCTCTCTCCATCCCTCCCCCTCCCTCCCTCGCGCCCTCTCTCTCTCTCTCTCTCTCACTCGCTTCATAATAACATATTTAGCTGATGAATGTGTTAAACACGAGAGCACAATATGGCGAAATCCAATGTACGTCTAATGATGTTCTAGGTTAGTAACGATGAAACAAAACAATGAAAACACTAAAAATACAATTAGTTTGAATATAGTTGTATGCAATCCCTTGTCCAATATCCAAATGTGTTTGTCTAAGGCTAGGCAACGAACTTAATTGAGCAAGGCGTAAAACCAATTCAAGGTCAAAGCAATGTCCCTGTAATGGGATTATATATCATAGTTGGTGTAATGTAGCAATAATTACATTAGCTGGTGATGGAAGATCAATATATTTGCAATGACAGCTTTGGCAGTAGACAGTACAACATGGGTGATGGATAAGGAACATAGTTGTGTTCTATTAATCCGTAGAATAAGATAAAAGTTATTTAGAGGTACACTCAAAATTCAGTACATTTGTTAGTTGTGTAATGGAAGTGAACGCTTTCGAGAGTAATTCAATTTCTCTAGGCAAAATTTCCACCTCTTAGGAAAGAGAGCTGTAGTCCATAGTTTTATTTGCTGCCAGAACAAAGGACTGAGCCATATTGTCTCATTGTCCATTTATAGAAGGTATGAACAGCCCTGTTAACGCGGCTTACAGGGCGAGCACTGCGCCATTACTGTCTGTTATTGGCCCAGTGCCGGCCCAGGCACCAGCGTTATCTTCTCGTTGGATGTGAGTAATTCACGCTATTTTCATGATAATAAGGAGCTAATGGAATAAAGGTCGTTGTTAGAAAATTATTCTCAGTAATCCGTTGCCAGCATATTTTGTTTTAGTGAGCCCGCGTCTGTGATGTCCGGGATGTGAAAATTGTGTAACCCTCCGTTGAATAAATCCCGATTTCGAAAACTCATGTATACGTTAATAAATATTCTGTTGCATATTTTGAAACTAATTTGACTGTGAATTGTCGCTGCCTATGACAGCTAGAAAAACAGGTTCCTGACAAATTAACTTGAATTTGAGTTTCTGGGAATTCGGTGTTTAACTGGTTAAGAAACTTTTCTGATAAACTACTTAAGCGGGATTGCCCGTATCGTGGAGAATTGTGTGTTTTTGCTCTTCTCAGTGTTCTTAGCTCAAATACAACCAAGATTAACGGATGAAACTAGGTTTAGCTACGCCCTGTCCACCTCTAGCTAAGTTACGGCCGCGCTTTGACCATGTCCGGATCGATCGATACCTGAACTCTCTGAATCTCAATTTAAAAAATAAACTGTACAGATAAGTTGTTGATAGCGCCCGCCTAGTCAAATTAGTTTCAAAATATTCAACAGAAAATGTATTAAATAGTAAAGCCATGCAATTCGTATAACTCGACGGACTATTACGCGTTTACGACGAACTAAATCGTGTCAATTAGTTATAAAACGCCCCACCTGCTCGAACTCTTATAATCATTATTTAGTTAGTGAGTGAGCCCATCGGTCGGTCGGTCGGTCCGTCCGTCAGTCAGTCGGTCGGTCGGCCTGTCAGTCTGCTGATCCGTCTGCTGGTCGTCCTGCGGATCGGTCGTTCGTTCTTTTGAGTTCGTTCATTCCTTCATGCTGTCGCTCATTTGTTCATTCGGTCGGTCGGTCCTTCAGTCGGTTGGTCGGTCAGTTGGTTAGTTAGTTATTTATAAAAGCATATTCCGGACTGTCGTTTCAAAACTCCTTCCGATACAGTAACCAAACTTGATGGACGCATTGGATGCTTAAGGTATGTAGCGTAACAAATGCCGGTCAGTGTGACCTCAGTGTGGCCTAGTTTACATGCTTCACACGCAGCTGTCAAGATTCTAGCGACCTTGTTCTACAGCAACAGGGAGTGTCAGATATATTACTAGCCTAGACTACGAGTAAAATAGTATAATTTTCAGCTTCTCCTTCTGAAGTCTCGAGTCTAATACTCATGCAGTTATTCTCTGTTCGGAGACATCGGTCGAACGGGAAATTGGCCGTGGTTTGATTATAGGCATTGATACTTCATTTCCAGGTGGGGATGGGGGCATTTCCTTAAAACTAAGTAAGCTGTGATGATTGAATACGATCCTTAATCCAGTAGTATTAATTTCTGCACACACAACTCGCAAAAAGAAGATTGGATTCCATAGGGATTAGCACTCTGGGGAATAAGGATAATTCAGCGCAATGACATGCGTTGGAAATTGCGCACTACAAATAAAGATGATGCATTATTAATATAATAATAATAATAATAATAATAATATTAATAGTAGTAGTAGTAGTAGTAGTAGTAGTAGTAGTAGTAGTAGTAGTAGTAGTAGTAGTAGTAGTAGTTTTTATTATTGCCAAGCATTAAGTTCTGTGAACCCTGTCCTTGACAACACACTGACACTAGGAGCTAACTCATTCATCATTTGGAATGTAATTTTCCCTTTTTCAATTCTTTCGACCCGAGTGGGTTTCGAGCCTGGCAATCCTATGACACCTTTCGCCTAGTGTTTGGGAGGCGAGTGCTCTACCACCAGACCAGCATCCAGAGGAAGAATTTCTTTCACTGGACTGGCTTTCAAACACCTGTCTCACAACCACACGAATTGGTTGGAATTTTGATGATGTACCTTCCAGATATTCTTACTTTTACATTTCTAATATCCCTCCTGCTAGATCACTAGGCACACGCAAGTATGTAGTTTTTATTATTATCAAGCAGCAGTAGCAGCAGCAGCAGCAGCAGCAGCAGCAGCAGTAGTAGTAGTAGTAGTAGTAGTAGTAGTAGTAGAGCTGGCTGGTTATGTTCACGGGCGCCAGAAGCAAATTTGAGGGCCAGGTTCCACAAAAATGGGAAACATATCTAAAATAGTGTCCCCCTCCACCCCCCCCCCCCCCCCCCCCTCATGAATGGTGTTCGGGTATACCTACCCAAGCGGCACAAGAAAAAACCCATTGAAAGCTGTAGGCTTTACGAATTGTCTTCCTGCATTCTGAGTTTCCTATGATCTAAATATAAATGTTAGAGCAATATATTCTTTGGTTCCTTGTACACATTCCCAATTCACATTATAGTGGGTAATGACTCTTCGATGCCTGCTTCTAGTCAATTTGAAATTGTGACTAAGCGATGGTTCGCCATCTCTATGCGTATGTATTATGCATGCGTACATGATACGTGCGTGTGCGTGTGCGCGTGTGTCTGAGAGAGTAAGTGAGCGAGCCAGTGGGAGACAGAGAGGGGGACGAGGAGTCGGGTGTCGTGGGCGTGAGTGAGCGGGCGGACGGGTCAATCACGGGCCAAAAAGCACTCCCATAGTACGTTATCGGGCAGAATGTCAAAACAAGTTAAACCTAACTTTAATACAACTGCTCAGTCTGCTCTGAATATTCTAAAAATAATAGTTTTGAAGATATAAACTAAAGCTTAATTTTTGTTGTTATAGATATGGGTAAAGGGTACGGCTGCCCCAAAAGGGCAACTAGGGTAGCTTCCCCCGCTGCCCCGCGCTTCCGGCGCCTTGGTTATGTTTCGCGATATAACCGAGAGCTGTCTTTGTGTGGATTGCTTTTTAGGGGATTTCTACAGTTGTTAGTTTTGCCTGCTGTTTATAATGTGTCTATATGCACGTGCTAGTATTTACCTAAAATTGTCCTGTAAGATTTTTGCTTTGGAATGTGTGTTTGTACATTGTCCCATGTTTCATTCCAAAGTTTGGTTTCAGAAATTGAGATCTAGTGTCATAATTCTGTTCTAATTTAGTGTAGATCATTCTGTGCCTTGCCCTTGAATTGCATTGAACAAAGATTTAGATATGACATCATGCCGTATAGATGTCTTAATAGTGTGTATGAGTTACAGCGTCCCAATATCTGTAAGTTTGAACATATCTTCTGATCTGAGAATAGCTTAGTGTTTTGAAAACAGTTTCATACTTATGCATGCATGCACGCACGCACGCCCACCCGCCCGCCGGCACGCGCGCGCGCGCACACACACACACACACACGCACGCACACACACACATACACACACACACACACACACACACACACAGACACACACACACACACACACACACACATAGATATAGCCTGATGTTGATAACCTATGCTGATTTAATGGAAGACAGTTATAACGATGGCGGCGGTGTCGATGGATTGCGATGGTTATGGTGACGATGACATCATCTTCATCATCATCATCATCATCATCATCATCATCAATAGTTGTCGTCACCGTCATCAGCATTGTCATTGTCGGCATTATCAGCACCTATTTTAGGGGCACAATTATCGATATTGATCTAATATAAGGAATTAGCGGCCACGCGAATAAACAATACCCTCTATAGCTGGTCATATAAGCTCAGTTATATTCGCGTTAAGCTAGTTCCTGCAGGTAAAATACTGTCTTGTTTTAAAACAATTTGGCTGAAAGCCGTTGTTTACAGAGACGGTGTCTACATTCAGTCACCCACAATTCAAAGTATTCAGCAGGTATCATATCGCGACCGTGTATTTTGAACGAAACCTGTTGCTTCCACCAGAAAATGTGACTTTGAAATATAACGTTTTCAAAAGGATCAATGGTGAGTTAATCGCTCAGCATCGGCGCTTATAGAGAATACTATTCATACCACTTACAAAACTATATTCAGGCGTGCTTTCGTTATATTCAGGTAGGCCTATGCGATATACCTGCACATACGGGTGACACACGGCGAGGTGCGAAGCACCAGCTTGGCCATTAATTGGCTCCAAGTTAAGCACACGTAGATTTAGTAAATGCTCTTTTTTCCCAAATAATCCCGATTCATTTTCATGTTTACCGACGGTAGTTTATTTAAAATTGTATGAGATTACCAATAAACACCATTTGTTATTTCCCTTTTCCCATCCTTTAACATTACAGATTTGATGTGTTTATAAAAATCCAAATGCCCAGATTGGAATTATATACCTCTGCAGCATCAGGACCCAGTCAATTTAGATTGAAAATATTTAACAGCGTACCTGTTTTGTTTTCTGCAAATTGATAGTCAGGCAGTTTAGGGATCGATCGATCCTAACCCGGCGAAGTGTGGCTGGAGCTTATCTAAAGATTGGTGGGCCATGGCTAAAACTGGACTCCACTACGGCCAATAATCTCGCCTACACTTGCATAGTTGGCGGAGCTTGGATAGAAATGAAAGAGGGCTTTTGCGGGAAATAGATCCATTGCTTCAGGCTTTCCGTTGTCCAGTTAATAATAACTGGACGAACACATCCATATACAGGCCACTAGTCCATAATATAGAAGTCTACCACTCGAGGATTACAGATTAAGATTCGCCATATCAATAGCCCTCATGAGTTTCATACTGCTTGTGGCTTTGTCAGAGTAAATGTTATATACTAATTTATATATATCTCTTATACATTTCATCACGAAACACATTTGATATAACGGGAGATATTCACATAAATCGTTCATAGCTGAAAATTACAGTATGGGTGTGTAGTTTTCCAAAAGCTTGAAGTTAAATTATAGCAATTGGTGGCTATTGCACTGCACAGCTTTGACAAATTCTGGTGTTATTATTTCTTGCTACTTGCCAATTATGTAAATATCTGTCATATTTATTCTGCTTTCAAGAATATTCACAATCATTACCAGAAACAGAAACCTAAGAGGGTAGAGACAATATTCTGCTGATTGTATTGTCTGGAATAGTGCCCCACTTAAGATTGAATATTTGTAATTCCAATGACATATGCATGTTGTGTATACTTTTATATTCCAGCTAGCTTCGTACTGAGCACTTGTCTAATAATAATAATTATAATAATAATAATAATAATAATAATAATAATAATAATACAAATTATAATAATAATAATAATACTAATAATAATAATAACAATACAAATAGTAGTAGTAGTAGTATTATTATTATTATTATTATTATTATTATTATTATTATTATTATTATTATTATTATTATTAGTAGTAGTAGTAGTAGTAGTAGTAGTAGTAGTAGTAGTAGTAGTAGTAGTAGTAGTAGTAGTAGTAGTAATTATGGGCGGTGGCTTTAATTGCATATTACATGAGGTTAAAGATGGAAACTCTGGGTCTAATTCTGATGACACATCACATAATATTTTTAAACACATCTGTGAATATAAAAGCTTGGGAGACACTTATCGGATTGAAAATCCAGAAGGCATGGAATGTACTTGTTTTTCAACCGATGGTAAGTTAGCTTCCAGGTTAGACAGGATCTATGATGGACGCTCATTGAAAGGTCACATGTGCGAACTAACAGACAACCAGTAACTTTCTCTGAGCGCAATATGTTTTCCATCTCATTAGACAATGCTGACTGGATAAAACGAGGAGATGGATTTTGGAAACTCAGTGTAGCATTGCTATGAGATAGTTGCTATCGCACATGGAAGGACAGTTGTTGCGATGAAAAGAGAGCTTCGTATGGATGGATAACAGAATGGTAGGAAGATGCTAAATCAGACCTGAAATATATTCCATCAGGAAAGCACGAGAAATACGAAAGTGTAAAAAGGCCCTTCAGAGGTCGCTGTGTAAAATTAATAAGAAAATTAATGATGTAGAATAGAATTATTACTAATTATTAGTTAAATTAAAAGGCAGACTAAATGAAATAAAGCAATATCAGTTTGAGACAATGCAATGACTTTCAGGGAATATGTATATGTGGTGTAGAAAGGCGACTAAAGGTTTCTCAATATGCAGATGCTACGACTGTGCTTGCAGGTCCAAATACGGATTTTAAAATTTTAAATGGAGTATTAGCATATTTTCAAAAGGCACCAGAGCTTAAAGGCAATGGACACAAATCTGAGGGTTTATTTTTGGGCGATTGGAAGGACAGAACTGACAATGTTATGGATATTAACTGGTCAAATGATGTCATAAAGATTTTAGGTATTTACTTTAGTAGAAAACAAGATGTATTAATAAACTGGGAAGAAAGGCTATCCAAATGTGCATTAGCAAACTAGAAACGCCGCCGCCTAATTGTCTTTGGCAGGACATTTGTCCTTAATAATTTAATTTTATCTGGACTGTGGTATACGGCTTCTGTAGTTCATATGCCCGAATCAGTAGAGTCAAAGATTAACACGTTACGTTTGTCCTTCTTATGGAAGGACAAATCACATTTAGTATCGCAGTCAATCCTTACCAATAAAAAGCATGACGGAGGCCTTGATTTGTTTAATGTTTCAGCAATGTGTGCTTCGCTAAATTGAAATCTTTGAACAAGTTACTCACTTCAAACTCATCTTGGACAATTATTCCAACGGCACTTATACAAAGGTGGGTAGATACATTTCCAGTGGAATGTTTATTTATTTGCAATAGACTGTCACCATCAGAAGATACCAACTGTATATCAAGAACAGTTCGAAGCCTTACAAATATTGACACGATCAATGCCACAACCCAATTCTTGGGAGGATGGATACCTTAAAGGAACGTCTTTGGGGCAACGAGTTGATTCGTGATAATGATGCTGTATTATATTTGCCCTCTATGGCCAAAAATAGCATTCAATATTTACGTGATTGGGTAAATCAGAAATCTCGTAAATGGATTGCGATGCACGATGTAGCAAGAACAACATCAATACGAAATATTGATGCTCAACGCGTATTTGTTAGAATAAAGAATGCAATACCTGGTCAATGCCTCAGATTGCCGAAAGCACGTGACAAGAGAGATATGTTGCAACCAACATTAGTATTTAAGTCAGAACAAATAAAATACAACATGGCATCTAGAGACTCGTATATAATTTTAATGAAAAAGTCGGAGACAGACTCCTCTTGCGGTTATGCATTGGAAAAGGCTATTGGCCAGCCATCTGACTTATATGTGCAAAATAACAAGTACAGACCGGTCGGTGCTTATAATGTAATACTGAGGAGGAAACGATAAACCATCTATTTACACAGTGTCGCATAACTACAGGCTTTGGGTATACATCAATATGCTCCTTGCTAAATTTGGAACCAAATATGTGAAATTAATGGCTGAAACAAATGTGTTCAAGGATTACTCACCTATCGGACGTATCATTGATAGCAAGGGGAAATAATTGTTAGTAACTCTGTCATCCGTAGGAGTGTGGGCCATCTGGAAGCATCGGTGTTCAGAGGCCAGAGGTAAAACAGGTAACAACCACCAAAGAGGCATGCAAGCTACATTTTGAGCATTGTTGATAAACTGCATTCATTGTGAAATTTACATGCCAGTGGAACATGGAAAAGAAAGTAGATTTAAAGATGTATGGTGCAAAACTGCCCAGTATCAATTGAATATGGATATCTAAAAATATCTCCAAAACACATCTTGTATAAGCTAGCACACTTTCTGCCTGTTGTATAGTGATATATGTTATTTTAATTTAATTTAATTGCCTTTATTTTAAAATTGCAATGCCTTAGGAGAAGCTAATCTTGACGAATATTCTAACCTTAGGAATCGGCATATTTAAATATCAAATGAGCATCACGTCGATGTTCTGGAGGTGATCCGACTTTCAAGTTCATTAGGTTAAGATATCTTACATATATACAATTATCATCATGTTGTAAATGTTAACTCTAGGTGTATTTGTCACGGGAAAATTTGCAAAAGCTTATAATGAAGTAAATTTAGAATGTGAACCCAAAGCGCCATCTATCTAGTTATAGTTTGTATCCTTTCACTTTGTGCATTATACTACATAAAGGCTACTACGTCCGCCGGGCATTTACGAATCGGGTAACTGGCGTCAATGAGTGACTTCGTTACTTATTGACGAGTCACCTCGCCACTTGTTGGCGGGCTTTACTCGCCATTTCGGCCTACTACTATACGGTGCGCGACGTTAAGCTACGGATGATCTACCTAGCCTGCCGGTCATGATTCGGTCCAATGGCGTCAACGAGTAGCAGTAAGTTACTGCTAATTATTGATGAGCCGCTTTACGACTTGTTGGTTAACTTTGCTCGCCAGTTGGGCCTACTATTACACGGTGTGCAAGTAGTAATGGCTTTGTTGAATTATGGTATGATATCAGCTCTTTGTTAAGATTGTATTCTATGTTATTATGCAACGGTTGTGGTATATGGTAATCTAGTATTTTAGCTTGCACTGTTTTGATATGTTAAGTTTGTATTGTTATTCATATAGTATTACTAAAGCCTGCTGTTTCACCCGATTTTTTATAGGGGTTTGCAAGCCTTTTTCCGTGAAGTGCGTCCGACTGCGTCAGCGTCGGATTCTCAAAAATGTAGTAGTAGTAGTAGTAGTAGTAGTAGTAGTAGTAGTAGTAGCAGTAGTAGTAGTAGTAGTAGTAGTAGTAGTAGTGGTAGTAGTAGTAGTAGTAGTAAAAGTAGTAGTAGTAGTAGTAGTAGTAGTAGTAGTAGTAGTAGTAGTAGTAGTAGTAGTAGTAGTAGTAGTAGCAGGAGCAGCAGTAGCAGCAGCAGTAGCAAGATCCTGCGGATTTAGATTTAAACAGTTATCTTGAACATCGTGCGCAGTAGCATCTAAGAAAAGTACCATAGCATCATCTCATCGATGTTTCTGTGGTGGTGTATATGATCCACAGTGCATGCATGTATTGACATTGGTCAGATTTCCAGAGGGATTGCCATGTCAACGTATCCTGGTTTCCAGCTGCAATGTTGCGAGTAGAAACTAAATACTCACAGCAGGAACCAATCTAGTATTTTAGCTTACATGCATTGTTTTGATATGTTAAGTTTGTATTGTTATTCATATAGTATTAATAAAGCCTGCCGTTTCACCCGATTTGTTATGGGGGTGTGCACGCCTTTTTAAAGGAGTTCCTCCGTGAAGTGCGTCCGACTGCGTCAGCATCGGATTCTTAAAAATGTAGTAGTAGTAGTAGTAGTAGTAGTAGTAGTAGTAGGAGTAGTAAAAGTAGTAGTAGTAGTAGTAGTATTATTATTATTATTATTATTAGTAGTAGTAGTAGTAGTAGTAGTAGTGGTAGTAGTAGTAGTAGAGTAGTAGTAGTAGCAGTAGCAGCCGCAGTAGCAGTATCCTGCTGAGTTAGATTTCAACAGTTATCTTGACCATCGTGTGCATCTAAGAAATGTACCATAGCATCATCTCATCGATGTTTCTGTGGTGGTGTATATGATCCACAGTGCATAAATGTTTTGACATTGGTCAGATCTCTAGAGTGATTGCCATGTCAACGTATACTGGTTTCCAGCTGCAATGTTGCGAGTAGAAACTAAATACTCACAGCAGGAACCAACTCCGAAAACACACTACACCACCAAATTCAGTGATAATGACAGTGTGTACATAGTAGCATGTTTCATGAGAGAATAGAACGTCAGAAGAAAAACTAATCTGGTTTGCTTATGAATATATACATATTCCATTATAGGTAAACGGACGACTCCCTCTCTTTCTCTCTCTCTCTCTCTCTCTCTCTCTCGCTTCATAATAACATATTTAGCTGATGAATGTGGAGAAATCTAATGTATGTCTGATGATGTCTAACCAATATCCAAATGTGTTTATCTAAGGCTAGACAATGAACCTAATTGAGCAAGGCGTAAAAATCTATTCAAGGACACCGCAATGTCCATGTAATGGGATTGTAAACCAAAGTTGGTGCAACATAGCAAGACTTACATTAGCGGGTGATGGAAGATCAATATAATTGTAATGACAGCTTTGGCAGTAGACAGTATAACATGGCTGATGGATATGGAACATAGTTGTGTTCTATAAATCCGTAAAATAAGATAAAACCTATTTAGAAGTACACTAAAATTCATTACATTAGTTAGTTGTCTAATGGATGGGGAAGCTTTCGGGAGTAATTCGATTTCTGTACGCAAAGTTTCCACCTCTTAGGAAAGATGTATTCCATAGTTTTATTTGCGGCCAGAACAAAAGACTGGACCATATTGTCTCTTTGCCTATTTATATAGAAGGCATGAACAGCCCTGATACAGCGACTGTCATGTGTGTACATCGATGTGTGTACTGGCCCCATATTCTGCGAATACTGTCTGGTATTGGCCAAGTACGGGCAGAGAAACCAGCGTTATCATCTCGTTAGATATGACTAATTCACGCTATTTTCATGATAATAAGTAGCTAATGGAATAATGGACGTTGTTAGAAAATTATTATCGGAAAACCGTTGCCAGCATATTTTGTTTGAGTAAGCCCGGGGCTGTGATATTTGGATTTCGAAAACTCATATATACTTAATATATATTCTGTTGCCTATTTTGAGACTAATTTGACTGGGAGCTTTTTCCTGCCATAAAGATGTTCCCCTCAAAATTGCCTCGAAATAATCAGCAGCTTACATGTACATTTAACTTGAATTTGAGTTTCTAGGAACTTGGTGTACAAGACACTTTTTAAAGCAAACTACTTAATCGGGAATGCCCGTATTCTGGAGAAGGTGATTCCATCTTCTCAGAGTTCTTAGCTAAAATACCGCGATGGTCAACGGAGGAATCCAGTTTTGGCTACATCCTGCGCACCTCGAGCTATGCTCCGCCAAAGCCTTACCGTTGTTGGGATCGATCAATGCCATACACTATCTGAATCTCAATTTCAAACTATACAGGTAAGCTGTTGAATTTTTTGAACCTAATTTGGTGCTGTTGCTACTCATGACAGCACCATAGCCCAGGCAAATTAGTTCAAAATGTTCAACAGAATGTTTATTAAATAGCAAAGACAAATTCCTGCAACTAGACGGTCTCTTAAGCATTTATGACGGACTAAATAACGTGGCTATGACATCAGCCTACATGTGATGTTGTTGACTCTGCCCTCCTCAGATGAATGATCGAAGTACTGAATTCTTCTATTGTTTAGTTACTGTTGTCCTGTTCCGCATTGAAGTCTAACTATGATTCACATTTATTCAGAATACTCAACGTAATAGTGTTAATAGTGTGTGTTATTGCGGAGTTACCACGCCCCACTATCTGTAAATTTAAAGATAGCTTCTGATCAGAAAATTGTTTTAAAATTGTTGTCTTGAAGAACAGTTTCACACTAATCAAATTACTAGTAAATATACACGCTATATCTAGGCATTAAATGGAACCTGGATGTAAAATGTATTTTGAAATAATGTAATACCTAGTTGAAAAATTAGCAATTGAAATGTATTTAACATGCTGCAGAATCATCACAAACTTTTTCTGTGCACACACACACACGCACACGCGCGCACAGACACACGTGCACGCACATGTACACGCACACGCACACGCACACGCACACGCACACTCACACACACACACACACACACACACACACACACACACACACACACACGCTGTAAATACTAGAGAAATACAAAATAACATAGATGTAGCCTGACGTAGACAATCTATGCGCATTTTATGGAAGACAGCTTTGACGATTTAAGGTCATCAACAAAACACTTCTCAAAGTAGATCTGATTGAGGAAGTATTTTATTTTATTTATTTATAGAAAAAGGTTGGACATCATGTTGAAATTCGTTGTACTAAATTATAGTCTAGAGAAACATAAAAGTGGCAGTCAACCTTAAAGTTATTAACCAACTAACGCCATTCTAAGCACGTCACAATTTTATACCACAGCCAAATGTCAGTGTAACAGCATATATTTTAAAAAACTAATGTCGATCGACGAATTTCCATCTGAGTGCAGTCAAACCTCCATAGCGGGCACTTGCTTTTGGCGCCACACTATGGTGGCTGGTGAGGAACTACTTACCACCATAATCTGTCCATCATTTATATCTATGCTCCGTCAATTTCTAGTTAAGATCCACCCACACATTACATTTGTTGAATTTACAACTTTAAAACATGAATTCCCAAAATATAAGTTTGAAAGTAAATATAGAGGAAAGCAGTTGAATATTTAAAAAAGTAACTTGACTTGGGGGTGGGTTGGGAGGGGGGGGGTGTGGGGTGGGGGGGGGGTGGGGTGGGGGCACGCGATTTGCTGCTCATGGCAACAACAGCTCAAACAGCTTGGCGAACCTTTTGAACTTCGTCATTGAGATCTTCGCCATATTGATTGTGACGTCAGTTAATATGCATCGTTTTCAATTATGACGTCAGCTATTTGTTTTCTGTGACGCCATATCGCCCATTAAATGGCGGCTATAGAAATGGTATACTATATTAGATTAGGACACACGACAGTGCCATCTTGCAATCAATGAGCGCAGCAAAATGTTAATGATACAGAATCCAATCTGTTCCCCGTGATCCATTTACTCACAAGAATGTGTTAATTGGAATTATATACGTAGTCAGCTCTGCTAATTCAATTTGTATAATTTGTTGTCGATTTGTGCTGCTAATGGCCACTTAGGTGACACCCAAAGATGCGTTATTCATGAAAAGACTCCAAGTTACGCAATGTAGTTTGAATATTGCATAATGCCCCCTAGTTGATGTATCAGTGTTATGCATATCGTCAACACGACCAGCTCACCAGCTGCATTTCTAGCCTGTGAAACTGATACGTGTATGGAATAATTTTGTAATTCTCTTACAATGAGCAACTACTGGAAATATGTAAATTTTATTATATGATAAAGATTTTGAGGTGTTGACGTTTTAGAAAGGCTTACTTTCCAATATTTATAAGCGTTTTGCCACAATGGTTTAATTAATCTGTGCTGTCTCTGATTATGAACTCTGCCCCTGAAGATAAATTGACCGACGTGAGAGGACACTTGGGCACGCCACGTACATGAAATTATAACCACACAGCGAGGTGATTTTTCAAGTTCAAGTTCAATTTATTTGCTTTTATTTTCAGTTTAAACTCAGTACTATATATACATTATAGGTTGTGTGCAATTACGTCATTGCCTATGAGGTGTGCAAGCTCCTTGATAGGTATTCGTGTATCTTCAAACTATAATACATATATAATAAAAAAAATACTTAATACAACAAGCAGAATCAAATAAACTATGGCCGGGTTTTCACTAGAGACTTAATCCGGAATAACGCCATACTGAAGTGTGGCGTTATTCTCGATTAACTCTCTAGCGAGAACACGGTCTAGATGTTATAATTTGGCCGGGCTGGATAATGGCTGTATGATCCGAACATGAGTCTACGCGTTCCTATTTCACTTGGTTAAGAGTACATAATGATTTATTACACATTTAAATCACCTCTCTCAAAAGCAAGGTCTCACTCGATTGATCAATTTAAAAACTAAACTTTAATAATCGAGAAGTTGAAGCATATATAATGTCCTTAAACACACCTTTCTAGTTTGGGCTATGCCCTGTCGATCTCTAGCTAAGCTCCACCCACACCTTGATCGCGTTGGGATCGATCTACCCCTGAACTCACTGACTATCACATTCCAGCAAACAATACATCTAAACTGCTAAATATTTCGAAACTAATTTGATGGGGTGCTGTTGCTGTCTACAGCTGTTATATATTCGACAGCATGTTTATTAAATTGTAAAGCCATACAATTCGTACAACAACGCTTAGTCCGTCACAATTCTGTTTTCTTGACGCACTTACCTACGCCATTCATCCTACACGTCACGTACTTGATTATGACGTCATATGATGGATGGTAAAGTCGATTGCACCAACATCATCTAATATCCTGCAAGCTTCTCTCACGCCTTAATGCCATAAAACGAGAAAGAGCATACACCCAATAGTTCTTCCCCATATTTCTTGTTCTGTACTCCGTATCGGATGCATCCATCTGCTCTATGACAATTGTGCCGCTTCTATACAACACGGTTTCGAATTGTTATCCTAAATCACATTCGCAATCGCTTAAGGGACGCCTCAGAATTCAATCTGTAAATGTGCGCATTGTAGACCAAAATGCAACGTTAATCAGTTTGATAGCTATCTCGTTCCTACATTAGAAATGGAAACATCGTGACCGCGACCATCTTCCAGAGTCAGGCGTTATTCCTGGTGCCATGTTCCATAGTAACAAATCTGCTTAGCAATGCTTCCGAAATTCAATCGAATGATTATACAATAGTAGTTATGTGTATCTAAAGGCAGTATTTTATCTGATCCGAAGTAAATTATCCTAAGTTCTGTGCCATGTGGGAGTATCTGATTGCTATCGTTATAGTAATCCCAAGAGACACCATTAGCAAATTAAAAAAAAATAATAATAATATGCGGTACACCATCTTAATATTGAACGTCATTTGATGATATGCAATTCTCCAAACTGAATACTTTGCCTGAAATTATGCATTCATATTTCAGGATGCAAATGCCAACTAATGACTATAATTATGGCTATGTTTGCACTGTGCGAGGTACACACGATGCGCCCTTATTACTTTGCATAAGTCAATTTAACTACGTGAATCACGAATTCCCGTGATTATCACTCACGGTCATCGGATTAATTAGTAGGAAGCAATCAGGTCACCGCAGAGAGAGAGAGAGAGAGAGAGAGAGAGAGAGAGAGAGAGAGAGAGAGAGAGAAAGAGAGTGCAGTCGCCATCTCTGCGGTTAAATGAGCGGCTGCACTATGCGTTTTAAAAGGGAATTACTCTTCCCTAAATAAGGATCAACCTGTCTTCGCTCCAGGTTGCCTATTCCCTCTGTGCGCTCTAAGGCCACATCCAGTTATCGTGGAGTTAGATGGCTATCTGTGTCTCTCTCACCTAGCCGTCACCTAGCGCTTCGAATGCGGATCATGTGAGATCCGCACCCTTGGACCAAAGAATGCACTGCGGGAGTATAAAATAGAATTATTTTGAGGCGATTCCGACTTTGGCATGGAACTAGCTAATACGCGTGCGTGCGTGCGTGCGTGCGTGCGTGCGTGCGTGCGTGCGTGCGTGCGTGCGTGCGAGCGTGCGTGCGTGCGTGCGTGCGTGCGTGCGTGCGTGCGTGCGTGCGTGCGTGCGTGCGTGCGTGCGTGCGTGCGTGCGTGCGTGCGTGCGTGTGTTGGAGGTGCGTGCGTGCGTGCGTGCGTGCGTGCGTGCGTGCGTGCGTGCGTGTTGGGGTGGGGGGTGGGTGGGCGTACGTACGTGCGTGCGTGCGTGCGTGCGTGCGTGCGTGTGTGTGTGTGGGGGTGGAGGCGTGCGTGCGTGCGTGCGTGCGTGCGTGCGTGCGCGCGTGCGTGCGTGCGTGCGTGTGCATGTGCGCGTGTGCGTGTGCGCGTGCGCGTGCGTGCGTGCAAGTGTGGGGTTGTGTTGTGATGTGTGCGGTAATCGTCACTTTGCTTCTAACTGCTCAGAACTCCCAATAGTTTCTAAAGTCAGTTCTAACCAACGTGCCGGAGGGAGTCCAAACAATGAATAGGCCATGAGGCTGGAGGAGCGTAGAAATAGACAACTACTCATATTCTACTGCTTTAGGGCCCTAAGGTTATGGCCAAACGACCCGGTGCGCGGCACATAACTTATTCGCACCTCCCGGAAAAGAGGCGTCCACAAATGTCTCCTAAGGAGTAGTCGTCCCTAACTACTTATTAAACCTATCCTATCGTGCTAAAATAGCCAAGTTTAGTCGGCCGCATGCCATGCTCGCATAATGTGAACATGAACAGCTACCTCAGTGAACAAATTGATGCTGTGGGGTGTGTTTGATGTATAGTGCAGCCTAAGTGATATGCGGTCCAAGTTTTATTACGAATAAACAAAAGGACTTAATTTAGGTGGCTGCTGCCATAGCATAGACTAATACAGTACAGTGAAAATGTCATGTCACACGACGTTGCGGTGCCTATTAGTAATCGGCACATTAATGAAAATAAATAAATATATACAATCAAATATAAAAATTATAAAAATAAGGTCTTACACGACCTAGCTGTACCTATCTATATCGGTATCTGATACGTATAAATATCACTAGAAAAATATTACAGAGTACCTATTAGTTATCGGTACAAACATGAGTCCTATAATTACTGTAGTTGAAGCGACACGTATCCGGGACGCGAGATTGAACGATCTTAATTTGCTGCTAAGAATATCCACAGACGAACTGACTGATGCGGCTCATACTAATGAACGGTGAAGATGAACTTTGCGGATGGCTAGTAGATAGTCATGTAAGAATACACATGTAGAATTATGCGGATATGAAGAATTTCCGTAGTGAGCGGATTTGAGGATGGCCTATAACTTGTTAACGGCTATGTTGAAAAGTGAAATGTAATAGTATCTTTGCGGATTCACAACGCGAGATGCATCAAGCAATGTCCCGAACTGGACTGCGGACAAAACCCCTTTTTGCGTGGCTCGGCAGATCCGGCGAGATATCTGTCAACATTTCCTCTCTACATACGGTCTTACATTCTGGCCAAAAGGCCAAGCCACACTGAAGGCCCCTCTTAGCTGGTTGGTATCACCTCCACCCCACACACCCCGGTTGATCGGCTGGGAGCTTCCAAAAAACTTGTTCAACAGGGAAGATTACAGTAAGCGGTACTATTGCGTAACGGTATGCTCTGGCAGCCTCACCACCTTCTCTCGCTGTATGTAAGACGGATGTGTCCTGTTCAAAAATCAGAATTCGACTTCCCTCTGCCGAATTCTGATTTGTCTGCTCCTTATATACTGAACAGTGACGTCACAGAGTTCGTCTCAACCAATCAACGCGCGCGTCGTGACGAGGCATGGTTAGCAACCACGTGATTTACTGGTCTTCACCTATTACCAAATACAGCCGCGTTTATAACGTTATTGGGAACTATTTTGAACGGAAGCAAAAGTGGATATCTCCGCCATCTCTGAACCGATTTTAGCACGATGAGGACCTATTATTAAGGAATTACGAATACAGACCGGAGTATTCAAAAGATGCCATACTCCCAACACGCTAACGCGCGTTGCTAGGCAATCTTTGACGCCCGTTCATGCGCGCTAGGTGATCTCTTGTTCTGAGCCTCCCTTATCTGGCTTTATACACGTGCATCGTCCTAACCATGGGGGTGTGGTGTGGGGGGGCGTGCCTGGAACGTACCGGGCCCCCCTCCCGTTAGCAAGATTGACTGGGATGGTCCCTACCTGACCGGTCGATCCGCGCGACACAGGTTGAGTTGTATAAACGTAGCCTTTTTATCAAGGGCATCTATGATCTACGAATCCAGAAGGACTGGAAAGGTATGTTCCCCATGATGCAGCATGCTTTGCAGCACGTGAGCCCAGGATTTTACTTTCCTTCCATGGTACACCGCCACGAAGTGGATCGTCATTTTCTTTAGTTTCATGCTTTGTAGATAGAGATATGTGGGCGAACTATGTTTTGGATTCATTCATAAAGAGATTCTCATTTTTTAGTTTTCCTGTAGCTATTGGGAGTTCGTCAAGGGGTTTCTTCTCCTTGTCTATGAAGTCCACATCGTCGGCATATTCCATCTCTAGTGGCACACCCAGTATTGACACTGGGGTGTTTGGTCTTGTGGAACTTTCACGCACAAATTTCAATGCGGCAGCAAGGTAACAGGTGAACATCAACGGGGTAAGACCATCTCCCTGTGGGGAACTGGTTGATGTCTCAAACTCTACAGACTTCACTGACTTGACTCGTACTCTCAGCTTGGTGTCTGCAAGCAGTAGTCTCACTAGTCGTAGTTCATATTCATTGCAACTGGCCAGGCGTAGTGCATCTAGGATCTATGAGCGTTATTTGTGTCGAAGGCTCGTGCCATGCCAATGCCCATTTTGTGGAAGTCTCAGTGTTTGGGAATGACGACCAACACAAGCTGCATTGAGCCCATGCAATGTCTGCGAAACCAGGCGTGCTGTGTTATTAACGTACGCGCATACATGCTGCATTTTCTGTTGTTGCAGTAACTTACCCACTATTGGGAGTAATGCAAATGATTTTAGTTAATGTTGGAAACATTCAAATTATCACCAGAGGCAGCATGGCACTCTGCTATCAAAGATGTGGGTCGGACCCCATGAACTTTCTCCCTGAATCAACAGCTGATAAAGAATGATTGGATGCTTTGGGTTGTAAATGCTGAACTTTTCTGCTAAATACCGTCCCATAATGATTATAATGTTTGTTTCATTGCTCATGGAATAGTAGAGAGGCCCATGGCGTGTGTAACCATATTAGAAGTCAGGCGAACTACTTTGAAGGGACTTTTTGTTACGTACAATGAATTAAATATGAACGCGCCAAGGTATAAGCATAGTATACATCTAGATACGGATGGAGAAATTTATATACAAGAGCGCACAAGTAACTGCAGTTGTCTCACAGAGATACTTACATTTACTAGGGCCATGGCCTGCAGGGGGCAAGGCGGGGGGTACTTAGTTGTATCCTTGTGATTTTTGAAGTGTATTGTTTAAAATACTCATTTAACAGGAAGTCACCCATAAATAAAAAAAAGATATTTGCCTCTAGAAATAAAGGATATGCTATCTGAAAGAATCTAGACATTCCGGGATTATCGGGGGTGGGGGCGGGTTCTTTTGCCCCACCCCACCAAATGCGAGGTCCACGATACGACCCAAAAATAACATGCAATCATCCGCTAATTAAAGTTAACATTGCCTTATTATTGCCTTGAAAGAGAAACGTAAATATTCAGCCGTCATTTCGCATACTCTCAATTTCTCAATACAGCGCATTGCACACACGGGTCAATTCTCTAAATTGGACGCATCCATCTTTTGTAATAGCAATTGCCCCATTCTTGTCACAACACAGTTACGGATGTTTAGACTAAATTGCCTTACCAATTGGCAAAGTGACGCCGGAGAACTCGATCAATTTCGAAACGCCAGCAGCATAGTCCAATAGGCCATATTAATCAGTTTGATCGCTATCTCGTCCTTCTGACATTGTGACAGCATGGTCACGACCATCTTACAGGGCGAGCCGCTGTCGGTGTTATATGTGGTCTGGTTCCTTAGAAACAAATCTCTCTGATCAGAGACCAATTTCAAGTGTCAAGGATTTGATCTAGTGATTCTATCATAGTAATATTTTGTCTGATAGAAATAAGATTACTTTCAGATACATGTCTTGTAGAGTAACTGATAACAATCATTATGGCGATGTACTTTCGGACAATGATCTATACCATGGGCCCATCATTAAATCCCTAATTAACTATTTAGATTCCGCGTTTGCTTCTCCGGATGCAAATGGCGTTAGTAGCATTCATTAAAGATATGTTTGCTCTCTGCAAGGTACACACCGAGAGCTTTCGATTGCACAACCCGCTATGATGTGTCAATACATTAAATTGTGGGATTCCACACACTATGAATTGGGAAATGATAATTGGAAACATATAGGAACATGAATATTGACCAAAACTCAATTCTCAAAATTCAATACCTCAAACAGGATAGAATAAAAAATTTAAAATGTATACTGGGTAGTGACTACATTTATTTAACTTCGGTAAATGCATTACATCGCTGATAATGGTGTTTTATTGTTGAGCCGGTTAAATGCAGATGGTATGCGGACGTTTGATTTGATTCAGCGTTCCATAATATAAAAACCAGTAACCTATTGAGGAACATATTGATTACTCAAATTTCGTATGATGGTGCATACGTGCTGTCTAGTTAAATTACCCCTTTGAACTCTGACTTCCCCAGAATCTCAATTTTAAAACAATGATATTGTTAATTTGCTGAGTATTTTAAAACTAATTTGACAGGAAACTGTAGGCATCAACTGATTCTAGTCAAATTAGTTTCAAAATACTGAACATAATATTTACAAAACCCTCGAGTAGTTTGGTATTTTGGCTTTTCGGTTCAAAGTGGTTAAATCTCGTAATGTTACATTTGAAAGTTGAAATGTAAATCGCAACTTATAGAAAACAAATTATAAACGTGCTTATTGGAAGAAAACATACAATATACACACAACAACAGAGACAAATAGATTCAATATTCAAGATTGAATATTATGTATTTGCTTCTTGGATACTACTTTACATACTTTCAATATAGGTTGTCCGCCAAAGCCATTGAATACAGTGGTGGCGGACTCCTAATATTAAACATGCATACACGATTACTCACACAGGTTAACATATACACCTAAAAAAGTAAGTTCCTCTAATTATAGGATAATATTTTCTAACATATATAACTGACTGCAATGAAATTTCTCACAGATCAGTAGCTACACCATAGTACCAAAATGTGAAATGGATTCCCTCATGCACATAGTCACGCATGCCTGAGCATCCACTAAATGCTAATTTGTTCCATTTAGAAAATTCTGAAATCGGACATAAGGAAATAAGCCAAATGCTAGTGTATGCATACTTTTGTAATTTAAGAATGCCACAATTAACGAACCAGAATAGGGCAATTGCCATTGGTCTTTTAGAGGCAAATATTCCAGTGAAACAGGTGGCCCGTAGAATAGGCGTTAATCCAAATGCCATTTGAAAACTGCGGGATAAGTTCCAGAGGACTGGTGAGGTGCAGGATCGACGAAGAAGTGTCAGGCCGACCGTAACAACACCAGCTCAAGATCATCTCATCACCAACCTAACAATGCGAAGAAGGCGATCCACAGTGAGGGAGATAATAGATCAGCTGCACACAGCTGCTGGAGCCGGAGCCAGGAGGGTCAGTGACCAAGCTGTAAGAAACCGCCTTCATAGAGCTGGATTGCGTGCCCGTCGTCAGCTGACGAGATTCGCCCTGCTATTGCGCCACAGGGAAACGCGTCTTGAATGGGCACGGGAACATGAACAATGGACAAGACAGCAATGGGGTAACGCGTTGTTTAGTGCTGAGGTGCGCGTCTGTCTCCGTCACATTGATGGAAGGAAACGGGTATGCCGTCGCCGTGGAGAACGGCGTTCGGACTGTTGTGTACAGCCGGTGACAGCATTTGCAGGAGGCAGCGTGATGGTGTGTACTGGCATTGGTGCAGGAGGAAAGACCGATTTGGTTCTGATCGAAGGTAACCTTAATGGCAATCGCTATTTATGCGGAGGTCTTGGAACCACATGTCCTACCATACGCTGGAGCCATCGGCGATGGATTCCTCTTTATGGATGACAATGCACACCCGCATCGTGTAAGAGCTGTTAACGACCTTTTGAATCATCACGGTATTGAGAGAATTATGTGGCCGTCCATCTCGCCATACCTTAACCCCATTGAGCATTTGTGGGATCACTCAAGCGAGCAGTTTATCACAGGGTGACCGACGACACCATTCTTGGTGGCATGTATCAGTTGTTACAGGTGGAGCGGATGGCTATGTCACAACATCGGGTCACCCGCCTCGTCAACTCTATGAGAAATTGGTGCCGCAACGTGATTCAGCGGAATGGAGGATACACACTTTATTAACTCTGTTAGATCTGTGATTTACTGTCCATTTGAAATGACCGTTTGTTCTGATTTGATGGAATTCTGAATGAAATGTTTTATGATTTATCTTTTATGAAATGAATTATTGATGTTGTTGGATAAACGTTGCTTTTTGCTCTCTATCTTGGTACTGGATACAATTTGTGTTCTTAGTACCGTTTTAAGAATTTTTGAAAATGGGTCAAATTTGCATTTAGGGCATGCGCATTCATGCATAGAAATGCAGATGGGATAATCACTTTCACTGATTGATGCTATAGTCAAACTAATGACCTATGAGAATTTTGATTAAAATCAGACTCATATCTTGGAAAATATTAGCCCATATTTGGAGGGGAACTTACCTTTTTTCAGGTGTATATGATGTGAGATATACTTGTGAATGTACAGATACGGTACTGAGATAAGTAGATATAGAAAAAAGAAAAAAGAACGAACGATACAATAGCAGTCTTACGTGCGACAAACAAGAGCACTCAGAGATCGCAGATCCTCGCTCTCCCGGCTTTGGTGACACGGATTTTTTCGGATTTTCCTCGATCACGATGCAGTGTGTACAATTCTAAATTAATGTATGGTTAGGTCCTTTCATGTGTTCCAATTTTGAACAAATCAGTCCAGTATTTTCCGAGATATCCACAGATCCAGAATTTGATCCGATCCAGATCCGAGTTCTCTTATCCGGTTTACGGCCAACATAGGAGAATTCTTTTGCCAAGCAGTTTCCTTTGTTGTGTTAACATGTGAGCTAAATCGGATCCTTAATTTTGTAGATACGTCTCCGGACACAGACAAACATGCATATAGTGAGGCAGGGCAGACAGACTGACAGACACAGACAGACAGACAGACAGACAGACAGACAGATAGACAGACAGACAGACAGACAGACAGACAGACAGACAGACAGACAGGCAGGAAGGCAGGCAGGCAGGCAGGCAGGCAGGCAGGCAGGCAGGCAGGCAGGCAGGCAGGCAGGTAGCCAGCCAGCCAGCCAGCCAGCCAACCAGCCAGCCAGCCAGACAGACAGACAGACAGACAGACAGACAGAGAGTCAAGTGGACAGGTGGGCAGGCAGGCATGCAGGCATGTAGGCAGGCAGGCAGGCAGGCAGGCAGGCAGGCAGGCAGGCAGGCAGGCAGGCAGGCATGCATGCGTGCGTGCATGCAGGCAGGCAGGCAGGCAGGCAGACATACTCTTATTGGATGAGGGTAGCAAGCAAGCAGCCGATAAACGTAAGACAGATTCGTGTCCAATTAGTTTTAAAATATTCAGCATCTTGCATGTAAGGTTACCTAGAAGTTGAGATTCTTGGACGGCAGCATTCAATGGGTTAAGCCTTTGAACCCTGCGCTCAAATGATCTCAATTTCACTGTCCCCGCATTTTTAATATGTTGACTATTTTGAAACTAGTTTAATAAAGACTGCCTATGGCAGCAACGACTCCCAGTTAAATTAGCTGCAAGATAGTCAGCATAATAATTATTAAATTGTTAATAATTTTAGTGATTTGGGGCCTTTGGCTCTAAAAGGGTTAAGACGAAATGGGCATTTCGTGACTACTCAATCTTCACCAGAGTTGTAATGAATTTCCATGCGTTAGACTTAAAACAATTGACATAGAAAGTTAGGCTAATGACTAAGAAAGAAAATTACCACTAACTTTACATTATCCATTCCCAGGCTGGAACAAGTCCAAATCAATTATCCCCATAGTTATGTCTTTACCCACTTGGGATCACATACTTGCATGAGCTAAATCTATGGAGAATTTGTTATGCTGGTACAAGATTACGCAAGAACTCGGTAAAACTTTATATTCATGGAATGAATGTCGGCTTGCTCGCTGTTCCATTATTTGTAATATCCTCTAGGTGAAGTGCCAATGGGATGCGTGGCACAATGCGGCAATATGCGAGCCGACTACGAGAAAATAGCCAAAGTACCATGTTTGTGCAAATTAAGAAATGACCCAGTGATGATCAGCCCAGATGTATATTGATTGTCAAGGTGTACTACTGGGGCTTTGAGTGAACATAAGCTAAATATATTAGTATGGTATCATTTTTATAGAATATGCATCTCGATGGTGATGGACGATCTACAGTCTTCTGAATACATATATGGTCTTTCTCATTGGTCTGCCGTCCTATCGATATTTCAAGCTGTGATGCTATCGTTGTTTTTTCAGCTATTTTAAGCGTTCTATATATCTTGAATTAGTCCCCGTTTATGAGCAAACAGACGGGCAGCGGTGACTGTGTGGGTAGGTCCGTATTTTTCACCTTGAGCATCGTTCAATGGTGTTATCACGTAGATAGAAAACCATATGCTTACTGTATACAATATAGAAGATAGGAATAAGTAACAGAATGCCATGGTATATAATACTAAAGAGAGAATTGCATGTACCCATTCATAATATTTGTTAAATAAATCCTCCGATTGCACCTTGATTTGCTTCGAAGGTGGAACATATATCTACAGGACGTCTTCCAATGGATCTTTACGGTTTTACCTATGTCCCACCCATCTCTAGCTAAGCTCCACCCACACCTCGCTCGTGTTCGGATCGCTCGATCTCTGAACAACCTAACTATCAATTAAAAAAAAATACGCAGGTAAGCTGTTGAATATTTTGAAACTAATTTGACTGGGAGCTGTGCCTAGTTTCAAAATATTCAGCCGCATGTTTATTAAATAGCAAACAATTACAAAGACATGCAATTCATATACCGTGTCGGACTATTTGAGATTTAATTACGGTCTATATTGGAACCCTTTGTGACGTAATGATTGTGGTGTCATCATACATGCGATGAGCTGATTATGACGCCATAAGAGATCAAATGGTGGATGGATACTCTGGACAGCTGAATTATCGTACCATGGATAGCAAAATACACTACACAGCAACAGAGGCTAATAGGCAAGTCGCATCTATCTTTTTTCTAATACCTAACGGACTGTGAATTTCCGGGCTGTGGGAACTCATTCAATCCCGAAAAGTCCATTCATTTCACAACGCTGCTGCCTGTGAAGTTGCTACAAATTAATAACATTTTTCTTAACCCTTTCACCAATTAATTCCCCGTGTCCCAATCGCAGGGCAAACAAACGGGAAAACTGTTGCACATTTTGAAATTAATAAGATTGAAATCCATTGCTGCTTAAAGAAGCTATGGATTTCAGTCATATTAATTCCAAAACATTCAACAACATATGCTATAAGATTTACATCTTTTTCAGGGATTTGTTGGTGAAAAAGTGTAATATGTGTCACCTGGTTGATTTTATCGTAAGTTGATATGTATCAGTAGATTTAATATTACAGTTTAAATTCGTCGATATATGTGTATGAAATTAGAGATATCATTAATACTGGATGCTACAGAGATTCACTAGTTTGGACACACAAGCTAAAATCATCAAATATATGGAAATATGCAATGTGAAACATGTCAGACCGTATATAATACAGTACTGTTATCTCCATCATTTTACTATTCGCACCCTGACATAACAACTTCACAATCTGAAGATTATAAGGGAGGGATCAAATATGTGACTCAAGTATAAAACATCATAATCACCTATTTTGTGACATAACAATCAAAATGACTTAAGTCCTTCGTGAATGTGGATGCATTGTATATGTTTGGTTATGTTAAAACTTAATAATCGCAACCATAGGCAGCAAGCCCCCCCAGTCAAATTAGATTAAACAAATGCTACATTGTACAGCTTGCCTGGAATGTGTGCTTGAAATTTAGATCCTGTGGATTCAGGTTTCAAACATTCGAATTGATTCCATCATGGGTAAGTAGTTGTCGGGACTTAGCTAGGAATGGGTGGGGCATTGCTAGAAATGGAAGCCGTAACGAAGACAAATATTGAATAATTTGGCAGAAACATGTTGCTGCACAGTGGAACTTTCGAGTTTATTTATGCATCATATGGCGTCATAATCAACTACGTGACATGTAAGATGACGTCATAATCAATGACACAATGAGTGACGTGGATAAGGACGTCACGACCGCATACTTGATGACGGACTAAGCGTCGTTGTACGAATTGTATATCCTTGCTATTTAATAAACATGCTGCTGAATATTTTGAAACTAGGCAGCAGCACCCAGTCAAAATAGTTTCAAAATATTCAACAGCCTACCTTGATAATTTTCTGAAAATTGATAGTCTGCGAGTAGAAGGATCGACCAATCCCAACACGGACGAATCGTGGGTGGAGCTTAACTAGGGATTGGTGGGACATAGGTAAAACTGGACAGGTTCGTTGTCAGTGAGAACTCCCAGAAGCAGACTATTTCTCATAGTGTAAATTATTTGACGTATTTGTCATGTCTGGGTCAAAGTGTGCTCTTATGCGCTATGGATACTAGATATGTTGCCTTCAAACATACAATAATGGAAGACCTGATAGTGAAATACACCTGTGATGCCAACTAGTCCAAAAGTGTGGCGTACATAGCGACCCGAATAGTATGTTACCAATTTATCCAAATATTATTCAGCAACAGAAGACGCGATAAATCAACACTGGCTGCGAATTCATAAATATGCATGAAGTAGGTAACTAGGCAGCCTATCATGATAGATTAGTCGATCCTTCAAAGACCTGGCGGCAATCGTGTTGTGCTTGCTGAGCAAAATAGCACAGCACACATACAATTAACCTGTCTGTTTGTCACCATGATCAAGTTGCAAGACTAATTTAGAAATATGAAATACACGTTTATCTCACTTGAGCTTCATTAGAATAATTTGTGTATGGGGGTGGAGAAGATAGATGTAATTTTAAATACAAGGTTTTTCTTACTCAGAGTGCATTCCCAGTTTTGGTCATGTGGTATCTAAACAAATCCCCTCACCCCCACCTTTTAGCCATGATAATAATGTCTGGTATATCAGGTATTTCACTTGGCAATTATAAGCTGATCCGTTCTGACGCCATGGTCGAACATGTTACATGCTAGCTCGTGTTGCAATCAAAATAACATAGATCCGTTACGAAAATTGAATATTCCGAAAGGAGATTGTCCGAATTTTATGTCGTTGAATGGATTTATTGTGCTGAGTATTTTGAAACTAATTTGACCGAGAGCTGCTGATTCCAGAGGAAACCATTATAACTCTCAGGTACATTTGTTTCAAAATTATCAACAGGCTATCTGTATAGATCAATTGGAATTGAGAATCCAGATTTCAAAGTGGGAAATGCTTAGATAGAAATGGGTGGTGCATAGCTACTAATAGATCCTCCTATTTCCACACGATTTAGCCGAGCATATGCTAATATCTGGGATACCATCAGCTTCGCTTGACTAATTACTAACAATAGGTTCCGACGATGAAATACCCTTCTTCCGCAGCCGCAGCCGCGTGCGCGCTTGAATGCCCTAGAATCGTCGTATTCTCCAGTGAAATGGATGAATCCAGTTTCAGCCAGGCCCCGCCCATCTCTAACTAAGATATGTCCCCGCTTTTCCCACGTTGGGATTAATTTCTATACTGTGGACCATGCATTCTCAGAACTCTAATTTCAAATTAAATATACAGATAGACAGTTGAAAATTTTAAAACAAATTCGACCGGGTGCTGTTGCTGGCAACGCCAGCACCCAGGCAAATTAGTTTCAAAACATTCAACAACATGTTTAGTAAATAGTAAAGACGTATAACTGACTGACTCTGTCAGCGTTAATGGTGGACTTAGACACGGCATTCATCATGTATTTTGATCGTGAAGTCAGTCTACACGTTGCGTATTTCATTATGATGTCATATATTTAACTGCCTGATTGCGTCTTCAAGTTGCAAATAATCATCTTCTGGTATGTTTTCGTTCTCTGCCATGCCTCTTATTTCGATGAAGATACTCTGTTTATTTGTGCAGGGTGATACAATCTTACGTATGAGTCACTTGCTGGGTATATTCCATCTGCTGGAGACTCTTTTCCGTGGACCATGTACATGTTGCCTCAGAATAGGGGTATGGTTGTAGGCAGAGGGGGGGGGGTATCATTAGCATTCACATTTATATGTGTTTAGCTTTAGCAACACGTGTCACGTATTGAAAGACAGTTACTGTTCTAAGTTCTAGCGCTGTTTTGAACCCGAAAGGCCCAACCGCATGCAACCTTCAAGGAACTGACATTTCCAGCTTATCCATCCATCATATGACGTCATAATCACCTACGTGATTGCGTAGTTGTACGAAATGTTTGTCTTTACTATTTAATAAACATTCTGTTTACTATTTAGAAACTAGTTTCACTGGGCATTGTGCTGCCATATGCAGTAGCGGGCGCTGCTGCTACCATAGCCACTAACAGCACACAGTCAAATTAATTTCAAAATTTCAACAGATTTCCTGTATTGTTTTCTGAAAATTGATAGTTAGGGGGTGAACAATCCCAACACGAGCGAGGTGTGGGTGGCGCTAAACTAGGGATTGGTGGGATATAGCTAAAACTGGAAGGTATTGTAGTTTCATATCTGTTGTTGCATTGAACCGAGTACAAGATAGCCGAATGTATTCATCAAATTTGTCAATATATTGGTTTGTATTGACTCGGGTGAAGGGATCATAGGTGACCCACTCGGTGGTCCCCGTAGTATGCGTCTCGCTGTTGTTTTCACTCTGCTGCGGTATCGCTATAGGCTACCAGATTGTATACATGGACGAGTAGAGGTGTAATGCATCCACATTGTAGGTACCTATTAGCGCAGGGAGTGTGTTTTTCTACAGCTTAGATATAGCGATGCCCAGAATTACATTAGAGTGTTAAGAATCGAATACTAATTGAAGTGACAGCGTTGACAGGAGGAAATAAAGCGTGGACACTAGAAGAGAACCCTATTAGTGTCGGCGGAACCCATAGTTATTACTGATTTAGAAGTACACTAAAATTCATTCAAATTTGGAGTAATTCAATTTCCGTACCATCAACGTGGTCAATTTTTAATAAAGATAGCAGGCGCCTATAGCCACAACCCTAATACCGCATGCTACTTGGTCGGAACTGGACTAATACTGCGCCAATACGGTTGGTATTGGCCCAGTACTGGCCCAGCAAACTGCATTATCATTGATTCAGGATGGAACAGGCATTATGTTCTCTGTGACTTCTGACGGATTTCACATTGGTGAATGACAGAAATGTCCGTCTTGCTTGATGTGTTTCGTGATCCTTTTATGAGAATAAGGGATTAATGTAATACTGGAGGTTGTTAGAAAACTCTCAGAAACCACCTGTACGTAACATATTGTTTGACTGAGTACGCAAATGTCTCATACAATGTGCGACATTATTCTACTACCCCTTTCACGACCATGTCGTAGAGAAGACTAAATTTCTTCAAAAAATTAAAATAGTTGCTTATTGAATGTCCATTTGCAGACCAAGAGAAGACTATTTTTTTTAATTTACCACTGAAATGACTGACTCGATAACCGAGCCAGTCATTCCAGTGGTAATTTAAAAATAATAGTCTTCTCTTGGCCTGCAAATGGACATTCAATAAGTAACTATTTTAATTTTTTGAAGAAATTTAGTCACTAAAGGGCTAAACCTACCACGGTACGTTAACCCATTACATTGTTCATAAAGCCAAATATACACTTATTGAATGCCTATTTCCAGCCCAGGATACGACTATGTTTGACAATTTGCCACTGTAATGAACTGTTCTCGCGCCAATCATTGCACTAGTAAAATTTCAAAAAACAGACTTCCCTTGGCCAGGAAGTCGACATTTCTCAATACCACTCGGGACTGAGTCCGGAGGCCGGTTTTTGCTGCCTTCGTCATGAAATGAAAAATCACGACTGGGTATGTTCATGTGATAAGTAACCTAGTGGTATAAT
Source organism: Chaetoderma sp. LZ-2023a (assembly GCA_034401795.1). NCBI lineage: Eukaryota > Metazoa > Mollusca > Caudofoveata > Chaetodermatida > Chaetodermatidae > Chaetoderma > Chaetoderma sp. LZ-2023a. The sequence continues at coordinate 53,992,644 of CM067366.1, read as the reverse complement.
CTTTGCCATTCTTACGATATCCTCGACTTATTTGAAGTATGCAATAGGTAGATATTATCACTAGGAAGCGGTAGCTCAGGCGGTAACAAGCAGAGCTGTGAAACTGGCAACCCCAGGATCGCGTCTCTGTTCGGCCAACTGACGATCGCTCGAAACATAGGCAATTTCCAGCACTCCTCGTAGCCCTCTCCACCCAGGAGTATACTTGGGTACCGGTGTAAAAACTGTGGAATTTACCAATAATAGACTGAAATAAACCTAGCCTAGAATGTCGTGAACGGGACCGGGAATCAGGGACTCGATAGACCCCAATCAAACCAATAACGTCTTCACATTATCACTAGGCGTACTTGAAGTTTTATGATAACAAGTTAACAATACTTCAACAATATACAGTAGGTGCCACTCAGAATGTTGTTGCCCTTCCGAATTCAGGGGAGCACAGATATGTGTCTACAGTAAAAATAAAAACCGGTATGCATTTTCCATAGTACTACTTAGACAAGCTATGTGTATAACCAAGTACGTATGGAAAATACGAGATTTTCATTTGAAAATTTCCCCAAGTTATTTGATGACAAATCTCGTTTCTGTAAAGCTTACCGTCAGAATTTTCTATAAAAACATATGTATCTATTTAGGACTTCAATAAAAGAGGACAAGAGTGAGCAATTTTTATTGGAAATTTGCATAGCTATTGAATGATATATAGTAGAAACGACAGTTTGTATGTTTGTTCAAAGAGTAGTTCCTTATTTGGAGTACATAATAGTCTCTGCAATTCACCTTTCCAGAGTACCCATCGATGGTTTGACGTCATATGACGTCATAATCAGATAAGCGGCGTGTATGATGACGTCATAATCATTACGTCATAAATGATTCTATTAGGCCCGTCTTTAACTCTTAATAGTCCGACACGTTGTAAGAATTCTATGTCTCTACTAGTTAATAAACATGCTGTTGAATATTTTGAAACTAATTTCACTGGGTGTTGTTGCTGCCATAGCTTAGCTAGTGGTGGGCGGGGAATAGCTACAACTGGAAAGGTCCATTATAGATGGAACCCATCTGTCACTGATGCATTTGAAGTCATTAAGTCATAATCAAATACGTCACGTATTAGCTGTGGTCGAAATCTTTGAAGAGTTTGTAATATTTGAATATTTTGAAACTAATTTAACAAATAGCTTTTGCTGTCGTACGCAGCAACATCCCAGGTCACCTTAGTTTTCAAATATTCAACAGCTTGCAGCAGAAATATAGATTCTGGGGAATTCAGAGGGTTTGAAAGCATGCCTTATTAATGGAGCAGGTTATTAAAGGAAAGTAACGTTGCAAACTCGCTTTAAATTAACCCTTTGAAACAGAAGGGGCGAATTCACAAATTTAGTTTAACATTAGTTCATAAATACTCCATTGAATAGTTTGAAACTGCTCTAACTGGGAACCTATGGCAGTAATATGTTCCTGTTAAATTAATTTCAAAATATTCAACTTCGTTCCGGAATATTTACCTTAAAATTGAGATCTTGATCATTTAGAGCTCAAATGGTTAATACCATGTCGTCGAAAACATGTTGGGCAAAACTTTATCAATAGCCGACTAATAAATAGGCCATTACTAGATTCCAATAATACACGTTAAGTTAGAACGCTTGTTGGAATGAAAGCACGATTATCTACTGTCGTTGAAGGTACACGTTCTGACAGAGGATAATAAAATTATGTGCGAAGGTTGTAAGGATATACATAGTTATGATAGTTACTCACAGTTTCCCAGCTTCAACACAGATTACAGAGCTACCGGCATGCATAATAAATAATATTCTGCATTTTTGTGCAATTTGTGCCCATTTCGGGAGGGCGGGGGGGGGGGGGGGTGTCACATTGCAGGTTATGCCCATGCTACTTGTTCTGGCATCGTGTATTGTAAACCACTGTTATGTAATCCTGTCGGGAAGTAAAGTAATTTCTTAATGGCAGCAAACATATTCGTTCATCGTGGGATTTATTTGATCAATTCAGTGTTTATGGCTAGCCCTGAAGTGCCTCCAATTCACTCTACCAGCCAATTTACTATCGTGTCACCGCGTATTTTCTCGCTAAGTATACCGTTATGCGTTGCTTAACATATTGCTCCTTGCTATCCATATCACCCATCTGGAACCATACGAAGCACGCCTTGTCCTTCGTATTATATACGTATGCGTAAGCACGTGGGTGTGCGATTTTGGTGAAAGTCATTCCAGATCGTTCCTGATAAATGCACATGCGTTCTATTTACCTAGATGTATTAGAAATGCATATTTCTTTCTTGGCACATGTTCTGAGCTAACGTGTGTGGCTAAACGGTTGTGGGGTCTATGGCCCCGATCTATTAGACAGTTCTGACGACAGCGTTAGCGCGATCTTCGTTTGTTATACGATAAGCTAACAATCAAATGTTGTAGAAAAAGCTAACACGTATCTTAAGAAATTTTTTTAATGTTTTTAATGGAGGAATCAAGTTTCAGCTATGCCACGCCCATCTTTAGGTAAATTCCACCCACACTTCGCCCGTGTTGGGATCGATCGATCCCTGATCGATCTGTGACCTCCATGACTATCAATTTCCAGAAAACTATACAGGTAGGCGGTTGAATATATTCAAAATAAATATTCAACAGAAAGTTTATTAAATAGTAAATACATACAAATCGTACAACAACGCTTAGTTAGTCATCAATTACGCGTTCGTGATGAACTTATCTACGCCAGTCATGACGTAATTGATTATGACGTTATCCTACCCGTCATGTAGTTGATTATGACCTCATATTATTGATGGATAAACTGGAATCCTCCATTAAATGACTGTTGCGGTTTCTCCTAACTTAATCATTGATTTGTGGGTGTATGTTAATAGAGGAATAATTTCTACCGATACCGCAACCCATTTAAAGGAACGGAAAAGGGAAATAATAATTGATGTGTATTGGTAATCTCATGTATGATTAATGTATCCTGCGCCTTTAGTAATAGAAACAATCTACAGCTGCAGTCAGTCCTTATTCGTTTTTGCCCACTGTGTCTTGTCCTCAGGCAAAATCCTTAGCATCCTCAGGTCCATTCTTGACGTGAGTGTACTGAGTCCTGCTTTGTTGAGGTCACCTCGTAGCACGCTCAGCAGATTTATGCAATGCCTTCCTCTCCTGGCTTTGTATTTGTTGGCTCCGATTGGGCGAATTCAAGGCTCTCTGTGATGGTGTCTCCTCTGGTATCCTTAGCACATGACCAAACATGGACTATAATTGCTGGGCGACGTTTACAGACAGCTGCGACGTATTACACATCTTGCATAGTGCATCGTTGGAGATTACGCTGTTTGGCCATCGGTGTCCAGTGGTGGTGCATCGAGTTTGTCTAGCGCTGCCTTTGGATCTGCCCAGCTGTTACAGTTATACAGCATCAAGGATACTCAGGTTACATTGTATAAACATAGACTTTTTATCAAGAGCATCTTTGATCTACGAATCCATAGCTTCCAGAAGGACTGGACAGCTATGTTCCCCATGACGCAGCTGGCAGTACTGCAAAGCAGTGAGCCAAGGATTTTACTTTTCCTCCATGGTTCGCTGCCACGAAGTGGGTAGTCATTTTCTTTAGTTTCATGTTGTGTAGATACCTATATGTGGATGAACTCTGTTTTGGATTCATTCATAAAGATATTCTCAATTTTTAATTTGCTTGCACTTATTGGGAGAAGTTCGTCAAGGGGTTTCTTTCTTCGTCTATGAAGTCCACATCGTCGACATATTCCATCTCTAGTGGCATACCCAGCATTGACACTGGGGGTTTGGTCTTGTGGAACTCTCCAGCACAGATTTAAAGGCGGCAGCAAGGTAGCAGGCGAAAAGCACCGGAGATGGACCATTTACACGTGGGGAGCCGGTCGATGTCTAACACTCTACAGACTTCACTGACTTGACTCGTACTCTCAGCTTGGTGTCTGCAAGCAGTAGTCTCACTAGTCGTAGTTCATCTTCATTGCAACTGCTCTAGTGTAGTACCTCTAGGATCTTTGAACGTTTAACTGTGTCGAAGGTTCGTGACATGTCAATGCCCATTTTGCGTCCACGTTTGAAGCCACTTTGACATACTCCGATGAAGTCATCGATCTTCTCTCCATACGATGCTCAGGAGCACAATGGGCCGCAGATTGGGTGGGGGCCCGGTGGCTTCTTGGGCGTGGGCAGTGCGATAAGGGTGCCGTGACTTACAGCGTCGATGGGAAGGCGGCGCATAAAAGCTGAATTGGGTAGGTGCGTGATCGGTTTGAGATAATGTCACTTGCATATTTGAATATTTCATTGCTCATGCCATCAGGTCCAGATGCACGTCCATCTTCAGGGCTTTAAGTGCCTTCTCAACTTCTGTTGTTTTAATTGGTGTTAGTAATGGCCTGTGGTCTCCTGAGACCGGTGCAATCGCTCATCATCGTTGTCAGTGAACTGCTCCTTGAACCATTCTCGAATCGCCTCGGCTTTTTCCTGGTCAGTCCCGATAAAGTGTCCGTCAGAGTTATGTACAGTATGGTAATCTAATGCAATATTAAATAAATTACCATCGGTAAAAAATAGGAAAATGGGATTATTTGCGCAAAGGCATTTACTAAATCTTGGAGTGCTTAACTTGTAGCCAATTAGTGAACTAGCTGGCGCTTCTCACTCAGCCATGTGTCAAAAGTGTGAGCAGGTATACAGCATAGCCCTACCTGAATATAACAAAAGCACACCTGAATATAGTCTTGTAAGCGGTATGAATAGCATTCTCCATAGGTGCCGCTGTAGAGCCATTAACTCGGCAGGGCTATTTCAGCATTGATCCTTTTGAAAACGTTATATTTGAAAGTCACCTTTTCTGGTGGAAGGTCGGAATATAATGCCTACTGAATATTTTGACATTCGTGTGACTGAATGTAGAACCTTTTTATGGATACAACAGCTTTCATTCAAATTGTTTTTAAACTAGACGGTATTTTATCTGTAGGACACAGTGGCTAATCAGCTTAGCGTGAATATAACTGCGCTTATATGACCGGCTATAGAGGGTATTATTTATTCGCCCAGCGTACACCAGAGGGCATGGGTCCAACCTCGTCACTAATTGGTTCCCGCCAGAATGACATAAATGGTATTTAGCTGCGTTTTTCTAATTATTCTGATTTATTTCTGTATTTCACTGGTGGCTATAGATTGATTATTATATAAAGCTGTCATTCAAGAGCATATGTTAGTTCCCTGATCCTTTCCTTTAAGCTAAGCTATGATTGATATTTTACACTTGTTATGATCGATTTAAAACTTTGACAGCTGACTTCTAATCTTAACTTCGCACGGTGTTGCGGACTCTGCACGTAATTCTACTGAGTATTCTGCTGTATACTAATTTACTTAGTTTCAAAATATTGAACATAACTTTTATTAACATGTATGTTCATCTCAGACAAACAATGCGTACACTAATGACGGACATTTTTATTTTCACGTCGGAGTTATGCCTCATTATTCGTGTGACACATGCAACCAGTGACATGCTTTTTTCATTCTCCCGAAGATTTTATTCTGTCATCATTAGGCTACCTGCAGCATCTCTCCTCCTCCTCCTCCTCCTCCTCCTCCTCCTCCTCCTCCTTCATCTTCTTCTTCTTCCTCTTCTTCTTCCTCTTCTTCTTCTTCTTCTTCTTCTTCTTCTTCTTCTTATTATTAATGCTGCTGTTCTTATTACTGTTGTGGCAGTTGGCAATATTATTATTATTCGCCTCTTGATTTATTTAATGTAATATATTTGTATCTAAGTGGGAGACACGCTCATAAGACATGTCTTATTATGCTCCCACTAAAAAATAAACCTTGTTTAAATGAAGCAGTGACGTAATTGATTATGATGCCATATAATGGACCTTTTCAGCTTTAGCTATGCTCCGCCCACCTCTAGCTGAGTTCCACCCACATCACGCTCGTGTAGGGGTCGATCGATCCATGAACTCTCCGACTATCAATTTCCAGAAAACTATACAGGTAAGCTGTTGAATATTTTGAAACAAAATTGAAAGCAATGGCAGCAACAGCGACCAGACAAATTAGTTTCAAAATATTCAACAGCATGTTTAGTAAATAGTAAGGGCAGGCAATTCATACAACCTGACTAACTAGTAAGCGTTTAAGACCGACTAGATCAAGTCATTCATGACGTAAGGATTATGACATCATGCTACACGTCACTTGATTATGACGTCATACGATTGACTGAGGAACCGGATTCATGAATTGAGGGCCAGATCGATCTGATCCCTCTATTGTTCGCTGTGTACTTACTTGTATTACTGAGTGAGAAGCTGTCTGAGATCTGTATCATGTTGTGTTTGTAATCTAGTTGAAATTCTCCATTCCTTCGGTTGAATCGGCTAACGGCATACCGGAATGCAGCCTCCACATTATTTGATCTCTCATCGTAGATAGCTCCTGAAAGAATACGTAATAATGAAATAATATAAAGAATGGTCGTTCCAGTTTTAGCCTATGCCACGCCCACCACTAGCTAATCTCCACCCACACATCGCCCGTGTTGGGATCGATCGATTCGCGAAAGCCCTGACGATCAATATCCGGAAAACTATACAGGTAAGCTTTTGACTATTTTGAGCCTAATTTGCTTATGGCAGCAACAGCGCTCGGTCAAATTAGTTTACAAAACATTCAACAGAAAAATTATTAAAAAAAACAACAAACATACAATACGTGCAACAATACTTAGTGCGTCTTCAATTATCCGTTCTTGGCGTACTTATTTACATCATTCATGACGTCATATGCCGTCATTGATTATGACGTCATTCATTACGTCACATAGTTGATCATGACGTCATATGATTGATGAATAAACTAGGAAGGTCCATTGTGTGTTGTGGTTTTAAATCGTACTAAAGAATATGAACAATATAGAGGCATATCGTCCACCAAATGTTGCGTCAGCGTCTGACAATAATCTTGTCAGGAGCTAGCAAGGTACGTCCATAGTCGACAGCCAGGAGGATTAGACGATCATCAGGACAGGTATTCAGTAAGAGAGCTTAGCTTACGCACTGACATAAAGTAGAAACAGACCAATCAGAATACCACACTTACGTCACTTGGGAGGTGTAAACCCGAGTGGAGGTTTAATGATAATTTATTTGTCATATGCAGGCGCTCAGGATAGACACTTTCGATCATACCACGAATCATTACATGAGAGAGAGAGAGAGAGAGAGAGAGAGAGGGGAGGTAGGGAGGAGGGAGGGAGGGGGAGGAGGGAGGGAGGATAAAGTAGTGTTTCTTTCCAATACACCGTATGCCTATATCGAAATCCGCCTTCAATAATGTCCCAGTCGAACAGTAATGTGCAAATGAGGAATCCAGTTTAATATATGCCCCGCTCATCTCTAGCTAAGCTTCACACGCGCTGTGCTCGTGTTAGGATCGATCAATCCCTCTACTCCATGAATAGAGAATCTCATTTTCCAGAAAACTATACAGCTGTTGTTGAATATTTTGAAACTAATTCGACTGGGTGCTGAACAGTGCTGTAGTAAACGCACCCAGTAAATTTGTTTCAAAATATTCAATAGAATATTTGTTGAATAATAAAGATATACAACACGTACAACTTCATAGATTATTAAGCATTTACGATTTATCTCGTGTCATGCATGATGTAATTGATTATGACGTCATCCTATATGAGACGTAGGTAATTATGGTGGCATATGCTTGACTGAGAAGCTGGATTCCTCCATCAGATGTCAATGTCTATAGTAATGGAATTCCTAATTATGTTAACTCCTCGGTGATGTCTCCAGAGATGACTTCTAAGGTATTATATAGTCTTATTAACTACATTTTATTATGCCATTATAGCACAAATGTTGATGTGACTGTTTATACGCTGATAAAGCGGGTTACCAGACTGGTACTGGACTAATGCCGGTTCAATACGGCCACATATCGGACCCGTAACCTGCATTATCAGTTTTATATTTATCATCTCCATATCTGTGAATGTTAACCAGTTAATGGCGGAATTTGGTCAAGTGTATAACAATATGTGCTTAGTGAATATCTTTTTGTAGGACAAGAGAAGACTGGTTTTGAAAATCGACCACTGGAATGACTGGCTCGGTTAGCGAGCCAGCCATTCTAGTAGTATATTTTCAAAAGTTATCTTCGCTTGACCTGCAAATCGCCATTCGCAAAGCCTACTGCAGCGGCCAGTTGTGGCTGACTTCGCCGTGGAATGGTTAATTGTAGAATTGGAAGGGGTGTCATTCGTTTCGTATTACAGACCCGCGGTTCACACGTGTGACAAGTGAACGAATGAATAATAGAAGACCATTAGACGCGTCGCTAGCGGTCACACCCCAGGGAGACATAAATCACATAGCGTTCCGTTTGAGCCAGGGCCCGACAGCGAAATATCTCGCCAAATAATGCATTATTCAAGAAGACGCTCCGGATTTATGACTGGTTGCATTACTTTTGAAACACATTTTTACTGTAGAATTTACCTTAAGCACGAGATGTGGATTGCAAATTGCTTTTCTTATAGTTGTTGTTGGAATTAGCGCGGAGGGACGAGTACCGTTAGCTTTGCTATAATTGCTGCATAACAAGAGAATAAATGGAAAGCCACGGCAAAGATCTCCCAAGCGTAAGTTATGGATGCGATCTGTCAATCAAGCGGACAGTTATTTAGTTAGTTTGCTGCATATGGCTCAGCCGGCCACTCTTGTATGGCGTCAGTTTTATTGCTGAACCTGAAAGTGCATCACTAGAGAAGTCCAAAATCACGTGTTGCCTCTTTTAAAAAGTATCCACCATACTTGACTTCAAAATGGCCGCAATTTCCAATAAATTCACAACATAATATTTACAACAAAATCTATTCAGACTTGTTACTTCAGAATTCTCTTACTAGATATTGTAGAAATAGCTTCCAAAAGTAATTGTTCACTTATGCCGTTGATATTGGAGATAAGAATTCATCACACGCCAATTGTGCATCTGTCTGATTGTCCGTCTATCCGCATTCATACCCATCCATGAAAATTCGTTTCAGAAGGATATTTCTAGAAATCATCTGCAGATTCGCTTCAAATTTGGTATGTTAACAGGCCTGTGCTGTAATACTTCCAATGGTAACTCATAATAGGTTGCCTTATATGTTTTAAGGAGACATATGGTAACCTAAACCTAAGAAAGCTCATTGATATCCATACTAAAATTAACAGATTAAGCTAACCTGTTTCAGGTCCCCTAAAATAAATTAAGGCAACCTCATGGAGAACGTTTTCAACAGGTTACCATAACAGCACAGGCCTGGTTAATATCCTATGGGAATGGGTCGCTTTGGATTGTATTTCATCAAAATACATTCATTTTCACTAGAGTTCTCGCTCCGGAAACAATCCGATTTTCGCTGGATAAAAAGATAAAGTTATCGCTTATATAACGTCCTTACTGTTGAAAGACTATACATTTACATTAACATTGACAATTATTATTATTATTATTATTATTATTATTATTATTATCTGGTATTCACACATCTTCATATCTATTTCAGATAGACTGAACACAACCGCCTCTCAACGATGAAACGCATAGCTTCAGTGAACTCATTGCCAAAGACATTGAAATGTACGGGCTCTGAGGCGTGTTTCATCGGTGATGGCTGCACACATGAGAACCTCGTTATCTTTATTTTAACTTGCTGGAACACATGATTCACACTTGTGGTCAAATGTGGGCTACACTGATCCCACATATATCTCTTAGAAATTCGGTAATGTAAATAGTGAAAACTCGCCAGCATAGTGCAGCAGAACCGCTTATAAGAAAGTTATGTACCATCGGCCTGGTATAAAACATTTACAAGGAGCTGAAAAGAAATGTATAACGTACACGTCATTGATGCAGCATCTACAGCTTAGTTACATTACCCGGTTCTCGAGAAGATCAAAGGTATTCACAAGTGATTTTATAATGTGCATTATTTGCCTGGCATACGAAAGTTGCAACCGCTTCGAAAACCTGAGCAAACGTGGGCAGTTACTATATAAGACATTTAAGATTGCAGATTTCCTTCACAACAACAAAATGGCCAACACAACTGGAACACATTCGACATACCTAGCAAACGCTGTATCATAAAGACAATTACAGTACTTTGAAAGATGCAGTCTCTTGAAGAATCTTAGACAATAATAACCTACGTCCTAACATACTTGCAGAGATGAAGAGATCTATGTTCCAATAAAGAAGACACGAATTGAATCATTAATCGAACAGAACAATTCAAAGTTATAATTAAAATCCGCGAAATGGTAGTGAGAGCTAATTGGAAACTATTTGTTCACATGACTAACATTGGGCACAGGTGAAAGAAATGATGAAACTTCTGCTTAGTTTAGTTCAGCCCTCATTGATTGCATCGCATGGATTCGTGTACAAGAATGGAAAGTCAGTTTTAGCTTGTGCATTAGAGAAATATGCAAAGGACCCAGTAACAAATACATGTGCAGAATGACTGGGTGACCATCGAAGCCATGGCCATCCTCCAATGTTTGACGTATATTTTTTTTAACGCTTGATTTAAGAAAAGACACTGAATAGATATTTAATAATACTGTGAATGATAGGAGAAACTAGAATACGTTTTGAAAAGGTAGCACCATATTTTGATCATTATGAATTATTGTAAGATTAAATTTGTGTTGATTATATGCAAAAACACATCTTCAGTCATTTAAATGGCGGCCATTTTGAATTCCAGATGGCAGCCATAACGGAAACATTTTGAAAGTGGCGATACATGATTTTCGACTCCTCTCTGGTTGTACTTTGAGGTTAAACAATAATAAATGAGGTCACAGAGGATGTCCCGATGAGGCATTTGCAGCCGCCATTCTAATTTCCCAAGTGACGTCAATTCGACTGACGTCAGAAGCAGATGTATCAATTGGCAATTGTTGGATATTTTTCGAGTAAAACATTTGGTGGAAGATGTTGCTGCCATAACAATATCTTCCACCACTAATTGTTGAAAAATGTACACTAGTTTCTTTGTCTTTGACACCGTAAAAGATAGAATATTGCCATCAGTGTGCTAAGGGTTTAATATGCAGCATAGTAATCGTGTTCCGTAATATATTAGTGAATTCATATTTTAACGAATTACGCGCCTTCACACAACTCCCCACGACATTATCAAATATAAATATAAGTTATATCATATACCGTAATTTTACTTGACTTTTCAACAACCTATTTTAATAAGCTTCATAATAATATGTAGCGTGTCATAGTTTATTTGAAAATTACCACTACTAACTACTGTAAGAAAACTGATATTACAGTCGGTCATATTGGAAAACGCCATCCCCACCCCACCACTCGCCCCCAACCCCAACAACCCCCCCCCCCCACCCCCACCGGGGGCCTGGTGGCCGATCACCCACTTTTGAGAGGGATACCATGACTACTCTTTTTCAGTGGTCCATGGGGACGTGATAATGATGTTAACATTAAGTTCCAAACACATTGACTATGGATCCTATTCGCAGGATCATTAGCTAATTGCGACAACTTTCTTCAGACCTTTTCGATTTTCGCGAAGGAGCTACACCATTTTTGTTATTGTGACGTCAGCTAGCATGTAACGTACGCAATTGATTATGATGTCAGCTGCTTGAGCGACAGATACCATCTTCTCTATTAACATATTTCAGCGATTCGTATGTTAAGCTACAACTGAATCATAAATAACAATAAAATTATCGATTCCGCAACACCGACCGTGAATCCATATTTATTATTTAAGAAAGGACGAAAAACGTTTGCACATAAATTGCACCAGCATTCATAAAATAACAAAGAAGATATTCTTTTCTCTTTTTCCTAAACAGATAAACCAGCTTACTGGGCCGATGCTGGGCCGATACCGTGCCGAGACGTTCAGTATCGGCCAGGTATCGGCCCAGCATCGGCCCAGTAAGCCGCGTTATCAGGGTAGCGTCAGCGATTCTAGAGGTGTTTTGCAGAAGCAGTGTATCGGCTAATCCTTTTTTTACGATATTCTATATCATATTTACAGAGATGTTTTCATCAAATATTCAGGAACCCCTTCAAGATTACAAAATGCGTAGGAGTCCTCGAGGGATATTTATTAATGCGCAGGCAATAATGACTCGACACTGTCTCAGTAGCGTAGAATTGAATAACGCGAGTTCTGTTTCTGATTCCTATATGAGGGAACGTATTTATGGCTTCCAATTGTCAGAAATGGAAGCTAAAGAATATGCAATTGTGCATACAGTGTGTAACCGTTTCGCTTGGGATAATATCTCGTTAAGTACCGAAGTCATAGAATCTCAATTTCTGGCGAGGCACGGCGTACACGCGGGATAGGAAATAGCAGCGTCCAGCCAAATTAGTTTCAAAATACTCAGCATCCTATTCATTACATCACGCACAATTGACGGTTTCTGGTTTGTAAAGATTAACCCATTCACGACGAAGCCGGCCAAAACCGGCCTTTGTAGTTGTCTTAGGGAATGCACATTTATAGGCCGAGAGAAAACTATTTTTGTAAGTGTACCTCTGGAATGACTGGCTAGATAACCCAGCCATCCATTCCAATGGTAAAATTTCAAAAATAGACTAATTTTGCCATACAAGATTGACATTTAATAAGCAAATATTTTAATTTTTTGAACAAATGTAATCATTAAAGGGTTAAGTAGTGAAGTCCTAGAATCCTAATTTCTGGCGATCTGGCCAGCATACCAGCAGAATGGGAAAGAGAAGCAGCGTACAGTCAAATTGCTTTCAAAATACTCAGCATACTATTCATTATATCACACACAATTTATCGGTTCTGGGCTGTAAGGATTAAATAGTTAAGCCAGACAACATTATATGTCCAATATTGAAAAATGATTTTCGAATTTTGGCATTCGGGTTCAAACCTTCAATAAGATTAATGTCAATGTCGGATTATATGCGCGTATGTCAGGTGGTCGTTTAGTGATTATATACGGATTTAGACAATGGATAGGTCCGATCTGCCATACAAGTATACGACGTAAAATCAACTATGTTACGTTATAAATATGGGACAGATCCACGGTAAAAGCGTGGGCGTAGCTTTGCTAAAAATGGGCGGGGCGTAGCTAGAAATGGATGCCTCTATTGTAACATGCGCAGTCAGATAACGAATCGTTCTGCAATGACATTGTATTCGTGATGATGACAACCACGACGACGCCGCCGACAATGATGACGCCGACGCCGCCATCCTGTTGCTTTGTTTGATTCGCTATGCAGCACGCTTAACGGCGTCTTGCAGTTACATCTTCTACGACCTGTATTAACTCGTTAATTTGTTCATGAAAATTAAAATTTTTCTCAGAGAAAAGTTGCTCAGAGAAAAGATCCTTTTGCAGACCAAGAGAAGACTATTTTCGAAAATTTACCACTAGAATGACTGGCTTGGTTATCGAGCCAGTCATTCCAGTGGTAAATTTTCAAAAATAGTCTTCTCTTGGTCTGCATATGAACATTTTCCCAAGGCCACTGCAGAAGCCGTGTTTTGGCTGATATGGGTGTTAAATGATTAATGACATCAGAGCGAGATGTAAGAATCAGATACAGATTCAGATTCTTTATTGCAATAATCGAAACATGAGGATGTGCAAGTACGAATACAGACAATACATGATGATACATAATAAATGCACACTTTCATAAAAATAAAACATAGGAATATTATAGAGTATATCATAGGAATAACAAATTATACATATTTATCTACACATATGGGTAATTGGTGGACAGCGAAATTATGAGGGCGATAGTGTCTTTCGTATTTGAGCGACAGTATTTACAAAACTGGTAACAATTTGTATGATATCCCAGTCACCATTGCAGGATGACATTAAGAATTCAAATTGTTCACTGTCAGATAGTGTGTCAAATGTTGGACATTGTGCTAGATGTAAGATTCGCTGTACAGGGTTTTTGGTGGTTGTAGTTCAATATCTTCAAATGTAGATAATCTTTGACGGGGTACTTTCTCTGCTAGCGCGATCTTGTTCCACATATCGGGCAAAGCATCCGTGAAGATTAGGGGTGCTGACCATCAATGGTGGGTGATACTTGCCGTGTTTACCTTATGAATTAAGGCTTATTATATCATGAGCTTAACCTTTTAACACTCGAATTTGTTCATGTCCATTAGCAGCGATTATCGAGCCAGTCATTCTAGTGGTAAATTAAAAAAACAGTCTTCTCTTGGTCTGCAAATGGACATTTCCCAAGACCACTGCCGAAGCCATTTTTGGCTGATATGAGTGCTAAAATCTTAAGAGAAAAAAAATACACATGTTTGCGAAAAATATTTTTTGGAACCCTTTCTGTAGTGTCATTGCTTGCGTGATGTCTTGGTGACATAGTTATGGACACTGTTATCGTTAACATTGCGTTTAATCGGCGAACATATCGCCTTCGAAGAACTAATGAACTGCTGCGATGTTTCTTTGACATATGGGAAATTAATTGTTTATTTTGCCGTATGCTTTGTTATTTGTTATTAGTTTATTGTTCCCAATCTGTTTTTCTACCAATATTATCAACTGCTGAGTCTGTTTTCTCACCGGAATGAAAATATCATGTCAGAACAAGCACAACATTTGATAGATTAAAACGTGCATCAATGCGAGCTTTAGACTTTCCATTGAAATGTGTGCGCTCATCTTCGTCATTCGCGTATTTCCATTTCTGTTCTAATACAGGCGGAGGACTACCCTTTGTGACAACATTATGCGCCAAAGGTAGTTTGAAAACATCCGTTTTCTAAGCAAAAATAACCTAGGCTATCATTGTATAGGAAACTGAAAATGTAATCTGCATATTTATAGATCAGTTCAGTCAGAGATTTGTCTGAAAACAGACACGCTGTTGCTTTGACTAGTATTATCACTGTAGCAGTAGTAGAGTATGTCGTATTAATACATTAACTGTTCAATGGCTAAATTTGGTCAGGAAAATCTAAATATATCCTAAGCTTACTAAATCTCCATTTGCAGGCCAGGAGAAGAGTATTTTTGAAGCTTTACCGCTGAAATTACTAGTTTG
Source organism: Chaetoderma sp. LZ-2023a (assembly GCA_034401795.1). Classification (NCBI taxonomy): domain Eukaryota; kingdom Metazoa; phylum Mollusca; class Caudofoveata; order Chaetodermatida; family Chaetodermatidae; genus Chaetoderma; species Chaetoderma sp. LZ-2023a. Next base: position 53,977,429 of record CM067366.1, on the reverse strand, counting down.
GTTACCGAGCCAGTCATTCCAATGGTAACTTTACAAAGGTAGTCATCGCTTAACCTGCAAAGGCGAGTTCAATAAGATCACTGCAGAGGCAGGTTACATTTGCCTATTGACTGCCAATTTGCAGACTGATAAACGACTATTAAAAAAAATATTTCGCTGGATTTACAGCAAATGAACATTCCCCAGGACTAATGCAGATGCCGATTTTGGGCAGCTTTGTCACGAAATGGTTAATCATTCGGGTCAGGATTTTATAATTTGTCTCATGTTATGCCGCCTCGCGAAGGTTTAGCAAGGGAACCTACGCGATATGGTCTTTTCCGAGAGAAAACACTTTCACATATCGATATAATGGAAGGATCCGGTCTATCAGTGAAGTTTTGGACGTCATAATCAAACACAGCACTTGTTAGGTGACATCACAATAAAAATTGTCCGTCATAAATGTACGTGATTTTCACGTCATATTCGGCATCCGCTCACAGCACGAGGCACGCGTATCCTCTGTCTGAACAATCAATGGTTTCTCAGTAGGCTTTGGGTAATAAAACCTGAGACAATATTCAAACCAATGGCAATAAAACATGCTAGATGATTCCTGCAAACAGTGGCACAAACCAGATAGCCGATTTGCATTTCCCTTTCCCGGGGAAGCCATGTGTATGTAACAATGCTGCTTGCCTGGACATTTATTAGATGAAATAATGTTCTATCTGTACTGGTGTCGCGTAGGCTGTAGTATTATTTCCTGGTAATGCGTTATCGGATGCACTAAAACCCGCTCTAGGACGTGATTAGAAAATAAACACGGTCTCACAGATGCTCGCCAAAGCATGTTTAATGGGGTCCAGAAGGTTCTGTTTGGCAATAAACAACCAGGGCTATGACACATATGCGTATTAGTGAACTGCGATATACCAGACCGGTGGAAATATTGATTTCTTGAAAGTCAACTTAAGCTATAAGCTTTGATTCCAGTCTTCTCACAATCGCCTAATAATTTGAGTAATGGGTAGTTGACATTAGCTCCTGTGGCTCTGTGGTTGCAGTATTTCTAACTCAAGACAATTATCCAGGAAAGATGTTGAATATTTTGCAACTAATTTGACTGGAATATGTTGCTACCATTGGCTGCAACAGCTCACAGTCAAGGTGGATTCTATTTTTTGAATATTTTACAATACAATATTCCATACATATATAGCTTATGACTTCGCCCTTATACACCCTTTAACACTCATATCAGCCAAAAACGGGCTTCTGCAGTGCTATTGAGAAATGCCTATTTGCAGACCAAACGAAGACTATTTTTAAAAATGTATCATAGGAATGATTGGCTCGATAACCGAGCCAGTCATTCCAGTGGCAAAATTAAGAAAAATTAGTCTTTTGTTTGTCCGCAAATGGAGATTTTCTTCGAGAAAATTGAAATTTTCTTTTAAAGATCCGAGGGTTAACGGGCTAAAATTTTAGGTAATTTGACCCCCTCTAAAAAATATTCCAGCACTATAACAGAACTAGAGTATTATACAGATTATGTAACCAGTATCTCAACTTCAAGACAATTACCCCGGAAATCTTGTTTAATATTTTGGATCTAACTTGACTGGAAGCTGTTGCTACCTTTGGTTCGTTGTGTTAACATTTTGTGGGATAACGTCGTGTTTTGACACTAACTATATTAGGCAATTCTAAGACGTCGCCTTCGGATTCCATTGCTTGCTAGGGTTTAAGTATATCGTATTATGCAATCACCTTATTAAGTTGACGACTTGTGCCATTCCAGCAGCTTTACCATAGCGGTAGGCCTATATTAGAGGATACCGGAACATGCTGATGATGACAACGATGATGACGATGACGACGGCGACAACGGTGTCGCTGGCGGAGCGGTGTTGGTGTTGTTGTTGGTGGTGGTGGTGGTGGTGGCGGTGGCGCTGGCGGCGGCGGTGGTGGTGGTGGTCGTTCCGGTGGTGGGGGTGGTGGCAAAGTCACTAACAACTTTCAGTCAAACTGTTTTCAAATTATTCCGCAGCAGTATAGCACATTGAAATTATTGTCTGTTGGCTTAGAGCAGTCAGCCAGTTGAAAACCGCGCATTTCTACACATCACATAATTTAGACGAGCAGATAGAAAAGATGTCGTCATGGAAATTAAAGCTCTTAGCGACTGGTTTAACGGATAAAGGCTTAATAGCGGGGACACACCCAATTAGCTATGCATAGAGTTCTATGGAAACCACACGCTTGTTTAGACAAAGTTATCTGCAATATACTGAAATGATCAAGGACATCTCAGACGATACATGTGAGAAGTGGAGGGATCTTTTAAAACAAAGGCACGCGTGTATAGTAGCCATTTATCCCAGGGTAATGGATCTGTCCAGTTTTAGCTATGTCCCGCCCATCTCTCGCTAATCCCCACCCACACCTCGCGTGTATTGGGATCGAGCGATCCTTAACTTTCCTAACTATCAATTTCCAGAAAACTATACACGTAATCTGCTGAATATTTTGAAACGAATTTGCCTGGGTGCTGTTGCTGCCCATGGCAACAACAGCGCCGAGTCAGATTAGTTTCAAAATATTCGACAGAATGTTTATTAAATAGTAAAGACATACAATTCGTACAACGTGTCGGACTATTAAGCGCTTAAGACGGACGACATCGAGTCATTCATGCTGTAATTGATTATGACGTCATTCTACGCATCGGGTAGTTGATTAAAACGCCATATGATGGACGGATACACTGGAAAAGACCATTAACGTATGGTGTAGAGATGGAGAGAAAACTCCATACAACGAATGGCGGATCTGTCTTTCCATATTTAACGCTAACATGTCCAAGGCGACATATAGTTTATGGTGTAGGGAAGATCATATTAAATATTTTGAAACTACGACAACAAAAGGTTCTAGTCAAATTAGTTAAAAATTAGCTTTCCTATATAGTTGATTTAATATTGAGACACTGGGCTTTAAATGGTTAACTTGTTAACTTAAAATACACATAATCTGTTGAGGCCGGTGTCTCAAAGCTCCGCGTGCATATGGCTGCCACTCCGATGAACTAAAACCTTATCTTCACAGATCCGTATTGATTAGCATTTCTGACATAATAAGATTAAGGGCTGACACAACGTGAAAGAGACATAGCTAGAAATGAAATTGAATTAGAGAGAAAAATCTATTCGATATACTTGTTTATCAAAATTGCAAGGATTAATGACAGAACGAAAGGGCTGATTCAGAAGCAATCTTGGCTTTCAGAAGGGCGTACCACGTCGGATGTTGGACACGTGTTACAGTACAGATCGTAAATACGTTAAAATGCTTACAAAACAATAACAATAACATGTTATTTAGTACAATTTTACACAATGTAAGAACTGTTGTGATCCATATTTTGGACTTAGTTTGATTGGAAGCCATTTCTGCCTTAGGCAGCAATGGCTTTCAATCAAATTAGGTCCAAAATGTTAAATAGTGGCTTTATTATATTTGGAAAACTTGTTAATTTATTTCTGAGCTGCACTGTACATACACTCCATGTAAGTGACCGGTAATGGTAGCATGTTTTGAAATGGTACCATTCTCAACGTTAAGACTGATATTTGAGTTAGTGAACATTTCAAAATTAAGATGATACTTGGAAGCTCATATGTGGAAAACGGCTTGCACGTGATTTAATCATTAAATTCCAATGTAAACGCCTTGCTTTAACCCGTCTGGAAGTATTGGCCGGTTTTACCGTTATAAAGCACAAGATGATGCAAGACGGGTTAAAGCAGTTGTCTTGAGGACGGTCTATTTACAGGCTAAGTGAAGATTATGTTTGACAATTTATCACAGGAATAACTGGCTCGGTTACCGAGCCAGTCATTCCTGTGATACATTTTCAAAAATAGTATTCTCTTGAACTGCAAATGGACACTGACTAAGCAAAAACTTAGATGTCTTGACCATTAACCGTTTACACACGAAACCGGTCAAAAACATAAAAATTCTACACCAAAAATACCTCTTAAAAACGCGTTTCCTAAATTCCAGTTATCAACTTACAAAGACAACAATCCTTTCTTGGCCAGCAAATGGCCAAACACTAAGCACACATTTTAATTTGCTTGAAAACGCTTGACAAACTGAAGGCTTTTGAGCGCTTTGAGGTCCGGTTGACACACGAAGGGTTAAATACCATTCCTGATAGACACGAGAACCAGCTGATATGAGCAGTTCCGTTTTTAGATATGCCCCGCCCATCTCTAGCCAAGCTCCCCACATCCTTTGAGCGTGCTAGAATCGATTTATATAGTTTGAACCATAAATTGCATCCCATAATCCCAATTATCTGGTAGCTATACAGCTAAAATGTTGAATATTTCGAAACTAATTTACCGTGACATCATGCAACCACGCCCAGTCAAATTCGTCTTAAAATATTTAACGGAATAATAAAGACATACAATTTGTACAAGTGACCGACGATTTAAGGAGTATGAGAGACATAGTCTTGCCATTCATTACGCATTTTGTTTATGACGTCATCCTGCATGTGGTGTAATTGGTTATACCGGCATATAGTTGAGTGACTGGATTCATCCATTCGTATTTCCTTTACAGAAATGCAATATTCATCAAAACTAATCCATGCAGACGCGCAAATAGATAGACTTGAAGGGCGCTGGAAGCAAGCAAGCCTGTACGATATAATGTTTGGTGCCATACCCCTTTGACCTGTAGAGTCCCAGTGTCTTGAGTTCCAGTTAACCGTATACAGGCTGACTACTTTGAAAAACAATCGACAGGTAGCGGTTGCTAACATCGTTAGCAACAGCTTGCAGGCAAATTTTTTCAAAATATGCAATATAGTATTGCTACGCTGTGAAGGATGTATTGTATTTTGTCTTTTGGGATCACTCGGATAATAACCCTATGGTTTTACTTGTATCAACATATGTCATTATTCAGTTTCAGTTACGTCATGCCATTACAGCTATATTGTATCCTTCGTCTATAGAAAGCTATTGTTGCGCTGATACGGGGTGTTGCTTTCTAAGTTGTATTCCTAATCAGTAGGCGGGCCACATAGCACGTATTATCATCTTCTAAGACTATCCTATGAACTAGCTCGAGGACAGGTTTAGAAAACAAACGCTGTCTCGCCAAGCCAACAAATTTATAATGGAGATTAGGGGTTCGTGTTTGCCAATAACCTGGCATAATCTTGATACAGATACACGTTTCTGATTAGAGATATGCCAAACGTCAAATCATTGATTGCCCGGCGAGGCTTTGGCTTCTGGTAATTTAAACATTATTCAAATCGCTCTTAGCGCATCATATTAGAGGCATTACCATGGCAATATAGTCCCTTTGCTACATTAATAATGTCCCTTTCCAGTTTTAGCTAGGCCCTGCCCACCTCGAGCTAAGCTCTACCCAAATCTCGCTCGTGTTGGTATCGGTCGATCCCTGAACTCCCTGACTATCAATTTCCAGAAAACTACACCGATAAGCTGTTAAATATTTTGAAACTATTTTAACCGGGTGCCCAGTCAAATTAGTTTCGAAATATTCAACATAATCTTTATTAAATAGTAAAGACATGCAATTCTTGCAACAACGTTTTGTCCGGCTTCACTTATGCGTTCATGACGTACTTATCTATGTCATCCATGACGTCATCATAACATTGCTGATTATGAAGTCATTCTATACGTCACGTGGTTAATTATGACGTCATATGATGGATGGACAAAGTGAAAGAAAAGGTATCTTCTTTGATGATGATATTTTGACGACACATATTGAGAGCATTGATTACCAAATAGAAGTAGCCATCGGAATTATTTTTTACGTTTATGATCTACGGGCGTGATCAACTCATATCTTGCCCGAAACCCATGTGTGCTGGTGTAAAGACAAATGTGTTGCTAAGCTATTTAACGCCTTGAATCTCTCCGACTCGAAATAATGTTACTGTTTATTTCATGAAATATTATATTGTATATTGTATTTCGTATAAGTCAATTGGCAAAAGAAGTTAATAGAAACAAACCGAAATTGAAATTTAAACTTTTGCTGGAGGCGAGCACAAACCGCGTCGCGTAAAATCAGTTTAATAGTAAAGATACTATTTGACATCGCCCATATTTACATCTTAGGCCGTGATATCGCTGGAGAGTTAATCCGAAATAACGCCATACCTCAGCATTGCATTACCCCGGTTAAGTCTCCAGTGAGAGCACGGCCTTAGTATCTTTATACAACGAAGGGTGTTGCATTAGCACCCGTTTCCTATTGTCGCAATAAAGATATATGACTAGGTTTAGGATTTACGTGTTCAACTCGAAATATGAACATGTATCGGATTGTATCCATGTTGATGTTTCCGCAATCCGTATCCTCGAGGCGCGGGAGGCTAGGACGTGCCGAATGTACTTGCTGGGCACGACATCAATTGAGAGAGAGATTTATCACTGAATAACTTGTGCGATATCTACCACTTACGCAATCAGCATGACTGGTGAGAAGGTGTGTTGAAGAGACGAGTGCGTACACATATCAGCCTAGGTGCATGCTACTGATAACGGATGACTATTTTGGGTTGGTAAAGCCGGCAGTAACACAGACAATCAACTTTTCTATAAACTTATGAGAGCGTAACCAAAATCAACATCATTCGCCAGTTATTTATTCAAGGACGTAGACGATTTCTTGGCTTATAAGATCAAAGAAGAATCCAACAACATGCGACATTCATGGTGTCGACTGGAAGAACCTGACAGGAGACTTGCCACCAATGTCTCGCAATGTAGCTTCATGGCAGCTACAGAAATGACTAAAGATACACGTGTTTTAACAAAAATATTTTATTTTTCCGCGCCTTGATTTCAAGACAATGCATTTATTTAACTGACACAATCCTTACGATACCATCACGCTGACGTCATAAATAACGGACAGAACAGGATGAATTCTGGTGAATATCTTGAAACTAATTTAGTCAACAAAATCGCCCAGTCAAATAAGTTTCAAAAAGCCAAAATTAATACCTGTATTAATCTCCTTGAAATTTGGATTCTGGGAATTATGGTTTCAAAGTTTCAAATCTATTCTAACAGGTGTTTACGTGTGCGGTGGATCAGCTGGAAACGGGCGGAGAATAGCCATAAGTCGATCCTCCATTCTACACTTACTGAGCCTATTGAAACTTGGTGCTGATGTCGCAGAGGGCATTAGTGCAACCAGAGTGATCAGAATCGGTATTTAGAACTAACTTAAACTCTATCTTAATGCCGATCGAGTCAACAAATAAGGGACTCATTTCTAAGCATGCTCGTCCATGTCTAGCTATACCCTACCCAATTCTAGCTATGCCCACCCAATTCTAGCTATGCGCTATCCAATTCTAGCTATGCCCCACCCAATTCTAGATATCTCTCGCCAATTTCTAGCTCTTCCCCGCACATTTCTAGCTAAGATGTGCTCATACTCTGCGCATGTTGTGATCTATTTACATGCAATGAATCCTGAATTCCCAGATACCAAATTTCAAGGAAACTATACAGTTAAGACGCTCAATAGTTTGAGACTAATGTGACTGTGTAGCAGTAACAGCGCCGAGTCAAATTAATTTCAAAATATTTAACAGAATGTTACGCACATGACGGACGATTCGATGGTCATGACAGACCTAAATACGTCATTCATCAGGCATTTTTATTGTGACGTGATTTATTACGCGTTATAAACTTGAGTGGCGGAGAGAATATATTCATTCTCTTTAGAATTATCGCATATTATGTCCATTTCATGGGCAATTCTATGGAGAGCTGCAAACGAACAAAACAGAATATTACTTTATCAATGGGTGTTATAGGTCTGTTAAAAAGAAGGTAACATGTCCATTACAATTACAGGTGAATATTCACACCAGAATGATTGAAAATAAAATTGTTAAAATTGTATTCTTTTATAGGCTTAAATTATGTGCCTATGTGTAATCAAACAAAATAAATCTTAACATATGATAATTCCATTCTATATAAATTAATATAAATTTTTAAGTTACGAAATTAAAATAGAGACCCGTGCATCTATTTCAATTTCGCAACTTAATAATATTAATTTATATGGAATGGAATCATCATATGTTAAGATTTATTTCGTTTCATTACATATAGACACATAATTTAAGCCAATAAAAGAATACAATTTTAACAATTTTATTTTCAATCATTCTGACGTGAATATGCACATTTAACGCTCTGAAGTGTGAATATCCGGAATAGCAATTTCCAGGTCGCTCTCGAGATATTGAATCATTTGGAAGTAATTTGACTGGAGCGTGCTATTGTTATATGCAACAACAGCACCCAGTTAAATTAGTTTTAAAATATTCAAATAATATTGATTAAATCGTGAATTATGTTGGTTTTTCGGCCATTCGGGTTCAGACGGTTAAATCACTGGAACATGGATTCATCAAAGAAATTGAAAAAATATAACGCATTATCGCGAAATTGAAACATCATTTTGTGACTGATTTATGTTTTTTGGGAGACTTTCTAAGATAATAAAATACAGGTTCATGTGCCCATAAATAGGTTACAAATGGCAAATGTTGTGGCACATTTTCTACACGCGCAACATACACGCATATGCGCATAGAATATATAATAGAATACCGTCCATAGCCCTGATCTTGGTCAATGAAAGCTAACCACTGCTATGGGTTATATATAAACTGCTTCATCAATGATGTCACCGTTCAAGCGGCATGGCGCATCACTATCATCAATCTTATTATGGCAGCTTTTGTTGAGATGAAGAAAAGTTATATTCTGCGTCTTTATCTTGATAAATGTTTATTTCGTGTTTGTGTGAGGCATGCGTTTCTACGCAATAGTGTACGTACATGTGCCCTATGCAGGGTTAAAGACAATGCAGTTGTTAGATTAACCCGTTTATGACGAAGCCGGCTAAAGCCGACCTATGCAGTTGTCTTCAGGAATGCCCATTTGCAGGCCAAAAGAAGACGATTTTTGAAAATGTATCACTGGAATGACTGGCTCGATAAACGAGCCAGTCATTCATGTGGTAAAAATTTAAAAGTCGTATTCTTTTGTCTTGCAAATGGACATTCAAATAGCAAATATTTTAATTTTCTTGACACCAATTTAGTCATTAAAGGGTCAATTCCCATTACACACCTATACAATCCACGGTGTACTAGACCAGCACCGGCCAAGTAACCATCAGGAATGAGTTTGGATAAGAAGGACATTGTTAAATATGGCTGTTACGGTTATCATTAAATGGGATATTTTCAGGCTATCGTGTGATAGTTGCATTTTCAGCTAGAATAGAGTACGAACAGCTGTTATGCGCTATATTACGATGCAGGTTGTTTGTTAGAAAAGCAAAGTAACACAGACAACTCATCGACACACTGGCAGACCGAAAGACATACCAACATATGTTAGTTTCATGTCGCAATTAGCATATGACGTATTGCGACCTGTAGGTCGTATGAGTTGGTCTGTCAGTCAGTCGACATGTCTGTATATATGTGTGTTGGTTTGGCGGATGTCTGACATTTCTTGTTCATATACGATCTTTTTCGTTATTATCATAATCATTGTAGCAAAACTGTATTCAGAGCAATTTTGTTTCTGTTAACTCGTTGACGACAACTAAACAATTTCCAGACACTTTCTATTTGCACCATACCAGCATGACACACACGTTCACACTTCTGTACTTTTCTTAATGGCATTGCCTCTTTATCATGGCGCGCAACAAAAACGCGACAAAATGGTTTTGGATTGGGATTTTGACAAACCCACATCTATTACCAGAAGTGGTGCTACGCAAACACTTACGGCGCGGCGCGTTCATTCAGATTCGGACAGCACTCCACAGCTACCAGGGTAAATACCGTCTTTGAAAAAAGCTGTTTAACGCTATTAATACCGTCTGGGCTCTATTAGGATGTAACAGGATAGAAGCATACTGTCATTTAAGAGAATAACAGAAGTGTAGCTTTGACAGTAATACCATGATGCCGCGGGTTAAAGCGAGTTGGTAATTTAGATTTATATTAAACTGGGTTGGGTGCGGTGAATTTGGGATCCTCAATGTATGTTTTCCAAGCCTTGAAGTCTGACAGATTGGAACAAGATAGACTGACAACGCAGATTACTGGGCCAGTACTGTGGCAATTCCTGGCTGATACAGCTCGGTATTGTCCTGGTACTGGTCCATTAACCTGCATTATTAGGGTATTGCTGTGAGGAGGAAACGTAAGCCAGCAACAAACATTTGCAACACTGTTTTCGGAATTCGTTAATTTTCGCCAATATACCAACCTCCCTGGAATATGGCAGATTTCTAAACATACACTTACATGACAACACTGTTTACAGAATATGTACTCTACCGATACTGAGACGTAATTGTCCCAGCATTTACCTAGCACCTGCAAGATACCCAGCGTATCAGGGTTATTTGTGTATGGTGCCCATGCACCGTTTAGGAAATTCATTTACAGCGCCGGCCAAGCCACATTCATTCTGACAAATGTCTACTAGCCCGCGGCTAGCGAGCTAGCCCTAATACCAAACCTTGCAATATTTAAAGAGATCTGTAGATATTAAGATTAATGTGCCATTTTGGTTCTTAACACAACACAGAGACTATATCAGGCACATGTATCTAAATTGGTGATACGCTGGTTTTTGAAATGAAAAAAACCCCATCAAGTGTTCATAATTATGATAAGACAACATAATCTGATTAATTTAGTCCAACACAGATATTCAAACATCGCCATCAAATAACTGTCCCGTTATCTTCTATATTACATCGTTGTGGCGAAGACTCTGCAATGCAAATGCGAGAGCTCTCCGAATAATGTAGCAATTACGAGAAGACAGACCCCCGTGATGTATAATTCAGGACGATTTTCTAGAAATCAATATCTGCCCTTTCCGCGGTATATCGCTGTTCAGATAGGCGTATTTGTATCATGAGTCTGGCGTGTTTATGTCCATCAAACAAGGTTTCCCTCTCGACTGCGTGAGAGCGTGTTTATTTTCTAATCACGTCCTAGAACCCGGTTTAGAGAAGAATTACAAGGAAATGATACTACAGACTCCGTGACATGAGTGCAGATAGGAAATTATTTCATCTTGTGAATGTCGAACCACCCATCGTTGAAACAGATATGGTGCCCACTAAGTAAGAGAAATGCAATAGCAACGGTCGACTTTATACTGCTGTTTGTAGCATTCAGCCAGACACGTTTTACCGTCGTGCGGTGTAGGAAATTGCCTCTGGCTTGGATTGACGTAAAACATGGTGGGAAATAAACTCACGATCATATACTGGGTGGATGTTTAGATTTGTTTAATAGATTTACTACGACAAGTCAAAGTTGCGATATTTATGTTAGCGCGGCAGTAATGGCTACATGGTCTCCTACATAACTGCGCTCCATTAGATCCTGATGAAGTGCATTCGCGGAGGAAAGCGGGTCGCAATCAATACAGGTACTTGTTAAGGGTTCACTCCTTAAATCATTTTATCAGGACTAGGAGAACCGTACCAAGCTTCTCTAGGAAGAATATCCAGAGAATACAAAGTTAGATGTCAACGTCGCACAGCAGCGCCGTACCAACCAAACGCTGGTTACAACTTACGCAGCTCAAAATTACGCAGTTTAACCGCGTAAAGTAAGGCGGCAATTACATGCATTATGAACTCGCGGATTACATAAAGTGTATGCTCCCTTGTCTAATCAAAACACATTTTGGTGGAACTTTCTTTAGTGAAGATGTCTCTTACTAATGAATTTATCATGCGGCGCGGCCACACGCAGTGTATTCCGTACTAATTAAGCATAGCCGATTTAAAATAAAATAATATCGTTGCCATCAACGTTTCAGCAATCTGCGTAGTTGAATTATTTTCAATAACGTCTATGTTAGAAAGACATATATCAGTTTACCTTCAAGGAACTCGACATATCTGTGACCCCACCCCTCCGCCCACCACCCCCATCTACCACAACCGACAGAGAGGCTAATTTCTATAGAATGGCAGAAGTCTTTAGTGAATATGACCTACCTAGAAACTTGTCTTACTTGCCTTCTAGTATAAAGTAAATCGGTTATTTGTACGTGTAATCCGAACTTAAGATGCTTATACTTGAATTTGCTAAATGCATAATTAGTCACAATAACAACTGCAAGAAAACACAGCAGTGACAACCATACGAAAGCGAGGTTTAAGGACAAGCTGATAGTAGAGCGATCCATTTCCAGATATACAGCCCCGCATATTTCTAGCTAAGCTCATTTCTACACCTGTTGAAATGGATTTGAACCTCAGAAAACAGAATGCCTAGAATATAATTTGCTTGTGGCAGGAACAGCTCCTAGTCAAATTTGTTTCAAAATAGCCAACATAATGGTTTTTTTATTATTAAACCATGTTTGGTGAACATCGCCTCAAAGCGCGCAAAGGGATACTTAAACCAACGAACCCTTTAAAGATCAAGATTTTTCAAGAAATGTTTTTTAAATTTACGAAAATAGCTTTCTGTTGGCCTGCAAATGGGCATTTCTCATGACCACACCAGAGGTCGTTTTGGCCGACATGACCATCAAAGAAAATTGCAATTTATCGTTTATCCAGTGTCCATTTGCAGGCTGAGAGAACATTATCTTTGACAATTTATAACTGGAATGACTGGCTCGGTTACCGAGCCAGGCATTTCACTGGTAAATTGTCAAAAAATACTCTTCTCTCGGTCCGCAAATGGACAATCTTCCCGACAACAACAATATCCGGGTTCTTTTCACCAGCTTGACCAATACATGTATAAGTCGGCACAAGAGGGGTTAACTTGTAAATTAATCAAAGACATACAATTCGTACAATTTAGTGACGAGGTTTTCGATTGTCGTGAGTGGCATATCGGATCCTTTCATTAAGACTGGCATTGGGGCCACCACGCGTCTTATAATGAACCACAGTCTTTTGGCCTCAAAGACAGATCCTCGATATAGATTGATTCAGTTTTATTTTGATTTTACAAAGCATAAATATGGAAAACCTTCCTTCTGATTTCACAGTGTCGGACATCTGGAGTTGCAACGTTACATTACATAACGCAGCCAAATGACACACGCCTCTAGACAACATCTGGATGCTGCGCAACGTTGGCCGTGTTATCAGATCTATCAATATCGGAACGAACACATAGCGTAGCGTTGTGCATATTACGTGTCTATTGTGGTCACTTTATATACCGTCGATAGGTGGTCATAAAACTCGGGTGATCGCATAGTGCCACTCAATCGTAATGTATATAACATGTGTGGTCAACATGAACACCCGTCTCAAAGAGCCACCACCATATCGCCCCACAAGTAAGTATTCCCTCTAGGGGGGTTTTACTGTGCCATTGCACCGTGACATATGAAGATTGATGATCGCTGAACCGGCGTATCATACACTGCTAGAGGATGTCTCAATAAGATGTTTTGTATTTTATCCAATTTAGATTTTGTTTCTAGTCTTGTCGTGATATTCAACCATTCGCCTAATATGTTTGTCCAGGGATGAATGTAGCTTCCCACATGCTTTCGACACATTGGTATTATTGTTACAACATGTCAATATTAATTATTAGCAATGCTTTGAATACATGCAATGTGTTATGTTCGTCTCGTTTGGTACCCCTGTAATTGTTCGCTCAGCTATACATACAGAAATATGCATTAAAGTTATCTCATGGTGGCTGCGCGTTGATTACGTATATCTTACCAATTACTGAGGTGATAGCTTTTTAATTTGTAATATTTGAATCCTTAAGGATAGCTCTTCAATAATCCTGACAGTGTTGATGCTGGTAAAGTTAATAGCATCGTGTGTCCTTGGACGGAATGAAGGATGGGTGGAAGCAGCAACTTGTGCATCTTCCCTCTATATTGTCTTATAGTTCGGCATTGTCAACTTATGCTAGACCAACCTTTTTGGCGAGCTGATCTTGGTAGGTCAACGTATCTCTACCTCGCATTGATCTGTCATAGGAAGAGTGTTATAGCACCCATTTTGAGACAGGTTGGTTGACAGCCGTAGCCATCAAATCGCACTATCTCCTTAGCAATAGAGTTGATGGTAGCAGAAGATCACCACACAGCTCTGCGTTTGTCATATGTTCATGCCAACTGCCACCACGCCCTCCCCACTAACGTTATACATTTGGTTGCTTACACTATATCGCAAGGATATCATACAAATATTAAATTTAGATAGACTGATCCCTGAAAAGGGGTTACTATTATGAAACTAGACCAATACCAGGCCAATGCAGCCCGATATTGGTCCAATACCGGCCCAGCCACCTGCTTTAACAGGGATGACAATACAGTAACAACGGTTTATAACATACATCGTATGGGCCGTCAAAATGCCGTCACTAATAACAAAGCTTTCGTCGCTTATTAAAACGCGTTTGCTATAGTAAATTACGAATGTGGACAAACAGGGTGTGGTTCAGTAGAAACTGTCTTTCACCATATATTTCGATTTTATCTTCTTCCTTCAAGTGGCCATTTTTCAGATCAATTAAACAGCGTATGGAAAAATCATCATCAAACACGTTGTGGATAAAGACATATGAAACGAACGCGAGCCGTACTATCTAAAATATTATGGTGAATTGTTTGAAATTATGTTGACTGCACGATGCAACTGCTTTGTGTCAACTTAATTTCGCATTATTTAACATAATTTCAATCCTCAAAAACAACAAATTCATAAACCTGGATTTTCTGTAAACAAACTCTGAAACAACACCTCGCGTTTCTGAAATACGTTTCGTTAGTAACCCCATATGACAGCCATTGCGGGTAGACCTATGGTTACGTCGCTGTTGTTCGCTGCTATTGGGTAGAACATTAATTAGATAGAACATATTTTTCTCTTGAAGTCAACACTTCTCGAGTGGCATTTCTGTTGTTGGCTTTCAAGTCTTAATTCTGTTATGTCAGAAATTCCAACTGAGTTTGCATCAAGGAAAGCATCGTGGTATATTAGCGAGTGACCCATGTACGCCCGAAGCATAATATATTATGATGTTGCTACATCTCATATTTTAAAAAACATTGATATGTTAAACAGTTCCAAAACAGAAGCTAGCTTTGTGGACTGAGATAACACCAAGCAGGCCATCACACGCGCGGTGTTTAAAGCCACGTTGATCATGGATCCTGTGCTGATGGCGCTAGTCTGAAATGCTAACAATGGAAGAGTACAGTTCAGACTATGCCCCGCCCATTCCGAGATTAACTCCTGCCAATCTGTATACGAGTTGGACTCGATTTGCAACGTTGAAACCCGAATTCCAAGAATCTAAATTTCAAGGTAAGTATATAGGTAAACTGGTGAATATTTTGAAACTATTTTCATTCGAGGCTATTGATGGATATGTCACCATCAGCGTCCAGTTAAATTAGCTTCAAGATATTTAAAAGCAAGTGCATTAAATTGTAACTTCATCAAAAAACCCAACATAATGCATACTTCGTAACTCACATTTCAATTTTCGCGACGGATTCTACGTCATATTGTGACACCAATTAAATAGTGACACAAGAAACGAATAACCATTCAATGATACGATATATACTACCTTCATCCAAACAGCTTGCAACTGAGAAACAAGTGAGATAATGCACACGCATTCTATACAGCAATTGTAAAAAATAGTCTTCTCTTGGTCTGCAAATGGACACGGGTTAATCAAAGCGCATGCCCATGATGAGGTGTGCTACTCAACGAAAAAAAAATATTGAGCGTATTAACACATTTATTTATGACAAGACAAATACAAACACTGCCTATGACGTGGTGACGTCATTGCGAACAGTGCCATAACAAGATTGATAAGCATCGTCCTTAGCTGTTGATAGGGACCGCCGTTTTGACACACTTGATTATGGAGTCATATGTTTGAATGACAGATTGCATCCATCAATTTGGTTTAAGAGACTGACATTTGTGGCAGATATAATAACATCAATCAGTCTGGATCACGAAACCGCGGTGAAACTATCCAGGGGAGGATGTTTCTGGTTATTGGAATACTGAATACTCATTCTATTTTCAGTTAAAATCATGACAACATAGATTACTACTGGTTCCAAAATATTTTGCAAGTTTAGCTTTCCATGATCAGTGCGGAAACAAGCAGCACATGCATGTCATAAACATGTATGGCATACAAACCTAGTATCATGCACGCATACTCCTACATGTTGGATCGACTGTCAATGGCTTAAAGTATGATAATACAATATGTCATAGATGTTCATCAGACACGATCAAGCAGCATTGGACATCTTTGGAGGAATTTACCAGCAAGTGATACCAACAAAGTCACGTGATTTAAATTTCGGTATATGATGGTCTGTTTCATCCAACATGTTGGACACTGTCGAAATTGGAATTTGAACACTTTGCGTGTATGAATCGTCTTGTCGAAAGCTATGACACACGAGCAAACATCGTCCGATTCATACATGTATAATCATACATGTTGGATCGTCTGTTATAGGTTTACGTGTTGTGGCTAACAAATTCTAAATGAAGGCTGGGCAGCATAGCCGTTCGCATTGTGCTATGTCAAATCCCTTGTTGATGTTGATATATACCCAGATAAAACAGCTTCAGCGGTCGCAAATATTGCAAGAAATATTATGTCAGGCTAGACACATTAATGATATACGACGCAAAACAATGCGAAATACATAGCTAAGTTCCAATATATCACTCAAACGCTGACAATACTTTTCTTAGATAGATGAAACACAGCTTCAAATGTAATTGCTTAATTACTAAATGTAGCATACCCTCATCCCGCAAAGTATATATACGCTGTATATAGGTAGCACACCTCTCAGCTGATGTTAAACCCATGTGGAAAATGGACCACGTGCTTTGATTTTTGGTTAATATGGGGCGTGGCGTGATGTTTTTTTACTTTCCGGTGTCAATGCAAGAACGCGTTGTACACCTTGCTTCCAATCTCATGCTGCTTCAAAGACGGAAAGAATATTATTTTCGCAAAGCGTGTAACGCTAACTTGTTTGCTGTAGAACTTTGGACAGGCAGTCTGACCTGCTTGCAACCGTATCATACTGTGACTCAATTGCCATTCCCTTAGCAGAATCACCCGTTTACTAGGTACACAGGCACGAACGCACGCACGCACGCACGCACGCACGCACGCACGCACCCTTGTGGTACATGTTTTATCGATAGTAAGTCTTATTCAGATAGTATAGGCTATTACGGTTGCTGTATAGTCTGTCAAAATAAGATTGATGCTCTGCTAATGTGTCATACGTTGGCCTCAGTGAAGCATGTTATAGGGGTATCATCGTAGGCTCCGTACCCCATTCACCAAGAACACTATTTATGGCTGTATTCTATTAGATAGACGGCGTGCGGATAATATGCCTTATATAGGGTGCGTCTTTGCCAACCGCTTTCGTTACGTCAACCACCAATACAATCAGCATGTGTGTCTGAAAGGTAAAGAAATGTATTGTGTTTTCGGAGCTATATATAGCAGCCATAATTTGCTTTATATCAGCATACCCGGTACTCAAAATAAAGGGATAGCTTTGTCCATTTCTGCCACCTTTTTCGGACCACAGTCGATAATGTACTTGAACACGACTGTCATGGGCTGCTGACAACATAACACGTTGTCCAGTCAGAGGTACGTTAAACAGTATTTAGACTATTCGTCATTACGTGGGCCGAATTGGATATGAAATTAAGTAGACGACGTATTTGTATCTCATCGAGTCTGCACATAGACTTATGCATATCCTCCTGAATATACGTAATCCACGCCTCTGAAATTGACCTTCGCAGTTTATCCATCCATTATATGCAGTCATAGTGACCTACGTGACGCCAGAAACATTACTTCATGAATGACTCGATTCAGTCCGTCTTAAATGCTTAATAGTCCGTCAGGTTGTATGAATTCTATGCCTTTACTATTTAATACACATGCTGTTGAACATTTGAAACTAATTCGACTGGGCGCTGTTGCTGCCATTGACAGCACTAGCACACAGTCACATTAGTTTCAAAATATTCAACAGCTTACATATATAGTTTTCTGAAAATTGATAGTCACGGAGTTCAGTGATCGAACGATACCAAACCCGAGCGAGGTGTGAGTGGGGCTTAGCTGGAGATGGGCGTGGCATAGCTAAAAGTAGAAAGATCCTTTACGTTTCCAGCAGAGAGGCATTGCTCATACAACATGTTCTACGAAACGTTTGTTGTAACTTGTCAGCCCTAACATTAATATATAAAAAATATGTACACAATTAGATCAATATTAATCTACTCTATACCATGGTCATAATGGACGAATCCAGTTTATCGATCAGTCATATGACGTCATAATCAACAACGTCACATGTAGGCTGGCGTCACAACCCATTACATCACGAATGCCATAATTAAGTCCGTCATGAATGCTTAGTAGGCCGTCAAGTTGTACGAATTGTATTTCTTTATTATTTAATAAACATAGCCAGCAACAGCACCCAGTTTAATTAGTTTCAAAATATTCAACCGCTTACCTGTATAGTTTTCTGAAAATTAACATTCTGAGAGTGCAGGGATCGATCGATCCCGAAACTGTAAAAGCATGGGTGGAGCTTAGCTAGAGATTGGCGGGGTATAGCAAAAACTGGATTCATCCATTTAAACAATGCATGGAGCTTTAGAAGACAAGGACATGGACAAAGACAGGATCGTTCTTTTCAGAATTCAATCTAATATCGATTTTCATCATCTATTCATTGTATATATGATATGTCACGCCAAAGACCCATGCCGCATTGGAAAACACGCTTCCTAAGATCGTCTTCGTATTAGAGTGACTTCCAAGAGCCACTTTCAATCTGGCAGACATTGAAGTTCTAGGAAATGATACTGCCGAGGACGTGCCATTGATATAGACAGAACAGTTTTTCATTTGTTGAATGTCAATCGATCTACGCTTTAACCATATATGGTTGCAATACAGAATTGAAAAGATAAACTATGGACTTGCAACGCGCTTTGGCTTAGTACATATATCAGCAATGTTCAGGTTGAAGGATGAATAGATACTCCTAGTAGGTTATACATTGCCGTAATATCTGGTGCAAATTAAGCATGCTAATGTTGCATATCTTGGGTATCAATAGCAAAATGTTATTATTTTCACTGTGAGAATGTGGTGAAATGAATGATGATGCTTATTGGTCATGGCGATGCTATTAGCCGTTCGTATATACTGAGACTCCCGAGGGCAACTGAGAATAGCAAATACATTTTAGAATGAATTTATGGATGTTATGTCGCAATCAATTACGTCACATTATTCTGACGCAACAATGCATCGTGACGTATCTATATCCGCTATGCAAATTGAAAAGTCCTTCATGTGTACGAAATCTATATCTTTGTTATTTAATACACGGTCTTGTAAATATCTTGAAATTGATTTGACTGGGCGCTGCTGTTTCCATAGGAAGCAACAGCATCCAGTCAAATTAGTTTCAAAATATTCAACAGGTTAGGCCTATTTACCTTTATAAAAATTGGGCGAGGCATAGCTAGACATGGTATTTACTGTAGACTGAATGAGCGTGTAGTGATAATGCTAAGGCATATAGTCTGTATATATAAACAGATTTGCAAAATAACCACGTATAGCTATTAATTTTGGCATAGCCTCGTCAGCCCATTGCAGATAACTTTTATATCATTTACTATCTGGCTCAACATGATATGGTGTGACAGGGGAAAGCCTCCGTGGTTGTCCTACAAATTGGCCATGTGAAGTAGAGTCGATAAAGCGAAAATCGAATGAGAACACCCTATTATAATTGTTTCGTTGATGATCGAGTATTGGACAACTAAGTCTTTGAATGAAATTGGCAAAATTTTATATAATTTTTGCTAACACCTCAACACAAATTTTAAAAAAGAAAGTACAGTAACATTCAAAGCTCCCAGTGACCACAGCCAAGTTATACATGCATGCTTCGTCGTCGTATTAAAGGTTTGCCACAATCAAATTACTTGTCATTCGATTACATACATAATGCCACCATGGCTAAATATCTATATATGAAGAATAGGTATTAATTAATGTACGTTTGTTCTCTTTTCCTGCAACAGACATGCCTTTCTTCATGAATATGAACGCGTTTATGCACGTGATATCAGCGGAGACTACTCATTAACGGGTCGATGTTGGCATTTCTTAGATGACATTAGCAACAACATAACTATCTATCAAAGTTGTCTTCCATAAAAGGAGGATGCACATATTCAACATTGGCAGGCAAGGCGACATGAATAACAGTTCTAAATCTACTTGCACATTTCCATGATACATACATACGTGTATATTAGTTTTGGCAACACCACATTAAACCATTCTTGTTGAAGATAAATGACACCCACCGGCCTACAGTTGCCAAGCACGTGCTTCTTTTCTATGGAAATTGGAATCTCGCTATCCTTTGGGGAATGATATAATTTCAGCTACATATATGTTGATTGAATAATGAAATCTGAGTTATTTCGTATCTGTCTGTAACTCTGTATATAATCGCAGCAAAATCAGTAGTATACTTTCTAGATCATGGATCTACCATCATAATTAATTGTTAACATTGATGTGTAACATGAAAACCACTAAAACCTGGCTATAATGGACAATCTAGAGCCCATTATAAGCGGTAAAATAGTATATTCCCGCATGATAATTGCCCTTTGCCCTGAAAGTGTCTAGAAAGTGGGATGGCGATATGACCGTTCTTGAAAAGGGAGGGATCATCCTGCAGAGACGCGTTCTAACGAGCGTCCTCCATGTGGTCTCAAAAGTAAGTTTCCAACATCGACGGGACTGAGATATCTTTATGGTAGACGTAGCAATAGACAGTACAATATGTGAACTTGCACATGGCCCACGAGTTGTCGCGGTATAACACAACTGTTCGAGCGCGTCTTACCTTTCTAGAGTCTACATGCCACACATGAATTTACAAAACAAATGGAATGCGTAGAAGTGCGGCATTATGGGCGTCGATCTGCTTGTTCGAGAGCTGGTCGCGTGACCACCTCTCAACCAATCAGATCGACGTCCATATCGGCGCCCTTGTAATGGCACACAGCTATGAATGACACATGAATCACAGTCTTTGAATGCCATGGTCAGTCATTATCTCTATATCATGCCGCCAGCAACAGGTCGGGATGGCACCATCGTATGCATCGACTCATGCTTCAGATAAATATGCTGAATGTTGTGAAGTTGTTCCATTCTTTCATTTTGTGCTGACATCTTATCTATAGTTTACATAATCCGCATTGAGCTAATAGAAATGTAATGTTAATCTTCATGAAAATAACACCACTGTTGCTGTGCCCATTCAATCAATGGTACATCTACTTGGTAGTCCTCTCGTGCAGTTGTATTCGGAGCTCTCACCTATGTATGTGATGATATCATGCATATGATATGAATATATTTCAAAGCTAATTCTTGTGTTTCAGTTTTTGGATACCATGTCCATATGATTATGCTAGAGATAAGAATATGGCGCTGTATTTTGGAATGCCATAACAGAGAGCTTCAGCCAGGGTCGTAAAACGTTACCGTGTATGAGTTCAATTTGAAAATTGGGTGCAGATTGAAGTGTTCGAACATATGCAAATTCAGGCATTGTTCTCAAATTCAAATTTTCGTAAATAGATGTCTGAATTATAGCAAACCTTTGATATTGTAATATCACTCTGTATGGCAGAAATTCAATCATACTCGCTCGCACTCATTTAAATTAGCAACTGGATGTCGGCCATGTCGATCATTACCTCCCGTAAACACTTAGTGAATAATTATCAGACATGCTAAAATCCGTTCTAGTACAAGATTAGAAAATAATACTGGCCTCACAAAGCCGGGTAAGTATGTTCTCTATGTGCAGGGGTTGTTTCGCCATAGGCTGACGTAATTTTGATAAGTATATTTCGGTGACAGCAACAATGCACATAATACGGCTACATATTGATTTCCAGGATTTTCTCATATTCTATCATCTTGGCTGCTTGCCATAATAATTAACGACTCCACCATCATAAATGGATAATAAGATAATTACAACAATTTAATTTTCTCGAGTTTCGCGGACTGCTGCCTTGCATGGCTTCAGGAATGGATCGTCTAAGTTTGCCAGCTCTATTGGCCCCCATACACATTTCAGAAAAATTGTACATGATTCCCTATGTTCGGTACTCTGGGATTATGTTTATATGACAGAACGAAATGCCACGTAACCATAGTCAGACACACTAATAGTGTTAACGACAATATCTAAGATTGACATACAATAGCGTTATTTCCTTGTGTTTTTCATTCGGTTGTTGTGGAAGGGTCTCTAATAACCGTAGCAAGAACCGAGGAATGTAGACGATGGCAATTTTTCTAGAAAGAATTATATGAAGAAATCATGTATAACATTGCTCTCCTCGTGATATATGTATCACAATGAAGCTTTCCAGTTTATCCATGAATACTATGACGGCATAATCAACTGCGTGACGTGTAGGATGATGCCATAATCAATGACGTCATAATGACGTAGATGACTTCGCCACGAACGCTTAATTGATATCGGCCTCAGCGTTGCTGTACGAATGGTATGTCGGTACGATTTAATAAACATGCTGTTGAATATTTTGAACTGTAACGTGTTCTAGAAATTTATAGTCAGGTGGTTCAGGTATCGATCGATCACATGGGCGAAGTGTGGGTGGAGCTTAGCTAAAGATGGGCGGTGCAGAGCTAAATCTGGATTCCTCCATTATGGCCACACATGCACTTCGCTAGATCAACCCGAGTTCTCCTGGATTTGTGAGCTACTGCCTACGTTCTAATCATGTTCTACATATGATATTTAGGTTTATACCACCGACTGGTTACGAGATGGAACCAAAGTTCATGCTAGAGAGTAGATTTGCATAACGAATGGTAAACCAGTACTGCAACTGATTTGCCTGCCACCGTTAAACACGAATACATCTACCTTGTATGGGTCTTGGAGTCGATTTGAAACATGGACAATTGCATTACCATACATCTTTACATCACTATACAGGTATGGTGTTGAATATATTGAAACTGATTTGACTAGGCATGTTGCTGCGTATATCTGCATTGGCGACCTACAGCTCTCAGTCATTACATTACTTTCAAAATATTCAACATAATGATTTAGTAGATTGTAAATTCATCAAAGACACAATTCTTACACTTAGGTGACGTATTTTTCAATTTTCATTTTGATTTTGACGCCAGCTAACACGTGACGCGCACACACACGTGCATGAGTGCGTGTGTACATTCGTGCACGTGCATGTGTCCACACGTGTGCATGCGGGTGTACGTTGGTGCATGCATGCGCGCGTGTGCGATTCTGTGTGACGATACGGAATGAAACAGCTACGTCGCATGCCAGATATTAGAATGAATCCTAGAAACTCGTGCCTGGGAGTTTATGTTGCATTGCGTTATACATGATCTGTGTTTAGTTGTTCCTTTCACAAAATTATCCAGACTTTTGCAATGACCAAAAAATCAACACACGACATCCATTTACAAAGTGTTTCAAGTTGAAAACAGCCTATGCATTTATGTTAAAGTCTAATACAGTTATTTGTTGATTATTATGTTAAAAGAAAATGTAGATTCTGTCCCCTTGTCTCATGCAATACATTATCAGAGTAATAAGAACATTCTGGGAAACGCGGCATCAAACATGTGATGGATTAAGATTTCCAGGATGGACAGATCATATTTCCCAATGATTACATTGAAAGGTCCAGAGCAGGAGAGAGTTTTGTGGTCTGAGATATCACCAAGCTGTCCACCTTATGGCCATGGGTTGAAGACGTACAACTCATGATTAGCCTGCTAGTCTACGAAAGATGACGCCATAATCAACGACCTCACATGCAGGCTGACATCACAATCAAATGCGCAAGGAAAGGCATCTCATAAATGCTTAATAGTTCGTCAAGTTGTACAAATTGTATGTCTTTACCGTGTAAGATTCAGAGAGTGCAGGGACCGATTGATCCCAGCATGGGCAAAGAGTGGGTGAAACTTAGCTACACATGGGTGAGGCATAGACAAAATTGATTCCTCTATTGACTAATCAGGCCATAGACATTGCAATTAG
The DNA here is from genome assembly GCA_034401795.1 of Chaetoderma sp. LZ-2023a. Lineage (NCBI taxonomy): Eukaryota > Metazoa > Mollusca > Caudofoveata > Chaetodermatida > Chaetodermatidae > Chaetoderma > Chaetoderma sp. LZ-2023a. The sequence goes on along the minus strand of CM067366.1, from coordinate 53,953,085 downwards.
GATATCCAAAATGCAATTACAAATAACTGATGCGATAGACTACATTAGACATAACAATTACAGCAAAAAAGATATTTTCAATTTAAGCAAACGTTAGTTTAGAAAAGGAACTAATCAGATTTACACATGGTTTCTAAATAAGTCGCACCTCTCTATTCATGGCACCTGTTCTGGTGCCAAAATATGGTGACTCATTAAGTGACTGGCCATACCACAACCGCGCGAAGTACCGCCACCACATGGTCTTCAAAGCCATTTAACAAGGTAGCAACATGTTTTAGTAACCATTCTGAAATGATTCATAACGTGCCTGCGGTAGAAAGCGTTTACAGTGCATAATATGACTGAAATCATTTGCATTTTACATTCATTTCTTAAATTAATTCGCATACCTCTCCTATTAATAAGCTTTTGCATATTTCCGAGGTATTTTATGACATGTGAGATCTGACACTTTTCTTTGGATTTAATGTTCTGCGAGCTACTCCAATCATGAGGCTAATTCGCAATATCCAGATGTGTACTTTATTGAAGATAGATAGATCACGTTTCTGCTCCGAATGTCTGAAGCATAGGCTTCAAATCTCAAGAAACCTTGCCGAGATGCAACATGAAGTAATACATTGTTAGATCCTAGCAGCTAAATGGTAATAAGATGCACATGCCATTATAATTGTTAATCCCTCCTCTGTCAACATAACCCTTAGTGGTTAAATATTTACCACTCGAATGGCTGGCTCGGTAACCGAGCCAGCCATTCAAGTGGTAAATTAAAAGAAATACTCTAATGACTTTCACAAATATCTTACCCCGTGTACTTGGAATACACAACTGCAATATCCACTAAAATATATTACTGATTTGACCAAACGCAAGTGAGGCGCATATTGTTCATAACCTGGTGTATACCTGTGATATTACATATCAGTTTTGGAGAGGCGGCGTTTTACTGAATGTAAGCTAATGCGTGATTTGGCTGCATCTCGATAATGAAGCAGGTCATCTGTGTGTTCCACCAGGTCAATGAATGGCATACCAAATACAAATCATGTACATGATGTGGTTGTGTCTTTGTGAAACCTGTCATAATAAGATTGATGACTATCCTCAACAATTGTGGAGATGGCATGCCATTTTAACACACACTAACACACACTACAATGAACCGTTACATGCATATCTACCTGAATACATGGTACTATATTTGGCAGCGCACAATTGTGTGTATATCGCTGTCCACTCATCAAATATTGCCACTGCTAGGAGGTAAACACATGCAGCGAACAAATGGTGTATTTACAGGGTATCAGCTCATAGCACACCGATGTCATGTTATAAATGTGGTGAGGAGCTGTGCAGTGATGCTGACTCGACGAATTACTTACGTTTCAGAGAACTGGGTGATCCAATCTGTCACTCATGTATATGATGTCATAATCAATTACGTCACTTGTGTGCTGACGTCATGATCATAATTATGTTATAACTCCGTCATGAAGCTCGAAAAGTCCGCCAAGTGTTCGAATTGTATGTCTTTGATGAATTACCCATTTAATAAATATTATGTTGAATATCTTACTGCTAATTTAACTGGGAGCTGTTGCTGCAATTGTCTGAACCATACAAAGAAAACAAATCATAATAGTTGACTACGCGCTAAAAGGACATGTTGAAGGTTTGATTCATCATGAACATCATCAACGTCACCATTCACATTTCCAGAGTATCCCATCCATCATCAGGCCTCGTATGACGTCACCATCATTGCGTCACAAGGGGTTCCATATAGACCGTCATGAAATCTCAAATAGTCCGACACGTTGGATGAATTGTATGTCTTTGTAATTCTTTGCTATTTAATAAACATGCTGTTGAATATTCAACATCATACCTCTATAGTTTTTTGAAAATTGATGGTCAGGGTGCTCGGAGATCGATAGATCCCAACACGAGCGAGGCGTCGGTGGAGCTTACCTAGAGATGGGCGGGGCATTGCTAAAACCGGAACGGTCCATTGACTTAACCTGGAATAAACATATCACACAGATTTTAAAATAAATCGTAAGGATGTTAGGCGTATTGAGGAGAAATGTATCATTTTCTTCCCAAGAACTCTGACTTAAAATATACTTGGGACTGATTAAACAGGTTTTGGAATATGCGCAGTTTGTACCCTTATCAAATAACTAAAAAATACTAGTGCATGTCCAGAAACGTGCAGCTAGATTTATCACCTACATTGGACCTTTCCAGTTTATTCATGCATCATATGACGTCATAATCAACTACGTGACGAGCAGGATGAAGTCATAATCAATTACAACATGAATGACTCGATTTAGTTTGTCTCACACGCTTAATAGTCCGACACGTTGTACAAATTGTATGTTTTTACTATTTAGTACATATTCTGTTGAATATTTAGACCTAGTCAAATTAGTTTCAAAATATTCAACAGCTAACCTGCATTGGTTCCTGGAAAATGATAGCCAGGGCGTTCGGGTATCGATCGATCCCCACACGGGCGAATCGTGGGTGGAACTTAACTATTGATGGGCGGGGCATAGCTAAAACTGGAAAGGTCCAGTGTAGGGACAAAGCAGAAAGTATTACAAATATAATTGAAAACAGAACAACGACTTCTGCTAGAAATAAAGCCACCATATTATACGCACGCACGCGCGAGCAGTTGGTGCACACATTGATCGATATTAACTTTAATTGATATAATATATCTTATCACGGTCGCTGTCTAGTGTGCCATAATAAGATTGATATTTTTTTCCACCGCGCCACCCCGTCTGAACGCCACCTCATTGAGGCATTTTATATGGTGATTATCGTAGTCGTTGTATCCCATTGACCAAATACTATTTCTGGATGTATTCTATGTGATAGACGACATGTGGGCAATGTGGCCTATATTGGTTGCATCGTTGGCTTACGCTTTCGGCACTTCAATCACCTAGACAAAGCGCATGGCATGTGTATCTGAAATGTCGGGAAATGAATTGTGATGTCAGAGCTATTTCTAGCCCGGTTTACTTTCCGTTTATAGCTATGCCCTCCCATATCTAGCTAAGTTCCACCCACGCCTCGCTCGTACTGGGATCGATCGATCTCTGAACTCCATCACTATCACTTTCCAGAGACTATATAGGTAAGCTGTTGAATATTTTGAAACTAATTTGACTTAGCGCTGCTGTTGCATAGTTTCAAAATATTCAAAAGCATGTTTATTAAATAGCAAAGACATAAAATTCGTACAACGTGTCGGATTATTAAGCGTTACAGACGGGCCTAATAGAATCATTGATGACGTAATAAGCATGGTGCCATCCTACACGGCGCTTAGTTGAGTATGACGTCATACGCCTGCAAATGAACACTGGCTAAACGATAACTTGAATTTTCTTTATCATTACCCCTTTGGTCGTCAAGCTGGCCAAAACGACCTCTGCACTGATCATGAGAAATGACCATTTGCAGACCAACAGAAAGCTATTTCTGTAAATCTTTCTTGAAAAGACTTGCTCATTAAAGGGTTCGTTTTTTAAATTGCCCTCTGAGGCGCTGTTCACACAAGAATAGTTAATGGAAGAATGATGAATGGAAGAGAGAATGAAGATACTGAAATAATGAATGGGTACTGAAATATCACGTGTTCATTATTATATTTGTCATACAAACTCGGTACACGAGCGCTGATGTTAAAGGACGACTTTACTACTCGGCTATGATACAGATACTGCTGATCTATGAGAGCATTCTAACTACAATTAAAGATGATGGCGGTATCGGCTGTGCGTGTTTGAATGTTAATTAGGCCACTGAGAGAATGAGTTTTGATGGGCATTATAGGGACACATTGTCTGTGCGAATAAATATGCATAGTGCATATAAAGTTATGTGATGAAATTCCGTGGGCAGTTGCTATTATTGTCTTGGTAATCAGTCATTCAGTTGATGCGGAATTATTTAACAACATTACTATAAAGAAATGTCAGGTCCAGCGTGAGATACCGGTCGGAACACAGAAATCAACGGCCGTGGCATGTCAACATTGGTGGAGGGGTAGGTGGGCGTTGTGTAACAAGCGTAGCAACGCTAAAGCCATGCTATATGTAGGCTGACAACGTAAGTTGGGAATTTACGGAAACAGATTCTACAATGGTTCCTGTAATGAATTCCATAATAACAAAAGGAACAGTAAATGGTAAAGAGAGTAAACAACGCTGATATATTTAATGTAGACCGGGTCTTATTAACCACATTTAATCAACCAGATGCCTTCGTTAACACAGCGAATGAACTACCATATGATAGATTGGTACGTGGAACAGTAGGTGGGTACCTAGAAGAATTTCAACGTGCGTTCGTCGACATACGGAATAACTTACTTAGCATTCATGCATATATTTATTTCAATGCCAGCACCACGCGGCCATTTGAATAATGATATTTGACTGTTCCGTAATGGGGCAAAATCGAGATCTGGGCCTAGCCAGTGAATTTGTAATTCATGAGATCGAAGAAAACCAACTTATATACGAACCTGATCCCATGAGGCATTGGTCAGCCGAAACAATGGTAGCGTTCGCATGCTGATGGTAGTTTGCAAAGAGAGAAGGCGATGAGAATAAAAAGAATGTGTTAACCACATACGCTAAATGATTACTGACGACGTGATCACCTAGAGCATAGGTGTCAAAAGAAAAACAACATTAAATAGAGCGAAGCAATATTGTGAAGAACATGATAGCTGTCACATGCAATGCCAATACCGAGAATGTGATGGTAATATGGGACCAATGAGGTGGACGTGATTGGTGGACAATGAGGTTAGAGGACAAAAATGCGGCAGATAGAACACACAATGTTCTATTTGTCACGCGCTTGGGAATTGTGACCTAGAGCAGAGGGCATGACTTGTGAACTGGCCTCACCAGAAACTGAGAACCTTATAGAAAATGATCAGATCGTTGGTGCGAAAATCGGCGATCGAATACATAATTATGCAAACATAATTTATGCTAATTGTGGGTTATCATATGAAATATAGCAATACGCGTGCACGTATTTAATCGTGGGGTGGGGATTGGGTCGGGTGGGGGTGGGCTCTGTGTATCCATCTTGGCCTCTATAGTGTGACTTAAAACAGATGCTCATTATCAAATGATGTGATGGCAGTATTATATCGCATGCATGTATCGCTTCTGAATTGTCGTGTCAAGATTTGAATAACGCGCAGACATTAAATGCACCACGGTAAGTTGTCAATGATTAATATTTTATACCATGCAGAGCAGATGTGATACATTGTTTATGCCGTAAGGAATATTATGTTGAATATTTTGAAACTTATTTAACTTGGCGCTATTGCTGCCTATTTCCAGTTGCATATTCCAGTGAGATTCGTATTAGCAGCTTTACAAGCCCAGGAACACTGCATCTCTTGTATGAATCCATCCCTCACTCATGCTCCTGGTCTGCTAAGAATATATCGATATTACGCAAAACACACTCCAATTTTCCAAACATGCGCTCCACGATTCCGTTCACTTCGTAGTCATGTCTAGGAGTCACGTGAAATCTGTCCGACAACTACTTTCTAGGGAAATAATACTAGCGAATACGTGCCATGGGTACAAATTGACCAGTATTTCGTTTATTAACTGTTGATCTCCCACCGATTGTAGCATATATGGTTTCAAGATGGAATTGAAAAGATAAACTGTCCATGTACAGATCGATGGTTTAGCAGATTATCCCAGTACCCTGTATGCATGATTACTGTTTTCTGCGGCTGTAGTAATAGAAATATTCTACAGCTGCAATCAGCCCTTCTTCGCTTTTATCCGCCATGCCCTGTCCTCGGCCAAAGTCTTTAGCGACCTCAAGTCCATTCTTGATCTGAGTGGAATCTTGCTTTCTTGAGGTCACCTCGTAGCGCTTAGCAGATTTATGGAATACTGCCCTCTCCTGGCTTTGTATTTGATGGCTCGAGTAGGACGAATTCCTAGACTCTTCACATTGGTGTGTCTTCTGGCATCCTTAGCACATGGCCACCATAGACCATCTTTGCTGGACGACCTTTACAGTATGCAGTGCATTGGCATAATATGTTGTTTAATGTAGGCTTGCACGATATTGTCCTAGGCGGTATCGCGATATATCGTGGTGAAAAATCGCGATATTTTGATATATCGTACAGCCTATTTTAAGGTATATGAATTCAAGGGGTGAAATGGTCTTGGGTTGAGTTGGACTGCATGGTGTGGCTTATGTAACCATATCGGTTTCACTCTGAGTTTTCACATCAGATTTAGCCGGATGACTTCTAATTGGTAAATTTCAACAAAAACTTGAAATCCAGTCGCCAAGGTGCTTAAACTAAGACCGATCGTTAATAGCACGAAAATAGGACACAATTAATAATTTCTTCCCGCCTTACCCCTTGGCTTAATGTATACCATATCCATCATTGCGGGAGTGAAATTATTATATTGGACAACCTAAATAGTGCGTACTCTGTTAAAATCATCGTTTATTACATGAAAATGAATCCTAAAATTTGCCATTTCATCTCGCCAATGTGAAAATATCATGCTACATGATGTTCCTGTATGCTGAGAGCGACAGCACACAGCAAATAGATTTCAGAATGAATTATATGCAGACTAAACATGCAGACTGGATGGATGTGCCTGGATAATACTACTCCTCACAGCCATAGTAACTGTGGTTCAGAATGAAGATACTATTTTGTAAAGAATTCGCATCGGTCAGCCTCTTACGCATAACGAGTATAGCATTAGTATAGCATTAGTACGTCATCGTGTACGTGGTGGGGGCATAATGTATGTTAGCAGGCCACTAGCTACATGACTCCCCTCCAAAGTAGCCATGCGATGTGTATTGTATGCAACAAAAATGGAAAGTTAATTATACTTAATTCGTAGATTGCAGATTATTAAACAGTTCATTTTGGAACGAAATTCTTCTTCAAATTATATATAACTTATGCCGCTAATCAATGAACACTTTGTATAAAAGCAATGTGTAGCAATGCCAATAACGGCCAGGGACAGAGGGCAGCCGTGCTAACACATGTTTTCTCGTGGTGCAGAATCTTTGCCACAGTCAGACTATTTGCTGTCCTTTGCTAAACAGGTACATACCCGGAATAATTATGTCCGTAATTTGTTTTCTTTTCCAGCTCTATCTTGGATATCGCTATGAATTTTAATATGTAACTAACGTCTAGAAATTGATAGTCAGGGCGTTCTGGGATCTATCGATCCCACCATAAACGAGGTGTTGGCGGAGCTTAGATAGAGATGGGCGGTAAAAGGTAAACTGGAACGATCCATTGCCTTATACCCATTACTGCATCCTCCTCTGAGCTATGTCCAACATAGTGGTCAATGATACAATGAACCCGTTTAAATGTGAATTTGGAAGTTAGGTGTGTGCGTGCGAGCGTGCGTCCGCGCGTGCGTGCGTGCGAGCGTGCGTACGTGTGTTCGTGCGTGCGCGTGTGTGTGCGTGCGTGCGTGTGTGTGCGCGATCAAATCATTCTTACATAAATAGCAGCATAATATATGTTATTTGATTTCACAGTTTCTAAACAATGTGTTAACCACAAGACCGCATGGGTCAATGCTATCATTAAGATCACTATAGGACACAACGTGCATACGATTATTGTCAACATATGTTCACAGCTTTTCCGTCAATTTTGCGTTGTGCTGTAGAAAACATATAGAAGATAAATACCATTTGCAAACATCTAGTTGCCATACCAACAGAAATTCATTCTCCGTGATAATCTGAGACAAGGTATTTTCTGAATGGATTTCTGAAGCTTATAGGATTTTGCAGCAGACCATTGCTTAAGGCTTAGTGTCATGAGCCGGGTGACAGGACGCAAACTCGCTTGCGCCATATACCGCAAGTGCAATATGTCACACTATCACAATGCAATTCATGCAAGGCCAGTGATGGCATATTGTGTCATGTTAACTGTCTCGCTGCTCTAGGCCACCAAAGAATAATGTAAATGAGAAAAGAAACATTGACTAACTGAATATTTTGAAGACAATTTGACTGAACTTTCTGCCAAATTGTTTTCAAATATTTAGCAAGTCCGAAGATATAAATCGCTGGAATATGTTGTCTGCAATAACTCAGCAGTCAGACACTAATCGTACACTGCTTTACTAAATGTGTACTGATTCGTTTAAATACAAATTTTAACCCCTCTTGTGTCAACAGCGACACAAAGCGGTTAAAATGCTACTTTTATCAATTAACCCTCTAATTTAACAATCTTTTTCAAGAGAATAGAAATCTTTGCTTTTGTGAATGGCCATTTGCTGGATAAGAGAGGCCTGTTTTTGTAAATTAACCACGGGAATTTAGGAAAATCGTATTTAAGTTGGTTTTTGACCGACTTGGCGATTAAATGGTTACGGGTCAGTCAAATCTACATTTTCGCTTGGTCAGTGTCCATTTGCAGGTCAAGAGAGTAATATGTTTTTTAATTTACCACTGGAATGACTTATTCGGTTACCGAGTCAGTCATTCCATTGGTAAATTAAAAAAATAGTCTTCTCTTGGCCTGCAAATTGAAATTCCTCAATACCACAGCAGCTGCTCTTTTTGGCTGGCTTGACCTTTATAGGGTTAAGTTGAGACATGTGGGTTTAACTGTCATCTGGGCAGAAACTGATGTACAACAAGGACATTTAGCCAGCAACAACTTTTTGCAAAAGCATATCTCCAAGAATCTCATTCGTGTGGCTCCAAAACCATGTGCCCACTATGGAGAGGTTAGACTCATTAGTTGGTATGATCATATATGGAACACAAATATCTGAAGTCGTAGTCAAATAATTCAAAGACTGGCTGACATTGCAATCAAAATATCGTGGTGAACTGCCAAATTAATACACATTCTGATTGGTAGAAACAGCTTCAAGTCAAATTAGTATCAAAATATTCAACAACGTACACGCATATTTACTTTTAAATTACGATTATGGGACAGCAGGGACCATACATAGCGTTAAAATCGTAGACAGTCGAATCTCTTATATAAAATGAGCGTGCTAGAGTTAGAAATGGATCGTTCTATTGGACGAGGAGAACACAATATTTTAAGCATACTCAGTATAATACGTGATGCTACAACTTACATGTGTCCATGTAGCATTTGAAGTCGACAGACCGCAAACAATAAAGGCATCCATTGCTAGGTATTCCACACCCATTTCTAGCTAAGTTCATCCCACTTCACGTGTATTGTAAAAATCTGTATATTTTGACTCCAGAATTACCAGAATCTCCCATTCCCAAGTAACGATACAATTAAGATGTCGAATATTTTGGAACTAATTTGACTGGCTGCTGTTGCTATCTATGGCAGCAACAGCGCCCAGTAAAATTAGTTCCAAAATATTCAACAATTTGTTTATTACCTAGTGAATACATCAAATATATACATTACAATTCATACCCTTGGCGGACTTTTCATTGTTCATGACAGAGCTCGATACGTCACTTTGATTTGAGACGTCAGCACACGTGTGATGTAATGGACCTTTCCATGTTTAGCTAGGCCCCGCCCACACCTCGCTCGTGTTGCGATCGATCGATCTCTGGACTCCCTGACTATCAATTTACAGAAAACTATACAGGTAAGCTGTTGCATGTTTTGAAACTAATTTGACTGGGTGCTGTTGCTGCTTATGGAAGCATCAACGCCCAGTCAAATTAGTTTCAAAATATTCAACAGCATGTTTAGTAAATAGTAGAGACATGCAATTCCTACAACGTGTTGGACTACTAAGAGTTAACGATGGGCCGTATAGACTCCTTTCTGACGTAATGATTATCACGTCATTCTACACGCCGCTTAGCTGATTATGACGTCATATGACGTCAAATCATCGATGGATACTCTGGAAAGGTGAATTGAGTATGAGGTCATATACTTGAGTGGCAGATCGAATCCATCCCTTCTTGTACGAGATGGTGTATGTGATATAATACTAGTTTATATGTCACGCGACAATCACTCCAAAGTGGCTTGTTCAAGGGTCTCATTTACATAGAGACAGAACATAATGATAATAATATGTATTGTGCGCATTTTCTCGAGGCTTATTAAGAAATATTATTTCGTGATATCTAAACCCTATTGGCCAGACATGGCTTTGCAATACAAACAGAGATTCGTTCGTTATGATAATCTGAGACTCCCTATTTTCTGAATGGTTTTCAGAAGATGATGGGATTCTATAGCGAATTGCTCCAGGCTTAGGGTTGTATCTCGGGCGACAGAAACACTATTCACTTGAGTAATATTTAACCTGCTAATGGAAAATGTCACAATATTACAGTCTAATGCATGCTAAGCCAGCTATGAGTTACTGTGTTATGTTGCTTGCTGAATTTTAGCATACACTGTTCGCTATGTTGTCTACTGAATGGTTGGAAAAGAACAGCAACAGCTTTAAGCAAACGCCTATTTCCAGAATTGACAGTTATCTGAGACATATCTTTAACCAGCAACAGGTTTCGTAAAGTATGCCATGAGTTACATATCGATGCACGATTCCTATTACGCAAGTGGGCTATGCATAATGCAACTGAATGTTGGTATCAGTGGATCCGAGACTGCGACTATCGGTGGTGGGGAAATCTCTTCGGCACTACGCTAAAATGATTGACAATACCGGCAAATCGCACCATGGAGCGCGACCTTATATAACACTTTGACTCATGTGCTTATTTGAAAAATCGTTGCCCTATGCATAATGGGCCAGTAGTTTATTTGTGGTTTGCGTACGTTTTTTGTTGCGACCCGTTCATTGCATTATCCGTCTCCCTGCCGATCTACACGTTCGTCGGCCTGTCAGCCTGTCTGCCGGCCTGTCAGACATTTCTGACACGGCGTCAGCCTAGCGTGTCGCCGTGGTGGTAAAAGAATGCCATCCGCCTTTCCCCCGGAATAGGGTTCTAGCAAATATCTTTTCCCGCGATAATAAAAAATACAGACACATGGGTCAATTGACCCAAAATCATGGGATATTAGTGGAAACAGGTATCCACTCCCAAGTCGGAAAATATAGGAACCTATTCACCTTTCTAGCGTATCCATCCATCATCTGACCTCGTATGACGTCATAATCAGCTCAGGGCGTGTATGATGACGTCACAATCATTATGTCACAAAGGGTTCCACATAGACCGTCATCAAATCTCTAATAGTCCGACCCGTTGAATGAATTGTATGTCTTTGTAATTCTTTGCTATTTAATAAACATGCCGTTGAATATTTTAAAGCTAATTTGATTTCGCGCTGTTGCTGCCTTAGGCAGCAGCAGCACCCAGTCAAATTAGTTTCAAAATATTCAAGAGCTTACCTATGTAGTATTTTGGAAATTGATAGTCAGGGTGTTCAGGGCTCGATCGATCCCAACACGAGCGATGTGTGGGTGGAGCTTAGCTAGAGATGGGCGGGGGAAAGCTAAAATCGGTTAGGCCCATTGCTACGTTCAAGAACATCACCATATCCAATAGCTGGACAAAACGCTGTTTTGCTAGCCTTATGCTTTCGTCTTCAGGAGTGGAGGAGTCAAGTTTTACTTATGCCCCGCAAATCACTTGCTGAGCTCAACGCAAGCTTTGCCGGTGTTGGGATCATTCGATCCTTGCACTCACTGAATCTCAATTTCCAGAAAACTATACAAGTAAGATGGTGCATATTTTGAAATGAATGCCTATGGCAGCAAAAGCGCCCAGTCAACTTAGTTTCAAAATATTCAATGGAATGTGTATTAAATAGTAAAGACATACAATTAGTACAACAACTTGTACGATTCGTGCATTCGTGGCGAGCTTAGCTACGTCGTTCGTGGTGTAATTGATTATGACGTCATCCTACACGTCTCGTAGTTGATTATAACGTCATCATAATTGATGATAATGTGGAATCCTCCATTGCCATATCAAACTAAAATCCAATACCTTTTTTATGGTTTCTGGTTGGCGACAAATAAGTGGACAAGTTAATAGCTGCTTTCACCATTGGCACTTTACAATATAAAGTATTTTGTCTACATCGGCCTTGGAAATAACTTGCGCGCTTCCTATGGGTGTCTGATTTGAACATCAACAAGGACCGCTGTGACAGATATAATTGGGATAGATATGAGCGCTAACACGGCCTGTCATTCGTATCTAAAAATCTGCCACTAGGCGATTTGAGAATCAGAGCATACTCGGAGTAGGAAGCCTACTAATACGATAGAATACTATCCTAATTCAATGACCAGATATGGCAATACATAGATGTCAGTTCTGAGAGGGAGATTTGATTACAATCATATTAAGTGTAGCGGACTGTGTGCTCCTAGACGCGCAGTGTCTGCATTTCAGAAATTGATACGCAGGTACGGCTCAGAAATAGCTTAACATATTTTCAAAACAAAATAAAATTCACTGATATTTTGAATATAATGTAGGATTCCAGTGTATCCTTCAATCATATGACGTCATAATCAGCTACGTGATGCGTATGCTAAAGTCATAATCAATTACGGCATCAATACCTCGATTTAGTCCATCGTAAACGTTTAATAGTCCGTCAAGGTGTACGGATTGTACGTCTTTAGTATTAATACACATGCTGGGGAATATTTTGAAACGAATTAGACTGGGCGCTGATCCTGCCATAGGCAGCAACAGCACCCAGTCAAATCAGTTTCAAAATATCCAACACATTACCGGTATAGTTTTCTGGAAATTGATAGGCATGGAGCTCCGGGATCGATTGAACCCAACACTGGCGAAGAGTGCGCGGAAGTTAGCTAAAGATAAGCGGGGGATAGCTAAAGGGGTATTACTCCATTGGTTTGGAAAACATTCCCCTAATCCAACTATCTTCAAAATAGTTAGCAACACATTTCTTACTGACTAACATATTTCTGTCTTTGTTTTGGAAAAGTTTAAATTTATTTCTGAGCGTCTGTATGTCCGTTCCCGTATCGAGTATCGTCCTATTGTGCGATCCTTGCCCTCCCACTACGTTCCTGTATCGAGTACCGTGCTTGCACGCCCTTTGATGTTTGTGTTAAGTTCACGAAGCTTCATACATATTAATGAACTCGTGTCAGTCAACTCGCGCCAATGAGATTGCTCGATAAGACATCAGGAAGTAGACAAATTTACAAATGTGCGTAAACCGAACTAGTGGTTTTTGTTACAGAAAACCAATCTACACATTTTCTGTTCCTTCGATAACTTGTTTAGAGCAAAACTATTGCACTTTTGCAAATGTCTCTTTCCAGATAAACAGCGTCGCCGTTGTTTTTGTAATTGTAAATTAGGTCATCAGACGAGCCCTCGCCTAACGCGTGAAGTAGGCAGAAATCTGATTGGCTACCTCCAACTCACTAGCGTAATGCTACTGGGCATAGCGAGAAATCACGGGTCCGCAAGTACGGCATCGAACAGCGTAGCTATGTGAGCTGGCGTATGTTAGTAAGATGTATGTAACCGGGGTGTAGAGATAGTCAAAATACAAAAATTCGGTCAATCAGGTTTAGCAGAGACGCTCAGTATTAGATAGATGGTGTACAGAACACGCATCGCTCCTGTACACGTTTACCGATAATAAGATTAATTCAGATACTATAGCTTCTCAGCTCTCGAGTCAGCGTCGCTGTATAGCTTGTCATAATATGATTGATGTCATTTGTGAATGCGCAATACCGCTTGAACACTGAGTTCATTGAATCATTTTATATGGAGATCATCGGGCTGGTCCTACCCCAATGACCAAGAAACTTGAATGTATTCTGTCGCGGAGAAAGGCTGCAGGCAACGCGCTGTATATAGTTTATGCATTTGTGAAAGCTTTCGACCCATCCACGTAGATAACCAGCATGTGTGCGCGTAGAAGTGCGGAAATGCATATTGATGTCTCGTGTAGTTGAATATAGCCATAATTTGCTTTGCATTATTATTTCCAGACAGCAGTGGCTTTATCTTTTACGTCGCCAAGTCGATATGCAGTGCATCCGCCCGCATACGTGGCATAGCGACAGCTACCAAACTAAAAAAATATTGCCCAACCAGTGGTTCGTGAGATACTGCATAGGCTACAATACATTTAGTTCAATGCATGTCAGTGTACAACGGAACGTAGGCCTCCGCGTCTTCGTGCCTATCCACATTCCACATACGAAATAAGACCTGCTATGTTTATATGCATTCCCCAAACGATATTATATACAGAACAAGGCTGCAGCGATGCGAGCATAGAAATACGTAATTACGTAAATTAGTATTAAATTACTAGACACTCATTTACGCAACAACAATGAATTCTAATTCATGAACCCATTTCCTCAGTCTATCATACGACACCATAATCAACCACATGCCGCGTAGGCTGACGTCATAATGATCGCGTCATGAATATCTCAATTTATTCCGTCTTAAACATGTAAAACTCTAGCAGGTTGTATGAATTGTATGTATTTACTATTTAATACATTTTTGTTGAATATTTTGAAACTAATTTGACTGGGCTTACCCGTATAGTTTTATGGAAATTGATAGTCAGGGCGTTCGGGGATCGATCGATCGGTGGAGCTTAGCTAGATATTTGCTGGGCATAGCTAAAACTGGAATCCATTAGGCAGTTGAAATTGTATCATCATTACACCATACATCGTGACAATAAAGAGCATTAGCTTCTATCTGGTTATGCTGGCTACGCGCTGGCTGATTCACATTTGACCACATAGCAGCTCTTCTGACATTTGGTCCATGCGTCAGCGTTATTTTAACATTTCAACACTACAGAGCCAGTGACTCAATTTAATGGCAAGCATACAGGTACGATATTGGATATTCTGACACAAATTCTGCAGAAACCTGTCGCTGTCATGGGCAGCAACAGCCTCAAGTCAAAGTACTATCAACGTATTCAACACATTATTTCTTGCGTTGTATACGATGTATCGTATTTGGTCAGTTTGATTCAAATTGCTGCAATGCGTGGTTGTGTTATTATTGTGCAAGGACCACCGTATCTTGGTACACATACAAGTGCCTATTCTTGACCAATTAGGATTTGTATTATAATGCCTGTATTCATCTTAGCTGAATAGCTATTGCAGGATTCGAATAACCCAATATATGGACGATACTTAAGAAATCTCAGAAATCAATCTTCAGTCGAAATTCTCATACCGATACTCTGCTAATAGCATGTGTAGCGTGCCACACATACGGTCCACCTTTCCAAACATGCTCTCAATGGCTGTAGTGGTATTAGAATGACGTCCCCGAGTCTCTTAGAATCTGTCAGACAACGACTTTCTAGGAAATGATACTACCGAGTACGTGCCATGCGCACAGATAGAACCATATTTCGTTTATTAAATGTTCATCCATCCACGCTTAACTGTATGCCTGCTGAAATTATGTAGACTGCATTTTCCACGGAGTTTAACTCTGGATATGGTGAATACATTGAAAACAATTTGACAGAAAGTTGTTGGTGGCTAACCAGACAATAATATCAATGTCAAAATGTCCAGAGGTAGTGTCCATTGATATTATTGTCTGGTGGCTTTTCAACACAGAAATGAAATGATAAAAGATGTGTTTACTATATACTTTGACGAAGTGCATTTGTAGATTATCTTATTATTCTATGCATTGCCATAATGCCTGGCTTAACCCCTCTTGTGCTAACTTTACTCTTTAATGGCGAAGACCGCTAACACCGGCAATGTAGTGATCTTGAGGAATGCCAATCTTTTCATCCAAAAGAATATGAGTCTTGAAAATGTACCATTGGAATGATTGCCTCGTAAACGAGTCAGTCACTCCAGTGGTAATTTGTCAAAAATAGTTTTCTCTCAGCCGGCAAATAGAAACTAGCTAAGAAAAAAAATTTGATTTTGTTGACAATTGTCATGGTCAAGCCGGCCAAAAACAGCACCTGTAGTGCTCTTGATGAATGTCTATTTGCACGCCAACAGAAAGCAATTTTAGTAAATGAGGTAAAATTTTGACCATTAAAAGTGTAATTGATATAAGTAGAATTTTGAGCGCTTTGGGGCGCTGTTGACACAAGAGGGATTAAGTTCTGCATGGTTATTTGTGCATTGCGCATATGGATGTTTTATGGCATTCAATGAACGAATACCGGTGAAAAGAAGGATACTGCTAATTTGTCCTGGTGTTGCTAACGCGCTATATGCCGCTCCTACCATACCGCAGCAACTGCTGCAGCAACAATGTTTCAAACTGAAAATCCTTAACCCTACTGCTTGTGTCAACTTAACCAATTACTGGTAAGAAACGACCTCTGCAGTGATCTTGAGAAATGTACATTTGCAGGCTAAGGGAAGAATATATTTTGAAAATGTACCACTGGAATGACTGGCTCGGTAACCGAGCCTGTAATTCCAGTGTTAATTTTTCAAAAATAATTTTCTTGGTCTGCAATTAGACACAGGCTAATCTGAATTCAAAAATTTCTTAACCATTACTATGTTGATGAATATCCATTTGAAGGATAACAGGACTCTATTTTCTTTGTAAATTTTCGTCATAAAGTAACAAAAATACTCTTTTTGGCTACACAAATCAAAATTTCCTTGAAAGGTATTGGCAATTAAATGGTTAATTGAAATACATAGTATTTTGATAGCTTTAATGCGCTGTTGACACAAGATGGGTTAACAGCTGGTCATGTTGACTGCATTGACATGTTTATTGTCTGGTAAATGAATTCCTAAGTGAAGCTGTTTTTCAGAATACGGAGAACAGTTCTTTTTTTTAGAAAATCGATGTCGCCATATGTGTTGCTTCTATGCAAAACTCCGCCACCACTTAACCTTTTGACCACCTACTGATTCGTGTGTCTCAGTTAGAAGGTACATATACTCGTAAGCTGTTGAATATTTTGAAAGAAATTTGATATGAACCAGTTGCTGCTTTTGCCCGTCAAATCATCTTCAACATATTCCGCATTATATTTATTACATTGTACGTGCTTTTTTTTTAATCGGCCATTAGGTTTCAAATTGGTAATATAATTATGAGATCATTATAACGACTATGTCAGCTCCATCAAAATAATGCGTGCAGCATTAAATATTCCACATAACTCTGCAAGCGATATGTTGGCTTGGCAGACCAATGTCGCTATTGTTGTTCGACAAATTGGTCATGTGATATGGATATTAAAGTCAATAGTAATAATATCTAACAAAATTACCTTCCAAATATAGTACACGATTCAGGAAGGGGTGGTTACCTAGATAATTCACTAAATCAGCAACGATATTCCCATCGGTATCTTCGTTGTGGTAGTTCACAATAAAATAGGTGTATTGAAGATAAATATCACTCGCAGGCATGCGGTTGCCAAGACAACACGCATCTTACATTCACTAAAGACTTTGGAAGTTTGCTATCTTTCGGAAGAGGATGAAATTCCAGCTACGTGTATGTTGTTGGAGTACGGGAGACCGATGCATTTCGCGTTCCCGTGTGTTAGAATGGTGTATGAAGCAAGTGTGCATATTATGTATGTTACATTATGATTTTCGCTAATTAATAATGTTTACCATTGATTTGTGATGAATACAACTAATCAGAATATGTGCTATTTTGTTATCACACGGAATAAATACGCCAAAAGCAATAGGGACGCATATTTAAAAAATGATAGCAAGCTCAAGATTTCAAGAAAAATCCAGTTAAATAATCGAACACATATGCATAGACGTCTGGAAAATCATCCTTGTTCGAAAACTGGGATTCAAGATGGCAGCCACCCAGCATTATCTATCGGATTGCTGCAACAGCCATGATAGATACGTAATGAACGTGTATTAACACAAATTTAAGGCAATCCAATGAAGTAAATAATTAGAGAATACACACTCAAAGTAGAAACATTCAAGATGGTGGCTCCTTTATCATATCCTTATAAACAGATC
Source organism: Chaetoderma sp. LZ-2023a (assembly GCA_034401795.1). Lineage (NCBI taxonomy): Eukaryota > Metazoa > Mollusca > Caudofoveata > Chaetodermatida > Chaetodermatidae > Chaetoderma > Chaetoderma sp. LZ-2023a. The sequence goes on along the minus strand of CM067366.1, from coordinate 53,935,047 downwards.
TGGTAGAAAATGAGATACAGTATCTAAACATAGGTGTACAGCCACAATTGATTCCAATTCAATAAATGAACAGTAAAAATATAAAGTACACGCTTTCGCAAGTCCAGTTTAATTGGCGCAGGAAGTCCTTTCCGGACTTTTGAATTGACATGTATGGTAGCTTTTGTGTTCTATGCCAAGTGTTGTTGATGAATCTGATCTATGAGTCAGAAAATACTTTATATAAAATATACCAACATACATTTATTAGGTTACTTAGTACATCTCTCACCGACTCCCTATCACTCCCTTTCTCTCTCCCACCCTCTCTCTCTCTTTCTCTCTCCCCCCTCCCCCTCTCTCTCTCACTCTCTCTCTCTCTTTCTCTCTCTCTCGCTCTCTCTCTCTCTCTCTCTCTCTCTCTCTCTCTCTCTCTCTCTCTCTCGTTCCCATTCACTCTCCCAATGGCTAGTTGTGGAATCATTTGCCGTTTGGGTACTATTGTGAGAAGAACGCAAGACACAGCGACACATAGACATTCTAGACATTGACTTTCAATTCCCCGCATTCTCGATTCGGCTCCGTTTTACCAACATGTTAAACTGGTGTACAATTTGATATCTATTTTCCTTAAAGCTATTATTGTATGCAGGCAGCAAGATCATTCAGAAACAATGTTCTTCTAACATCTCATAGATTTTGCCGTTATGAAGTGATAAGTGTATACATCACACTGATTTCCATATCTACTTTCTAGCGGTCGGTCCTATGGACATGGCCGACTCGGTATAGGCAATGGAGATTCTGACTCATAATTATGCACAATCTCTGTTATTTTTCTATGGGACTGATTGGCATCCACTTTGCAATACGCTTTGATAACATATTTCGATGAGGAAAGCAGTGTCTTGTATTATGCGCATCCCGGAAGTAGATTTTATTTGAGACTAATCTTTGGTTCCAGAGACCAACACTGATGAAAAAGCAATTTGGTGCCATACATAAGTGACCACTTGCATTTACCAAATCTAGACATGCTTTGTCAGTTTATACCAACAGCGAGGCCGATCTTACTATGGGATACGGATGGCAAAAAATGCACATTCTGTATAATCATAGGTAACACGAACATATCATTTTATTGGCACTGTGTCTGTCACAAGAATGTGCAGTTGCCAAAATTTGAGCAGCGGACACAATTTGTGCCATTTGTCTGAGTAATATTCAACATATGAAATTATAGCGACCATGATTAGAGGCGTTGTGCCTGGTTAGTCTTTACTCGCGGCTCTGAAGATATGATGTCATGCTCATTTCATATTTCAGTACCACATAATTGCATTTCTCCTTCATTTCCAGAAATGAACCTTGTCTCGGTTGTCATATAAACATGTTTCATTGTGTAGGGTTCCTTGTCAGAAAGAAATATCGAGACGCCATAACGAAGACTCGATAGCCTTACCAACAATATCTAATCGTAATATTAAAATAACACCATAAATCTTCTTATCCGTTTGTGATGGTGAGATTGCTAATATAGTATGGCAAGAACCCAACCCAAGTGACAATTTCACAGAAATCAATATTTGGTCACATTAGGTATATTGTTGCTATCTCCGAAATATACTCATCGTAATTATATTAACCCACGGCTTTCCTTATATCAAAAATCGTTACTCGGCTTTGTCAGGCTATGTTTATTTTCTAACCATATCTTTGATCGTATATTGACGTGTCTAAATCAACGTATTAAGAAATGGTACCGTAGAACGCGTGCTCGTTCATATTACACATAGTCAGCCATCCAAAGTTGTACAGAATATCGTTTCCACCGAGAAACGAGCACGCGGGAGAATACTAATGTCTTGCATCCAACTAGTCACGGCAGCCATGCGTCTTACAGCCGTGGAGTTCATGGAATTGCCGCAGCATTTCCTGTGTCGTAGCGTAATGGGAAATACGTGTGTAAGTGGATACTGTGCGACCATGTTGTCCTGCGTAATCGGTTTGATTGCTACACTTAATTTCCTATGTGTTATAGGAGAGGCTAGAATTAAGATTAATATTCATTTTGGAAATCTATTTTTGAAAGTCGTTGCAGTCCAAAATACCAACAGCCAACAATAATTGTTTTCTCGAGTTGAACATTGTTTCTGACAGAGAACGGTGTGTCTATTCCTGGAAACGTGTCTTTAGTTCTCTAGCAACTACGTTCACTACGGCTTGTCCACCGTTCATTCTTATTAACACGTAATCCAGTTATGTTAGAGAGACGTAGGGCAAATGGCGCTATGCAAATAACCATGTATATTGTCAGTATGCCCAGTTTGTAATTGCTTATAGATACACACGCGAAAGTAGTCTGCAGAGCATACTACTGTATCGTTCTGTCGGCCCATCTCTCGGATTATATAACATTCGGTATTACAATCCCAATATCTTAGCTTCAAATTGACCTTGCAAAGAGGCTATCGAATATTGCAGCTGGAACTTGGGCTTTTGATTTTGTCATGACTCATGGTTTCCTCGGCGTATCGAAACGCGTCTCAATATTTTTCGTCCACAAACTCACCGAAGCCATGATTGTCAAAAGAGACAGAGCGCGGGACCTGATCTGCAATGGTATAGTCAAGGCCTCTATATGTAGGCTGACGTCACAATCAAAATGCGCAATAAGTGACTGCTGTGGACATTTACTAGTCCGTCAGTTGTACACATTGTATGTCTATACCATTTAATACATATTTTGTTGAATATTTTGAAACTAGTTTCACTGGGCGGTGTTGCTGCCATAGTCAAATTAGTTTCAAAATAGTCAACAGATTAGCTGTATAGTTAGATGAAATTGGGAGTCTGTGGATGTAGGATTCAAAGTATATAAATCGATCCAAACACGTGCAGAGCATGGGTGGTGCTTAGCTAGAGATGGGCAGGGTATAGCTAAAAGAGGATTCATCCATTTGGAAATTTTAACTGCAATGTCCAAATATTAACTTGATTCACGTATATCTCTAACGAATCCGTGGTCTCCTTTGAATTCTGGCACCGGGAAAATTGTTCTCAAATAAATTCCCGAGAGGAAAACTTGTGAAAAGGTGCTGGTTCTCCCATAACATAACTGTAATGCGATTTCACGGTATTATTCCTTCGCTTCATGCTACTGGAATATCGAGCCTCGAAGAATCTACCGTAACATGGAGCTAACAATCTCTCATTCATACCCATAATTCTATACAACAGTCGGTATAGCCATATGTGCCCAAAATTATGCTAGCGTACTTGCTGCAGTGTGAAATATGAAACGGCCTACAAATCCTTCCAAGGTTCCAAGGACTCCACTTATACAGAATCAGAATGGTACGCATTTCAACTATCTCCAGACACTTGTAAACGCACAATTTCATTTACTAAATATTTTTACATCCTCACTCTGACTGTCCATGCTGGACTGTTCCATTGATGTCAAACATTTTAGATCCTCTATATTGTTGTGTGGCCCATTGTGATCTGTGATCCTAACTCACCTTATTTCTCAACTTCACTAGAACATGTATCAGTAGAGTACCGTATGGACGGCCATACTTGCAATGCCCCCTGTCCTCGTTCCATAGCACATGGTTTCTTCAACCTTACCATCATCCGCTATCCATAACACTTTATAGGAAGGACAATTCATTAATCAAACATGCGCCCTCTGTGCCCGCCAGCAAAGTCTGATCCGGGTGTGACGAACCACCCCGAAATTCTCGTAACATCAGATTTCAAGCTGATTGATGACGTGGCCACGCCAAAGGACATAATCTTAAGAACATCATTCGGAAATTATCGCAAACGCGACCAGTATATAGGATTTTCTCTGGCATGCAGAATTGACAGGGTGTCCTTGAACATGTCTACATTGTATGCCAGAGAAATGCAGATTCATGTTGACTACTTTTTATTTAAATTTAAACTTTGTTGTTAAGATTTCGTTTCAGATCAAACCCAATACCAAGTTAAGCCGATCACATGCTGACGTGTTAGGACGTGTGTCAAAGCTGAAAGGTTGTTTCCGAGATATAGCTTATTTCAACAACGGGCCGACGTTGTGGCGTACTTTGTCTCTTTATTTTCAAAATGCCAACTGTCTAACATGGATATAATTTTTTACGATTTGTATCATCAATTTACAATGGATGGGTTGGATCTGTCATACAAGTATCAATGAAGTAATGTACTTTTACCTATGCCCAGCCCCTATCTAGCTAAGCTCAACCCACATTTCGCCCGAGTTGAAATCGACCGATCCCTGAACTCCTTAACTATAAATTTCCAGGAAACAATACAGTTAACCTGCTGAATGTTTTGAAACTAATTTGTTACGTGTGTGTGTAATGTGGTGTGGGTGTGTGGTGGGGTGGGGTGGGTGGGGTGGTGGCGGGGTGGGTGGGGGATGGAGGGTGAGGGTGACTGGGGTGGGGGGATGGAGGGCGGGGGTGGTTTGGTGGGATGTGGGGTGGGGTGGGGTGGGTGAGGGGGTGCTGTTGCTGCCTATGCCTGCAACTTAGCTTCAAAATATTCAACAGCTTATTAAATAGTGAAGAGTATTAAATAGTAAAGATACACAATTCGTACAACAACACTTAGTTCGTCATCAACTAAGCATTCCTGATGAACTTAGCTCAGTCATTCATGATGTAATGGATTATGACGTCATCATCAACGCCACATAGTTGATTACGACGTCATATGATGGACTGAGTAACGTTAATCTTCCATTATTCTTGAGTAGTTGGCAGTATTAAATGCCTTTTTTATTTCGAGTTGGCGATTGGCTCAGTGTTAGCATTTACACAAAGTTAAGATCTCATGGGCATAAAATGCATTGCCATGGAATGCTTGTAGCTTATTTATAAATTGTATTTCGCTATCTCGAAATCATACTGAAGAGAAATGTCATTCGTAAGCAAGCAGTTGCCATACCAACAGAGATTCTTTCGTTATGATAATTGGAGACTTTCAGGATATTCTGAATGGATTTCCCAAGCTGATGGGATTTCGTAGCACATTGCTTGAGGCTCACTGTCATGGCATTAGTGACAGACAGTAAACTCGCTTGAGCTATATGACTTGTTAATGTGGTATGCCACGGTAATACAGTCAATTGCATGCTAGGCCAGAAATACATAACCGTGTCACGGTAAGTGTAGTAGCAACCGTTTCATGCTCGTTCACGCTCCTCCGTTACGTGTACTGAGGGGATTGAAATCAACAGCAACAACTTTCAACAATAATTAAGCTTGCATAATAAAAACAGTAGTCTATAGATAGATGGGGTTGAATTTCCCAACATACACCTAGCAAAATGTCCTTGTAAGTGGTTCGTGTTAAAAGGTGGCAAACAAATTTACTTTCTAACATTTGTGGGTGCTTATATCAACAAGCTGTGAAGTGATGGTTTGATCTTCATTTCCCCAAGACAAAATAGCGGCTATGTGAGTTGTTGCAATTTCACAATATTAAATAACCACAATATTATCAAACTAGTAAAAACTTATTATGTCTAGCGTCTAAGTCACATTGGAGCGCCATTTTAGCAAGGTAGTCTCAGTTGTTGTGTAGGCAATACTACAAGGAAGATTGTGCAAGTTTCTATGATATGGATAGGTGGCACAGATGACTATTAATTGCTAGATTTTTTATCGGTTGAGTTTTCATAGATATGGTATTTGCATGGGTCTGCAGATAGCCATGTCCCGCAACGTCATCTCTTGCACCAACATACATTCGAACAACGATATAACTTATCAGCACACACCGGCAATAAGAGGTAGAGGAATACGTATAGGCACTATCATTTCACTAAGGTATGTCCATCGAGCAAGCATTCTCATGGCTGCCACAAATGGAAATGCATTATTGGAACAGTTCTGATGCCACCATTCCGTGCGCCCGCCTGTCTACACCAACCCTTTGACCCATGAAATCCAAGAATCGCAATTTTAAATCGAGCATACAGGTAAGCTGTTGAGTATTTCGAAACTAATTTGACAGGATTTCTTGCTAGGCAGTAACAGCTCCCTGTCAAATTAGTTTCAAATTATTCAACAGCTTACCTGTACAGTTTTAAATAACTCAACATAATATTTATAAAATCGTCAAGGATGTTCGTGTTTTGGCCTTTCCGATTCAACGGGTTAATATATAGAATAGAGCGAGCAATTCGCTTTTCCAGAGTATCCATCCAGCATCTGACCTCGTATGACGTCATACTCACCTCAGCGCGCATATGAGGACGTCACAATCGTTACGTCATAAGGGGTTCCATATAGACCGTCATCAAATCTCAAATAGTCCGACACGCGGTATGAACTGTATATCTTTGTAATTCTTTGCTATTTGATAAACATGTTCTTGAATATTTTCAAAATATCCAACAACCTGTGTAGTTTTTTTGGAAACTGTTAGTCAGGCAGGGTGTTTAAAAATTGATCGATCCCAACACGAGCGAGGTATGGGTGGAGCGTAGCTAGATATGGGCTGAGCATAGCTAAACCCTGAACGGTCCATTACTAGAGATGACCCGCGAAAGACATACAATCCGACGCTTACTGCCCTGTCTCTGTTATATTCTTTTAAGGAGCTACACCATTTGATTGTGACGCCAGCTGACGAATGGCTTCCTTTGACCATGGTGTGGTCAGATACTTGAGTAGACAGATCTGATCACTCCGTTAATAATGCAAGCAGAGCTACATCTAGAGAAGACAGTACTACTGACTCAACATCTCTTTAGAGAGTTTGTTGCACGCGATGCGTGTCTGTGCCTTCATTATTAGTTCCCAGTCGTGAAGTATCCATTTCTTGGTCTGATGGAATTGCAACTGTAATATCGTTGACTCCTACAGCTGCTATAACTAGATTGTCTGCGTTTTATAAAGGAATGGTGGGCAGATTCTCCCAATAGACAAACAATTAGATCAGCTGTCATGACGGGTTGACAACCGCTTTAGTAAGCATATGTCCTGATCCCAAATGTTACTGCTGGTGACAATTCTTTGCACACCTGCATTACAAGCAGTGGTTAATCTCTTTTTTAGAATCCCTCCCTCCCTCCCTCTCTCTCTCTCTATCTCTCTCTCTCTCTCTCTCTCTCTCTCTCTCTCTCTCTCTCACCACCCACACGTGTTTTGTGATTAACCTGCGGTACATATTCAGGTGAATACATTGCCCTGCTCAAGAAAAAAATGTACCGGGCGGTCACGTCATAGGTGAGCTGAACAAACCAGAAATTACAGGATTATTCTTAAATTCCTGCGAATAAGACGAATAATGTTGGTTTGCAGTTAGCAAATCTGATTACATTTCTTCAGGAAACGGCATCGGTCGTTACCAATCACACCGCCATGTTGTGCTTTGCGTACTCTATTGCAGAAGTGTCAATTCTGGATCACTAGAACCAGGTTTAATCATGAACTGTGCCGTAATTCTAAATTAGACTGAAGCTAATTTTCTTGCACATGCCAGACTTGTGGAATTAAACGTCCCCCACCCACGCTGGAAACAGGCTAAATGCTGATTAATCTGTGCTTGTGAAATATCCATAAAAAAGACGAAAAGCAGCTTATTCACTAACGCCCCGGGCTTAATTAAAATAGTAGTGTGCCTATTGATTTTAATCTTGCACGCTTCCTTGCAGCTGCTCCGTGTCAGAAACTTCTAATTAATTTCGGGGAATACGCATAGATATTGCCAAAGAATTCGAGAGGCAGTCAAGCGGTCGAGGTGTTAATTCCAAAATAATACACGATAACCAATTAATTCCTTCCTACGTATATGCATTTGTAAAACAGTTTCTAACGTGTTGCAATATATTATAAGATCCGGATAGTTTGTATATTTCCAAAGCTAGGTTATTATTGCTAGTAACTCCATTGTTCTCATTGGCACTGGTTAAACTCTCAGTGATTATGCCATGCACACAATTAAATATAATGTATCCAGCACCAATTTTCAATCAATTTGTTAAAAAATATTTACTATACATCACATTTCGTTGCATTGAAAGTATTTTTCTGAGTATTTTGAGTAAACGTTTATTAACCTGTCTTGTGTCAACAGCGCCTCAAAGCGCTCAAAATACTGATTGATATATCAATTAAACATTTTGATGGTCAATATTTCTCTAGATATTTTAATTTTAGAAGACTATTATTTGTAAATTTACCACCGAATCTTTCCTCGCGGGCGTGACCATTAAAGGGGGTCAATGGTAAAGAAAATTAAAGTTTTACTTAGCCAGTCATTCTAGTGTTAAATATTAAAAAATACTCTTCTTTAGACGTTTCAAATAGACATGTCTGAAGACCACTGAAAAGTTGTTTTTGGTCAGTTTGACCATTAAAGGGTTAAGTTCACACATGAGGGGATGATAAAGATTGAGACAATCACACCTGCATACATCTCGAGGAAAGGAAAAGCTGGTATTAGTGAAATACATTTATTGCAAACCAAATCGTTGTCCTTACCCACACGCCCCCACCCCCTTCACCACCCTACCCACCCGACCCTACCCCGCCACCATCCCCACCCCACCCCTTGTGTCAACAGCGCCTCAAAGCGATGAAAATGCTACTTTTATCAATTAACCCTTTCATTTGTCAAGGTTTTAAAAGAAAAGTCAATAATTTGCTCAGTGAATGGCAATTTGCTGGGTTTTTTGTAAATTTATCACTGGAATTTTGGAAAATATTTTTTTAAAGAGTTACTCTTTTGACAGGCGTGACCATTATAGGGTTAACGGTCTAATAAATCTGAATGTTTGCTTAGTCAGTGTCCATTTGCAGACCACGAGAATACTATTTTTGAAAATTTACCACTGGAATGACTCGCTCGGTAACCAAGCCAGTCATTCCAGTGGTAAATTTTCAAAAATCGTCTTTTCCTTACCTTCAAATAGACAGACATTAAGACTACTGCAGAAGGCGGTGTTGCCATTATAACGATAAGTTGACACACGAGTGTTAAAAGCTGGTCACGTAATAAAACTACATAAAGGGATCATATCTTTCACTCAATTATTTGACGTCATACGTAATTACGTCACATATTGGCTGACGTCACAATCATGATGCTGTATTATGACGCCTTCATACACCTCGAAAAGTCAGTCTTGATTACGAATTATATGTCTTTGATGCCTTTACAATTAAATACAGATTCTGTTGATTATTATGAATCTAATTGGACTTGGATCTGTTACTGCAATGGGCAGAAACATCGACCAGTCAGAATAGTTTCAAAATATCCAACCACTTAAACGTATAGGTATTCTGAAAGTAGTCTTGATATCTGTCTATTTGAAGGCCAAGAGCAGACGATTTTTTAATATACCACTGGAATGACTGGCTGGGTTTCTGGGCCAGTCATTCCAGTGGTAGATTTTCAAAAATATAGTCTTCGCTTGTCCTACACATTGACGCGGTCATTCACTAACAAGAAGGTTTAAGTTGCAAAGTATTACAAATCGATCCCAACTCACACGAACACGTGCACTGAGATTATGAGGGCAGGGCTAAAATGTATCTCCTCATTGGTATGGTATGCATACTTTGGGACCAAATAATAGTCGTACATTAAGTCAAGGCATCTTCCAAACATTCACCTTAAATGGATGCTAATCACGTCTAAAATGTTCTATTGCACCTATGGATTATGGTTTTTAGATTTCATATCATTTGTATCCTGCCACATTCCTTTATCTGTATCACAATTATCGGCTTTGAAATATCGCGTAAATGTTGTACAGTGAACGCCGACATTTTGTCTGCTCAAGCAATAGTGCGTGATGTCATGCAAGTGCCAATGCATTGCATTCTTTATAATGCGATACTTATCCTTTTGATTATTTTGAAACTAATTTGACTGGAAGTTGTTGCTGTCTATGGCAGCAACAACTTCGAGATCAAATTAGTTTCAAAATATTCAAAAGCTTATCTGACTGGTTGCTTGCATATCACATTGCCAAACTACAACTGACACCTCCATGCCTGAGCATATAGCGCGGCAGACATTCTAACCTTTCTCTGATTTGTTGAAAAGTAAATCAAGACAGCCATCAATAGGCTGTAGAAATGTATCAACATTTAGCTTCTAAAGCCTGAATATATTTCGATGTCGGCATGATAAAAAGTTAAAATGGCAAAGATGGATTATGGGTAGCAAATTCTATCACATGAAAGGTGAGTATAAGTTTACGTGAGATTTCCTTTAATGCACAACTAGTTGTTGGTCTTAAAAGCAGACATTCGGAGATAATACACATGCTTAGCTGTTTATTATACATTGTTCTCGCTGCATGCAACCTACAGTTAGCAATCTTATCCCACGAGTAATAGTCGATATACAACTATCATGTAATTGTAAAATATGCACATACGACGAAATGCAGCTAATACGATGGATTACACGTTAACCCGTACGCACACCCAGGACATGACAAAATTGCTATGATCTATGGAATTTTACATTGAATATGTTGAAGCAAATTTGACTGACTTAGCCGTTTCTGGCTAAGCTACCTCCAGCTAAACTCAGTTCAAAGTATAAACACAGTTCAAAATATAAAAACAGTTCAAAGTATAAAAACAGTTCAAAGTATAAACACAGTTCAAAGTATAATGACAGTTCAAAGTGTTAAATTCTTCTGGCATATTTGTCTATGAATTGAGACACAGAAACGGCAAAGCTTATACTTAGTACCTAGTAAAAAGAATCTAGCTGTTCACTTTATCAACCCAGCATATGACGTCATAATCAACTACGCAACATGTAGAATGGCATCATAATGAATGACATAAGTACGTCAGGAACACATATTTGAAGACGGACTATGCGGTGTTGCACGAATTGTATGTCTTTGGTATTTAATAAATATTCTGTTGAATATTTTGAAATTAATTTGACTGCGCGCTGTGGCTGCCATAGGCAGCAACAGCACCACATCAAATTAGTTACAGAATATTTAACCGGTTACGTGTACAGTTTTCTGGAAATTGATAGTCCTGGAGTTTCAGAGATCGATCGATCACAACATCGGCGAGAGGTGGGTGGAGCTTAGATGGACGGGGCACAGTTAAAACTGCAATGGTCTATTCCCTTACATCTTTCTTTACACCCCTCCTCTCTCCTATGCTCCCGAATGTTATTTTGTTTGGAATGATGTATACAGATGCTTTCCTAACAATATTACCATATAATTCTGGCATCCCTTGTCAATATATGAATTGATTACCAAGAGTAAATCAGGGGTTTCAGATAAGTTTTCGTTTGATGTTACAATCGTTATTTTAATTTTGTAATTGTAATTCGAAACCATCTTTCCCCAGATGATAATCAGGATATCTTATTAAGTTACATCAGTTTAATATTAATAAAGGAAGATAATGTGTCAGTCAAGTATATGACGTCATAATCAAATACGTGAAATGTAGGCTTTTTTAACATAGGCTATGAATAGCGTATTTAAGTCAGTCAGGAACTCCTAATAGTCCGTCATGTGTACGACTTGTATGTCTATTACTTAATATCCATTCTGCTGCATAGGCAGCAACAGCACCCAGTCAAATTAGTTTCAAAATAGTCAACAGCTTACACGTCTAGTTTTATGAAAATATAGATTCACGGAGTTTAGGGTTCGATCGATCCCAATACGGGAAAAGCGTGGGCGGAGCTTAGATAGAGATGGGTGGAGATAGCTGAAGGTGGAAAATCTGTTGAGAGAGAATATGATAGCAACCCGTACAATCGTGAAGATACCCAATCTTATTTCAAGATAATGAATTAGAAATCATGTTGATAATATAAAAGAAAATAATTTAACTGCGAGTTTTCAACCCGTAGTCGGCAGCAGCTTTCATATGGCTCTAACTGTGTCATGTCATCGTTTAGCCATTTGACTTCTGAATGTCCATAAACTCAAATTCAATTTAACTACACAGGGGAACTGCTGTAACTTTTTAATCTAATTTGACAGGAACATGATGGCGCCGAGCGCAACAGCATATCCCTGTCAAATTAGTTTCACAATTTTCCACATAATAGTTTAATATTACATGATCTTTCATAAATTTGGCTATTGAATCTAAAGGGTTAATGGTATAGTTTGATTGGCTAAAGAACGTTATCTCAGAAGACAAGCAGCCAATGGAATCCACGCAAAGGATTAATTAATACATGTGTGCATGGTTAGAACTGGAACCAGATACATGAGATCCAATCTGTCATCCAGGTAACTGACGTCATAATCAATTGCGTTACTTGTTAGCTGGCGTCACAATCCAAATGACGTAGTTCAGTCACCAAAAAACGAACGTCTGCGGTGAATATGTATGAATTGTATGTCTGTTATGAATGTACTTTTTAATATAAATAATAAACACGTAATTTGACTGCGACCTGTTTCCGCTATAGGCATCCAACAGCTCCCAATCGCATAGTCTAGGCCGGAAAACTTAAAATGAAATTTTGGTTCTGAGAACTCAGATTCGAAAGTTTCAAATTGATTCAATGCTCGCAAAAATGTGGTTGGAGGTTGACTATGAATGGGCGGGGCATAGTTAGAAGGGATTGCTCTATTGATTACGCGTTGCAACGAGATCTGGTACGCTGAATGGACCTTTTCAGTGTTGGCTACGCCCCGATAATCCAGAGTTAAGCTCCACCCACACTTCGTCTGTTTTGGTTGTGATTGATCCTTGAACTCCCTGACTATCAATTTCCAGAAACTGTTAAGGTAAGCTGTTAAATACTTTGAAACTAATTTGACTGCGTGCTGTCAAATTAGTTTCAAAATATTTAACATAATCTTTATTAAATGGTAAAGCCATACAATTCGTACAAAGTGCCGGGCGATTAAGCGTTGAAGACGGAATAAATCGAGTCATTCATGCCATAATTAATCATGACATCATCCTGCACGCCACTTAGATGGTCATCACCGCATATAGCATCATATGATAGATGGATAAACTGGAAAGGTCATTTAAATTTCATGTTTCATTCTACTGTTTAGTAATTAACAGAGATTGGTTCGTGCATAATCTTACAACTCACCTATTGGAACTTTCCTTAAAGATGCGTCCGCGAACCACGCGAATGCCAACTGGTAAAATCCAAAGATGATAACGCTGACACACGCAGAGCAGATCATCTTCACGAGATGCCACACCATCAACCGATCGAGGAAATTATCTCTTCATCCGTTTCCGTAATCCGAGTAATACTTCCATCTTTTCTCAGGAATCTGGAGGATTTTCAAGCCATTTGGCCAGTCTGCGTTTTCTTTAACCACGGCAGATGTACATAATGAAAGCTACTGCCAATAACATACACGTACACGTACACGTGTTCCTGTGATATTGGACACGCTTACCGTTCATCTATCCGGCTGAGCGCAAACCGACTGGCCCGGCTGCGGAACAATTGAATTTCTATTCTAGCGCATGCGTTGTCGCTGGCACTCCCGAAATGACTTCGCCGATTGTGATGGAATGGAAAAATATGGCATCTCATTTCCCGCTCCAGTGAACGGCCCCTCTCTCGTCTCAGCACTGTCAAAATGTATGCTTATCCAATAACTGTATCGCCATCTCATGGATGTGAGAAAATGTCGATACAAATTGCCGTTTAAGTGACTGAGAACACGCGTCTAGGACAATTTTGTCACAATGGCAGAGCCGTATATTTCTAATCAGACACTTGATCTATATTGCCGCTTATTATAGTACTACGTGCGTATGAAGTCTTGTTTAATTTGTAAAAGAATATATAGATCTGCGTGACAATAGGCGCCATCAAGATGCAATATGTAGATAATGGTGCCAAACAGAAATTGGTATTGTGCTCAGATGGTTTATTTATGCCCTATGGCATTCGCTTAAATCACACCGGATTTGGAAACCTTGCATCTCGCATGTGTACACTAGCTTCAAAGAGTCGACAAACACGGTTCTAAAGCTAAGTTTGGGGCGATTTGGCATCGGCACTTAGAAGTACATCGGGCGTTGATGCGGCCACCGTAATTGCCCCGCGTGCTCAACAACGTCGCCAGTTTACAAAACAGAAACTCCCGAGGAGCCGTCTCGTGGCGTCGCGCTGGTTTATCGATCCCGCGAGAAGCCAGAGCCGCTGCTAGTGTCTGTCGTAAGATACTAACACCAGCATCAGCAACAGCCAGCTATCCGAGAAAGTGTCGGCAGAAATTAACTTTGCAGTCCTCACGCTGATGGCTAACAAATTAGCCAAACGACCACGGGTGGAATTCCGGTTCTTTTCGCCTAACTTCAAATTGATATTGGTGCCATCTTAATGGCTTTGGCTAAGCAGCCACACGCCAGCAAGTGTTGGTCGCCGTGGCAGCAGCCATTCGCGGCTTATTCCGTTTTATAACCGGTCACCAATGGAACTACAACAACATTTACAACTAGCAATCTATGTCGATTCCGGTGTTTGATTGAAAATGCCAAATACCATCTCACATCATTTCGAGAGAAAAGCATCCGAAGGGCTTCTGAAGTCGTTAAATCAGATCTGAGTAGAAAACAAAGCGATTTGTCGATTTGGCTCGATTTTCGTAAAACACTGTTAATTGGTTTTTGGTTTTATGTACACGTGTTCCCTCTATATAAATTACGCATTATACTCGGGGATAGTGGCTATATGGATTCTCGTCGAAGATTAACCCTTTCATGATGAAGCCGGCCAAAACAGGCATCTGCTAGTGGTCTTGAGGAATGCCCATTTGCATATTTCTGAAAATTTACCACTGGAATGACTGGCTCGGTAACCGAGTTAGCCATTACAGCGGTAAATTTGGAAATATAGTTTTTTCGTGGCTTGCACATAGGCATTCAATCAGGAAATATTTTGATTTTTTTAACCAACTTTGGTCATTGATAGGTTCAGATCATCGCCAAAAGTGGAATCCGTTAAAATAAAATATATTCGCAATACATCAATCTCTTTCTAGTTATATAAGCCCAGCCCATCTCTATGTAAGCTCCGCCCAATTTGTATGCGCGTTTGAATTGGTTTTAAAGCTTTAAATCACTAATTCGCAGAAAACTAATTTCAAGGAAAATATACACGTAATATGTTGAATATGTTGAAACCAATTTGGCCGGTTGTTGCTGCGGCTTATCAGTCATATTTTTTCCAATGTGTTCACCAGAATTATGCTGGTAAGCAGTCTGTGGCTCTATATGTGTCTATGTATATTAGGCCGTTTTTTCACTAGTGACTTTATCAGGAATAACGCCATGCTGAAGTATGTTGTTATTCCGGATTAAGTCTCCAGTAAAAACGCTCTTAGTCTGTCTGAGCTACAACGCTATTTCGCTGGCGTGATCATCACGTACCACGGTAGTAAGTTGCAATTCTGGTTACGATGTACATTTCCTATGTTGCTGTTAAAACGAGGTGAGAGTCGGGAGACACGAAAATAGCAGCGTATTCCAGGGCATAGTATGTAGACAATATGCTATGCCGCTGCAAATCAACACAATTCCGCACTGTACCACAAATGATTCGCCCTTTCCGTGACCCTTACAGAGAAATCACGAATCGGTATATATCCAGCTGGGCTTAGATTCATTCTATTAGGCTTTTGCGAAGACAATTTTCCTCACCACAAGCGCTAATAATCGGACGGAGAATTTATCCGACTGTTCTGACCGGGATAACGCGAGATCAGAACGAGCCATGACCAATGGTAATGAGTTCGACACTGGAAACGTACAGGGAAGGATTCATTTCTAGCTATGCCACGCCCATTTCTAGCTATGTCACTCCCATTTATAGCTATACCCTATTCACTTTCTACGCATGTTGGAATTGATTTGAAACTTTAAATGCTGAATTAGCAGAGTGCCGACTTCAAGATCATTATATGCAAGCTATAGCCAAGCAGTCTTCATCGGAATGAATAAATTAATGTGAAATTGTGTACAGACGAAGTGGATACATTTTATGTATATGGAAAGTTACTCGCTTAGTGTGCATCCAATCACCGGGTTGACGTCTAGTAATTCGTGTGGTACAGGCATGACAATGACAGGTAACGTGTCATTTCGATACTCATTGTAAATTAACTCTGTAATGGTTATACCGGCCTCGGTCTTGCTCTTGTTGAATGTTCATTTACAGGCCAAGAGAACAGAACTTTTTTTTAATTTACCACTGGAATCACTGGTTCGATAACTGAGCCAATCATTCCAGTGATACGTTTTCAAAAATTCTATTCTCTTGGCCGGTAAATGGACATTAAATTGACAGACATTTAAATTTTCTGGACCATTACCGGGTTAACTATTTTCAATTTTGTTAATTATAAGCAGTAATCAGTATCAGCATAGTGTACAGTCAAGTCAGATTGGTCGTCTTAAGTAAGGCCTCAAAAGCCATTTGACACAGTAAATTACTTGTATTCCGTGAGCGCATCGCCCCGTCTTTATTGACCACTTCCTGATTGCTCACACAGTATCTGTTATATAGATAAACTTGACTGCACATCTAGTATCCCTAAACTATTTTATTACATCAATATATTATTCCACACATTACTTTCTTTAAAAAACCCATAAATACCAATTGCTATTTATTGCATTTGATTAGCTATAGCCCCTGTAGATTTTCTGAAGTATAGCAGGTTTGCAATAGGGAGGGCTAATACTTATCCATTTTCAATAGTTCATCAGATGTAGAGCTGCTAACTGGGTTAGGGGACCTCTTCGGATATGTGCGTTAAGCTACCATGGCTATTATATAAGTAGTAGTTTATGGGCAAATATTTTATACATTTATATTATGGCCAAGGATAAAAGTCGATATGTCAAAATTTGACAACATGCTGGCTAAATATTCTACAAGGTTCCAGTATAGGTTAATTGAGATTTAACCTATATCCTCCAAGAACCTAGTTCAGAAAACCAGAGCCATGATAGCTATTATCTTGCCACATAAATAACTTTTCCCACATGCTTTAGAAAATATTCAAGGACTGTACATAGCGCTGCTATTTGATGTCTTACCAAAAATGTAATGATTTCAAGTCCAAATATTTTCGCGTTATCAACCAGCCAATAGCAGTGGGTTTGCCTTTATAATGATAGTGATTTCAGTATTAATTACGATATGTAGGCTTGCGCTATTATTGATTTGAGTGATCACGATCAATTATTAGCTTATGACGTGGCGACCGTCCGGTGTCCGGCCGTCAACTTTTGTTTTAAAATGCTACTCCTCATTAACCACTTGGCGGATTTCAACTTAATTTGGCTGAAAGGACCCTATGGGGGTAGGCTTCAGAATTTGTATACAGAATTTTAATTGGTCAATTTTTTTCAGCGGCCGTCTTGAATTTTCCGAAGAAATTGCAGGAAATCGTTTAAAACGCTACTCCTCATTAACTACTTGAACCATTTCGACCAGACTTGACTGGCAGGCCATCTTGGATTTTCTGGAAATCACTTAAAAGCCTACTCATTAACGACTAGGGGTGATATCAATCAAACTTGGATGAATTTTGGGAAATCAGTTAAAAGGCTATACTCCTCATTAACCCTTACCACTCTAATGTCAAAATTTTTATTTTTCAAATTAAAGTAAAAGATGAACGGCTTGATTTTGATGGGGGCCATCTTGGGGTTTTCGATAAATGGGAATTCATATAAAATGCTAGTCATAAATCGCAACTATTAATGTAATAATTTATTGTACCACTGTTTCTTTGTTAGCCCTTTAACAATACACTAACAATAGTTAGTGTTTTAGCATGACTTCCTTGGTATTTCAATGTTTGGAGCATAGCACTCCTGGACTTCCACTATAGTGGAAGCCTTGAGAATATTGTATCGCATACGGCGTCGCATCTTGACAGATGTGTCATGATATACATCATATTGTGTCAAAACGTATCGTAAATGTAATATGTTAAATCAAAGGGTATGTTGCCAGCTTAGCTTTAACCCTTTAACACTTGAATTTGTTAGAAAAACTTTAAATTTTCTCATTTGCCGAGCAAGAGAAGACTGTTTTTGAAATTTTACCATTGGAATGACTGGCTCGGTTATCGAACCAGTCATGCCAATGGAACATTTTCTAACATAGTCTTCCCATGGTCTGCAAATGGACACAATTCTCAAGACCAATTGAGCAGCCGTTTTTGTCTGATATGAGGGTTAAAGGGTTAATACGCCATACTAGCCTCTTGTATTATATTGTCTTATCAATGATGTCTGTGAGAAAAGGTGTGTGTGCTGAATGATTAGTGTTTAGTGTTTAGTGAAACATAGCTTAATTATTTCAGGATTGGTTAACCCTCTTCGAATTAAGCTTGGCTACATGGTTAACTATGATCTTGGGAAACGGTTCTCACGATAACTTTTAGGTCACAATGTCAAAAGGTCCTTGTGACAAAGAGGAGACAGACGAGACATTGAGTCCCACAGAAATAGTGTTTCTAAAAAGAGGGTGAAAATGGCAATTGTCTAGGTGAAATCTCAACATTTCTTGAACAAATTTAAGTGTTAAAGGGTTAAATGTGTACTTATTGTTTACTCACCACTATGTCACAAAATCTTTATTGTAATAACTATTGTATTGCGTATCGTTTTGTGACTGCAATACAATACGTGTATATACGTATTGCGTATTGTTACAGCCATAATTCTTAGTACTGCTAATTATCCTCCTGCTTTGTGAAAAGTGGAGGGATTGTTTTTGCATCCGTCTGTGTAGATTTTGTAGCTCACCTGGTATACAATGTCAACAATTGTGGTAAGTTTCCTGATTTGTTAATGGGTTAAAACCAAATTTGGCACTTATACTCCCTTAGAAAATATATATTTGTGTTAAGAATATGAAGTGGCAACGCCTTCATATAACAGTTATTGCCCATGCAAAGTATTGAAGCCTAGGGGGAAAGTATGTTTTGTGGAATGTTTTGGAATTTTGGAATTTGTTGATGGATTAAAAACAAATTTGGCAGATATATATTTTTTTAGGCAATATTTCTTTGAGCTATGAATGTGAAGTGACCATATCTTAAGAAAATGTTGATATGACTATTGATTAAAGTATTGGCGTCTTAAGTCTGTTAATGTACTTAATCCTATGGAATGTATAGGAACATATATTCGGTGGATTTCTTTATAGATCAATACAAATTTGGTTTGTGGTTCGCTACCATCTGGGACACTTGAACCATTAGCCAATATAGTGTCATGGCTGGTTGCCACATTGATCAATGGTACTTGTCCCATTGCCGAGTTGTTTCAAGCCGAGGAGTCAGTATTTTTGCATTTAATGATGGTACTTCTGCATTCGTAATTTGTGATGAGATTCATTACTATTAACAACACGAAATCTGTTTAAGAAGCTATTCCTCATTAACCCCTTGGGCAATTTAAACCAAATTTGGCTTTAAGGATCCTATAGTGATAGCCCCTAGAAATTCTATTCCGAATTTTGATATGTCAGTGTTTTGGTGGCCATCTTTGATTTTCTGAAAATCATCCGGAACCATTTAAAAATGGTACTCCTTAATCAATAGCCCAATTTCAATAAAAACTTGTGTCAAATGATTCTATGATGGTAGGGTTCAAAATATCAAACGAGAATCTGGATTAGTCTATTTTTTTGTGGCCATCTTGGATTTTCCGAAATTTATCTCATGTATATTTAAATGCAAACTGTTCAAATGTTACTTGTCCAGGTGTGAGCATCACATGCCCTTAGGCCTCTTGTTGGTCATTTGTGCCAGGACTGCTTGCCTCATCGATCAATAATGCCAAGTACCCAGGTCCCATTGGTCAGTAGCTACAGTTACTCATGTCCCATTGACCAATGGGGCTGGTCCACTGGACATTTGTCATGTTTGTCAGTGAAACTTGCCTTGATCAGATTCATGATCGCATTTACATGTATAGTATATAATTTAGTAATGTTAATAAACTATTATATTTTATTTGAAGTCTTGTGTTTGTTGAATATTTCACAAGTTTTTGCTTGATGAGTAATAGTGATTCATTGAGCTGGTCGTGACGTTTTTAATGAGTTAATATTCATAGATATGCTAAACAGAAAATAACCTAAACAAAAAAATGCTAAACACGAAACAAAACGCGTTCTGAATGTGTTTAGATTCTAAACACAAAACTAAACACATTCTTGTCGCCACTTTTTTTACGCGTTTACACAAACCTGTTTAGTTTCGTGTTTAGTAAGTAAACATGTTAGATCTAAACATGTTATATGCTAAGCATCTTGATAGCTAAACACATATTGTGCTAAACATGTTTCAATCTAAACGGCTAAAAGGCTAAACACGAAACTAAACATGTTTGTAGAAACGCGTAAAAAAAGTGGCGACAAGAATGTGTTTAGTTTTGTGTTTAGAATCTAAACACATTTTTTAGAGTGTATAGAACAGTTTGAAATTAAGTTGACTGTGAGCTGTTGCTGCCTATGGCAGTCAAATTAGTGTTCAAAATATTCAAAAGAATGCCTACTAAATTGCATATTCACCACAAACATACCATGCCTTGTGGAGTAATCTAAGGTGGTGTTCATTGGAGAGTTAATCGGGAATAACGCCATTCCTCACTATTGCGTTACGCCAATTAAGTCTCTAATGACCGGCGTACCTCTATGCTAAGGGATGGTGTTATTCCCGATTAACTCTCCAATGAGAACACGGCTTTAGGTGGCGTTCTCTGTAGATACTTGATCAGGAATAACGCCATACTGAAGTATGGAGTTATTCCTGATTAACGCTCTAGTGAGAACACGGCCTTAATGACAACTATGGCATTAATAGTTGGTATCAAACAATCAGCACTCACAGACTATCATATCTCAAACAAAGAAGTAGCAATGAAACTAGGCGATGAACTTTGGATAACAAACAGAATAAGGCACGAAATGAGGTTAAGGGACAAATTATTTACGATATCTAGACAGAAGAGCATATATAATAGGCCATGAGATAGCTGGAATTTAATCAGCAAAAGAGCCATGTCAACCTACTTGCCAAAAATGCTAAGAAGGAACACAAAATGATGGCAAATAAAATAAAAAAGTGGACGCAAAGGATAATACTTGTGGTGGGAAATGAGCAAATAACTACTATCTGATAGAAACCTAAATTGTAAAGAAACTCCCCTTTAAAATGAGCACCGTTTCTTTCGTGTATGTTTCCATAAAAGGCTGGCATTCTTAGCACGTGTTTTGG
>CM067366.1:53868800-53911300 GCA_034401795.1 Chaetoderma sp. LZ-2023a | reverse complement strand
CTATCTCAAGCACGGAATCGATATAGTATCCACCATTGAGATATATTACAATGTACAGATTGTAAATATGGGATTGTCTTGTGGGAAGTCATGACCCAGCAGGATGTCTTGTAATTCAGGCAAGACCCAAAAGAAATTATGATTTGAAAGACGTCCAGGTGAGCTAAAATGGATGCTGTATGTGAGTACACTTCGAGTTGGAAAGCTATGATGGCTAAGTGTACCGTGTCTGAGTCGACCATCTGTTATTTATAAATATGTGTCAATCACTGGGACGGTGGAAAGTCGCGCCAGCCAGGTCATCTCTTTATATGTAGTAGAAGTGTACTCATGTTAAATGAATAGGATGCTGTTTATAGCGTTGCATAACCAGCAGATGAGATTAATATGATAATGCTAGAATGGATGATTTAATTGGAAAGGATTCTATGGTTCTGAGTTGATGTGTATTTGGGAATTATTTAGATGAAAGTTGTTGCTGCTTAGCCGGCATTCACTTTTATTATATTCAGCAGTCGTTGATAGTCATAGTTTTGGAATTAATTAATGTTTAGTGGCAACAGTTGGGATCATGAATTATGAGAATAAATTGAACGTGACTAACTGACACAGTTGATGATGTAAGCACTCTAGTATTTGATCGTGGGCTAGAACAACGCCATCTGGTAATGAATCATCCAGCATGTGTGCCTAGCACCCTAGGATTCTCGAGACCTCTCCATTAGTACACAATGGACAGGACATGGACATTGTAGCATCCTTTAGGAATTCATAACAGAATTGAAATGTATTGATAAACTATATGCCCCTCATTTTATGGTATGCAACAACAACACATACCAGAATGTTGTTAGTTAGCTGACAGATCACATTAAACCAGAACCGGTTCCCCCTGCTTTGCTTATATGAGGCACAATCTTCGTGGAAGTATTGGGCAGCGTATGATTGGTCGGAATGACGTCATAGCAAATCAAGATCAATCAGACTCTGCAGTAAAGAATTATAAAGAATAGAATTGTGCGCCAGGCAAGTGAGGGAGGAATCAATGATTGGCTGAAAGGACCAATCAGTTATCAGGTCAGAACTTCCAGGAAGAGATAAGCAGAATTTGATTGGTGACTTTATTGTTCGGCCAATCAAGGTGTGCTTATCGGGTACCTAGAAGAGTTGTAGGAATAGATTTTGAGAGAAGTTGTACATTTGTGGGAAAAAGAATAGAAGATGGAATGTCCAGAATGGGGCTATAAAAGAAGGTACTTCTCTCAGAATAAGTTAATCAATCACGATCTCTGATTCAGCAAGCATCTTGCTGTTTAGTTTAAGCTGTGTCTTTATGCCTAACGAAGCTTGCTGTAGGATAGATTAGACTAGGACTAGATTACTCTAGCTTGTAGTTTTAAGTACATCATATTGTACTAAGTATTTCTTTGTATGTGCGATCTTGCTCGATCATTCAAACTGTTTGTATCTATAGTGTAAATAAAGTTTTCATCTTACGAATATGTTAGACCAGTCGTTTTTTAGTTATTAAGAATCTAGTTGAGCTGGGAGACACACCCAGTCCTTACCAGGATCTTGATCAGTCAGATTAGGCCCAGCAGTCATTAATACATATTGTCTAAATCACCATCTGTCAGACGAGGCGAGCCGACTGCAGGTACTTCGCCCCTCCTCATTACCAGCGACGTTGTCGCAGCAGCACTTTGAAGTTTCTGGTGGTGAAGCGGGAGTAACCAACTTCTTATCGACGACGATAGATCTTAGTAGGTGTCCTTGAAGGCCACGCCCACCCATCGAAAATCTTCAAGATGTCGAGCTGAGATTCATAATGCGTTTTACTTTTCAGAAATAATCTGTATCTGGAAAAGTCAACCGTAACCAATTAGAACGAATTTCACTTTATCGTCAAGACCAAGCCGAAAACATGAACTACGTACAACCACCCATCAACACCCATCCCCCCTATGTGGTACTAAACAGTGTCAAGCATGGCGAATATTACGGTATAGAGGTATCACTTCCGAGATTTAAAATATTTGGGAATTGTCCATATTTTCATTGTAATATAGCGGTCCTGGTTTGTTATCTCTATATACTAATTTTTTTAATACAAACTCCGGCTCCGTCACACATAGTTGCTATTATTTTATTGTTTTCTAGAAACTCTTGTGCTCATAAGAGTGTCTCAATTCAGGGAAGCATTCTATGTACGGCAGACAGCATACTACCACTAACACGATCGGCTCTATAGAAAACAGCAATGGGATACACGCCGCCGGGCGGACAGAAACCACACACAATTACATCACGACAACAAAGAAATAAGTTGCTTAATAATATGTTTTTGTTTATGCAAGTCTAGCAATGAATCGTAAGCGACCATTAAGAACCAACCGCTCTAGGCTCTCTGCGAAATGGAGATAATTTGGGCCGTCAGATTTGTGTTATTTTTTATATTTATAGAATTTATAATGTGCATCTTCTTGGATTTTGAGTAGTGGTATATATAAGAATTGATATTAAAATGGAAGTATGGACCAACCGGAAGCGTTTTATTGACGTGGTTCCATATATAAAAGTTCTAGATCTATCAGCGATAGCCTCTTTAAGTGGGTGTAGCGGCCTACGAGAACGTTAAGGCCTCTTTCTCATTGCCTAATCATGTGTAACTATTTCGTGTACTATGTATGTTAATAATTAGCCGATATATCTGTTTGCATTCACACTGCTAGAAGATAGTCCCGGACTGGACGGTTGTGCTACCCAGTGGAGAGCGAGATAAAATGCAGGTCATAGCGCAACCTGCCAAACAGTGAGAGAACACGCTGACGGTAACACTACCTTGCACATTTTGAGGGAATAGGTTGCGTTCATATAGGGAAGCAATAACGATATATCTGAAGATAAACCGCTGACTGTGTGGGGTTACAAAACAGGTGACGCATTTATTCCGGCACAAGAGCCGGTCCAATGAAAACGCTAGCCGATATACCTCGAATTTACCGAAACAGCAGCTGTATGAGAGACTGGAGACTTAACTGGCGTAGCTCAACACGGAGGTATGGAGTTATTCCCGATTAACTTTCCAGTGAGAACACGACCTTAGTCAACAAATTCATGTCGGTATAGCTGTGGTCACAGTGACGAATGCATTCAACATTATCCCTTTTACACAGCCGGCTCAACGCAAACAAAAGAGAGTCTTCCATTCATAATCTTTTATTAAATCATAGCTCCTCAATGCTTCACAAGTTCTTGTTTTGTAAACAAATGCAAGCGGATAAACTTATACTACGGTACCACCACTCTGTGGTAATACTTTGACGTAACATGTCGCTTTAAGGTTTAACTAAGCCTTCAGCTCTTATCTGAGGTAAACTGATTATCTGATTACTAAGAACAATCCGTACATTGACATCACCTTGTCTGGTTTGCAATTCATGTATGTATTATATTCCCCATCTGTTTCTCGTCAGTACGACTCACCTGCTGCTAGATAACTATACGAATAGCATATTTCAATATAAACTATGTCACCAAGTTATGATGCTATTTTTATATCAGTTTATTATCATATCATAACTTATAATGGACCTTTCCGATTTTAGGCCGTGTTCTGACGAGAGACTTAACCGGCGTACCGCAA
Source organism: Chaetoderma sp. LZ-2023a (assembly GCA_034401795.1). Taxonomy (NCBI): domain Eukaryota; kingdom Metazoa; phylum Mollusca; class Caudofoveata; order Chaetodermatida; family Chaetodermatidae; genus Chaetoderma; species Chaetoderma sp. LZ-2023a. Next base: position 53,907,654 of record CM067366.1, on the reverse strand, counting down.
TAGTGAGGTATCGCGTTATTCCCGATTAACTCTCCAGTGAGAACACGGCTTACCTACGCTCCGTCCCTATCTAGCTAAGCTCCACCCACATCGCGCTCGTGTTGGGATTGATCGATCGATCACGGAAATCACTAACTATCAATTTCGAGAAAACTATACAGGTTAGCTGTTGAATACTTTAAAACTACTTTGACGAAGTGTTGAGCATCATGCTTATTAAATAGCAAAGACATACAAATCTATTAAGAGTTTAAGACGGACTAAATCTAGGCAGTCATGCTGTAATTGGTTATGACTGTCTCCTACACGTCACGTAGTTGAGTGTGACGTCATATGATGGATGGATAAACTGGAAAGGTCTGATGCCTTGTATTATAGTTGCATGGGAGACGCGGTTATATGGTTTATCTTATCGCGTTTCCATTCAGACAAAAATTAATTCTGTTTTAAAAAAAGCACCATGCAATTCGTAAGCATTCAATAGATTAAACAATCAAGAGCAACATTGAATATTGAGACAAAACCTGACCTTTTAATTAAATATTTTCGTTATGTTACTAACACGTGCCAGACTAATACTATGCCACGCTAGCCGTCTACTTGGACCAATAATAATGGAGATAAATATTTGAAGGTGTGCATGTGGAACAGGTCTTGATATTGATGGCATTGGAAAGTCATGCTTAAGCAAAATGTCCTTTCAGAATTCACTCGTACTGATATAGCACCCAATTAAACATACTACTGCGTTCCAAATAAGGTATGGAATAGATGAGCGGGGAGTAATAAGTGAGAGAGTCTACATCAAAATAATACATGGCCGTTATTAGAAGTTACATATTCTCGAACATAATGCACTATATTTCATGGCCATGTTGCTGCCATTCTGTCAAATTCAACAAATACCGTATTTGTTGTTAACTGAAACAGACCATTTAGGACATTCTGACTAACCTTATCCACGATTATCTTGTTGATAATTGGTGCTGTTTCCGTATGGCGCTGGCCATCCGAAAAAGCAAAATTTCTCGACAAGCGAATCGTGGAGAGGATTAGTAAGGAGGTCCGCCATTTCAAACGTCATCGGGCTCAATTTTTTGTCGTAATCTCGTATCCGTAATCTAGATTTGGGAAGATAAGACACACACCCGGTAGCATACGAGTTTCAATTTAGAATCATTCAGTTCAATTAACGGATTTGAGTGGGTGGGGGGGGGGGATAATCAAATAGATTTAATCTTGAAAACGCCGTTTGTAATCAATCCCCTCTTACTCGGTTATGTCTTGAAAAATCTTGTTTCCGCTGAGGCGCTGTTGATCGTGTACAACTTTATAAAAACATACATGCTATCCAATTTCACTACATTCCTTAAACCTTTGAACCATGAATTCCCAGAATCGAAATTTTAAAACGCGCGTACACGTAAGCTGTTTAGTATTTTGGAACTAACGTGACAGGAGCCTGTCAAATTGGTTCCAAAAATACTCAGCAGTCTATTTTATAAACCGTCAAGGATTTTGGTGTTTTGGCCTTTCGCGTTCAAAGGGTTAACGGGGGATGTGCGTCACAATTCACCTTTCCAGAGTACCTCGTTTAATGTGACGCCATATGACGTCATAATCAGCTAAGCCGCGTGTAGGATGACGTCATAATCATTACGTCATAAATGCGTCTATTTGGCCCGTCTTAACTCTTAATAGTCCAACACGTTGTACGAATTGTATGTCTCTAGTATTTAATAAACATGCCGTTCAATATTTTGAAACTAATTTGACCGGACAGCAGTACTATAGCAGCAACAGCGCCCAGTCAAATTGGTTTCACAATATCCAATGGCTTACCTGAATGGTTTTCTGGAAATTGATAGTCAGAGTGTTCAGAGATCGACCAATCACAACACGAGCGAAGTGTGGGTGGAGCTTAGCTAGAGATGGGCAGGGCATAGCTAAAAATGGAAATGGCCATTACTGGATGGATATACTAGCTATCAAAATTTCACCAGCTTTGACATTGCTGGTGTATGAGTTAATAGACTGCTCTCTCTCCCCCCCTCCCTCCCTCCCTCTCTCTCTCTCCCTCTCTCTCTCTCTCTCTCGCCCTCTCCCTCTCTCCCCTCTCTCTCTCCCTCTCCCTCTCTCTCTCCCTCTCTCTCTCTCCCTCTCCCTCTCTCTCTCCCTCTCTCTCTCTCCCTCTCTCTCTCTCTCTCCCTCTCCGTCTCCCTCTCTCTCTCCCTCTCTCTCCCTCTCTCTCCCTTTCTCTCTCACACTCTCTCTCTGTCCCTCCCTCCATCTCCCACCCCCTCCCTCCCCCTCCCTCTCCCACCTCTCTCTTTCTCTCTCTCTCTCTCTCTCTCTCTCTCTCTCTCTCTCTCTCTCTCAATAATATATCGGTTACGTAATAACTAATAAGACACACTAATACACAGGACAACGGGGTGAGCGTTGGGTGGGGTGCGGGTTGGGGTGGGTGATTCATTCACAGCTATGGCAGCAACAGCGCCCAGTCAATTTAGTTTCAAAATAATTGTTATTAAATAGTAACGACATACACTTCGTACAACTGAATGCCTATTCAGGATATATGACCGATAGAGTTACGCCACTCATTGCGCATTTTGGCTATGACGTCAGCCTACATGAGCCATAGGTATAATTGTTTTATGGCGGCATATAGTTTAGTGGCAGAGTGGATTCATCTATTGCCCCAGTAACGAACACGAACGTTGCTGTCCTAGTACATTATTTTAAACTAAGTACATATCCTCGTTCACTCTCTTGCATTAGCATAATTCTGCCAAGTGGCGTATATTGATTGTTAAATCAGTGGAATAAATATCAGATGAAAGTGACTTCACTTTGATGATGCAGGTCGCTTGATCGGATTGGATCAGGACGTCAAAGCTTGCATTGCCGCTATAAATACGACCTATATGGTTTTGTAAATATCAACATGTAACAGACGGACAGACGGATAGACGTTTGCTACCTATGAGCCTCAGTCAAAACGTATCATTGACTTTGCTTTCATTTATCTGGAGAAGCTAAATCGCTATACCATGATGAGCGGTCGCAACAGTCAATATTTAGAGGGCAGTCTTTTTATCAATCACCTGTCCTCGGCAGATGGTTCTCCAAGGAATAAAAGCAACGCTAGGAACAATTTCCAGAAATCGAAAGCGACAGATGTGGCGTGTTGGCGAGCATAACTTCTTTCGCTCATGTGTTCATCGATCAAACTACATTAATATTTCATCGGCTTGAATCCGTTTACTATTTATAACGCTAGCTTTACTGCACTATTTCAAGTGTTTATGATGGACCTGCATGGTCCAGTACAGGATTGCTCGTAAAGGCAGATGTTCGCTTACTGAAAGTCATTGCATATGACATATGTAATGCAGGCATATGATCTTTCAGTAAAAAATTTGACGCCCTAAGCAAATACGTGACATGTTAGCTGATGTCACAATCAGAAGGGCGCAGCTCTTTCACGATCGTCCAAACGTCAATCTCGAAGGTGTATGGGTTCTATGTCTTCTGTTGAATAGCAGCAACAGCTCCCGGTTAAATTAGTTTAAAAATATTCAGCAACGTATCTCCATCTATACCTTGGAATCCGGATACCCGGTTTTCAGGTCTATACATCGATTTAAATACATTTCCAAAGTAGACGGAACCTAGCTTAAAATCGGCGGGGTATATATATAGAAATGGATCCTTATATTGCTGGCCACGTGACACTGTCAACTGGTTTACATCCGCTCGTAATAAAGAACCACAATAGCTTGGCCAAAAGTGTCTTCCCGTTATACGCAGCTGTTACTACGCTTACTATTAAGTCGCCTACTCGCATCACTTACGTACGTTTGCTGACTGGGTAATCTTCCCCAGTATGACTTGATTGGGGATTACAGACATTTCATATTTCATCTATCTCAACGTGACATTTTCATTATGCTATGCTAATCATACAAAACACGCTGTAATCTAGATTGCTGTCGAGAGATGAGAGTGGATGTGTGAGGTAATTGTCACGAGACACCCAGCCAGACAGAGGAATCTTTCACTGGCGACTGTCAGGATCAATCATTTATTCCGCAAATTTGTTCAAGAAATATCTATTTTCTCATAGGTAATGTCTACTTGCAGGCCAAGAGAAGAGCTAGCAGACTATTCTTTGAAAAGTCGTCATTGGCATTACTGGTTCTGTAATCGAGCCAGTCATTTCATTGGTAAATTGTCAAAAAGAAATCTGACCCGGTCGTGCAAATTGCTCAAGTCCACTTCAAATTCTGTTTTCTGGCCAGCTTGAGTGTTAAAGTATGTATGAATGCTGTGATTACAGATATTCACGCGTTCTGGCTATCACTAATAATACCAGTACCAATCTTCAAAGGCGGTATACACAGTCACATCTGTCTATGGCGGACACAGGGTTTTGCTTTCAACATATTGCAGAATGTCGGGTCTTATACCCGCACTTAGGATGTTAGTCTGGCCCTGATACCGGTATATTAAGATGGGCCTTGCCCCAATGCTCGGAGTCAAAGTCGGAAGATTGAACTTTCGTGAAATAGGTTGCCGATTTCTCACTGAATCTAGAACACAGCTACTGAAGAAATTACTCAAAGTAACTGTATTGGTTAATAATATAAAATGTATTAATTAACTATAACTTTCAAATAATGTAAGATACCTGAATGAATTAATGGGCGATTTGAATAAGACGCCGCTATAGAATACTATAGAAAGCTTTTAGACTTTTAAACAATGCAAATTAAGTCCTATGTAAAAAATGACAATATCTACAAGAACTAAGAATATCTAATGGAGTTTTTAACCCATAACTGGATCTTAGGATAATCTGGTCGTCGATGGCTCTAATACATTACAATGCCTACTATGCAGATGCATCAAATCTTACCCAAAATATTCACACGGGGCAATATTCACCGGATTGATCTGGTTGCATCTGGATGGATTTGGCGGATGTCTGACAGCGTTATACTAACACTTTTATTTTAACATCCGTATCAATCCAGGATGCCATGCATTCTGCCGCATTCCGATGTTGCCTGAGAAGCTATTCACAGATGTTCGTCTGAACTTGTATACTCCTTGTATAACAGAGATAGTCAGGTTAGGCCTCAGTAACTAATGGTCTTCACACGTCAACCGCCATCACAGAGTCGATTCTTGACCAGGCACGTAACATAGTTACCGAGTTGCAGGTTGTCCCAGAAACCGATATGGCCGTGTGAGTAAAAATCCTGTGACTGTATCTGACGTCATGGAAAAAACAGTTTAATTAACCACTGGGGTCACAAGCTGAGTATTATATCCGCTGCCTAATAAGACGTCTTAGAGCACCGTCATAGAACATATTGTGGATTAAATGTGCATTTTCACCACGATATACCAAAATCTACTCACCAATTTCTTGCTGACTTAGTAACGAAATATTTTTGATCGAGGTAGGCCTTAAAACATAGAACCAACTCGTTGATACCAAACAACCAGTTTACCAACTAGCATATCAATAATGCTATACATAATTTAGCGGTCAACTAGACCGTATGGCTGATTATAACCAAGTTGCGCGTCTATGCGTGCGTTGGTTGTTGAACACTGTTGAATATATAGCAACTAATTTCAAATCTAATACTAACAGCAACCAAATCGATGCCAATGCATTCTATCGATTCCAATTTAAGATGGCGTATATGCGATAATACGCCTTAAATAATTATTCACAGAGGAACCGCATTAACACAATGGATGAGTATACGGCCGCCCATATCTCGTGTGTCTCTACCTACACATATACGTAGACCAATTAACATAACAGTAAGCATACAGCGTTACAGATGTTAACTTTCATAATAGCATAAATAAAACACCAATATAGTGCTATTGCGCAATCGTTGTGAAACACGCTATATTGTGGTATTTTGCACTCTAATTAATCGGTCATCATTTGACATTTGCACGTCTCTGCGAAATATTTCCGATTTAGGCCCAATTTAGACCCAATTTATGCTCTGGGGAATACCACTATATTAGGTCAGTCCTATTTAAATATAGCTGAACGTGATGATACTATGATTGCAACACGGTGATGACGGCATTAATGAATATTCATATACGAGATTACATAAAAGGTTCGTCAGATCGGACGGTTATGTGCAATGGTCCATGCTGGGTAATCCTTCAAGCCCCGTATTTACAATATGATGATCCATTAAGAGGTGTTGTCGTAAAAGCCGTCAAGTAAATCCAACGCCGACATAACACATACAGTTAGTAATGTGCCATTCGTGATCAGTCTGTTCTTGTCATGATTGTTTATAATATCGAAACAGTAAGCTATGGCCACATACTGATACGTTATAATATATGAAATAAAAGAGGATTTACTTTTGAAGATTTACCACTGGTAACCGGGCCAGTCATTTCAGTGGTAAAATTTAAAAAATCGTATTTTCTTGGTCTGCAAATGGACATTTTCTTTCAGAAAATTGAGATTTTATTGTATACATTAGAGGGTTAATAGAGTGACCCACGTCTAGCTATGCCCCATCCACAGTGTGCACGCCTTTGATTAGATGTTAACTCTTTTAACCGTGAATTCATTGACTGCCACTTTCAAGGTAACACTATAGGTAAGGCGTTGAATACTTTGAAATGAATTTGACTGGGAGACGGTTCTGCACAAACAGCATTCAGTGAAATTACTTTCAAAACTTCAACATAATTGTTATTGGAATGTAAATTCACCAAAGATGGGCAGTTCAGGCGGTTACTGTTGGACCCATGTTTTTTGTGGTGGACCAGCATTTAATTGTGATGTCAGCTAACAATTGATGTATTTTGAAGATGATGCGAAATAATTAAGTAACAGTTCAGATCCCTCCATTAGCGTCTTCGTGTACAACGATAATGACCAGTATTAAACACCTCCTCTTTGGAATCGATCAACATTCAACATTTTCAATATTTTTTATAGTAACACCAAATGTATCCAGAGGTGTGCCGACGTGTATTCTCAGCAAATCGTAATTGCCGCAAATGATAGATCAATGCCAGTCATTTGATATTTTGTTAGGAAACTGCTATTGAGAGTAGGTTTGAGTGATTACGTGATTAAATTGAAAATCGAGATTACCTTTCAAATCGTGAATTCATATGATTAAAAACTCAATAATAGAATAATCGTGAATAATACTACAGCATAAACTATTTCAAAACCTACTTTAATTACGCTTTAATGCGATCGGTCACCGAAATTTGACATTTTTCTCGAGGGTTAAAAAGTTAATGTATGCCCATTTGTAGGCCAAACGAAACCTATTTTTGGAAAATGTATCATTAGAATGACTGGCTCGAGAATCGAGCCAGGCATTCCAGTGACACATTTTCAAAAATAGTCTTCTCTTGGCCTGCAAATCGAACTTTCTCAACACTATTGCAGCTTTCGTCATTGATATTCTGTTTGCTGTTATAACTGGGTAGTTATTATTAAATACTCGATCGTGATTACCTACAGCAATAATCGCGCAAGCCTAATTGAGAGAGTTGATCACACATTATGGGTTACTACTTAACCTGTATTTCTAAACAGTCTGAATTCTGGACAGTCCTGCCATAGACCTAAAAGGCAGGTGCAAATCTGGTATACAGTACAGCCATTGTTTGATGGACACATCGTAGACCATTTAAATCTACTTACTAAGCAGATGGTCACGTGGGATAAATATGTGGAAGGATCAATTATTCAACATACTATTTATTAAATAGTACATACATACAATTCGTACAACACCGCACAGTCCGTCTTCAATTATGCGTTCGTGACGCACTTATCTACAGCATTCATAACGTCATAATGACGTCATTCATTATGCTGTTATTCTACACGTCACGTAGTTGATTATGACATCATATGATGGGTGTTGAATTATGGTCTGAAGATATATGCCACCATCTTCCAGACATATTAAGAAGTGGAATAATAGATGAATCCAATCTGTCCATCGAGTATATGAAGTCATAATCAAGTCATAATCAATTACGGCACATGCAGGCTGATGTCACATTCAAAATGCGCAATGAATGACGTATTTAATTCCGTCATGAACCTGGAATAGATCGTCAGTTGCACGAATTGTACATTTTTACCATTTAATCAGCATTCTGGTGAATATTTTAAAGCTAATTTCACTTGATGTTATTACTGCCATCGGCAGCAACAGCATCCAATCAAATTAATTTCAAAATATTCACCAGATTAACTGCATAATTACCATGCAATGTCAGTTTCATGTGGTAATTTGATTGGATGCTGTTGCTGCGGATGGCAGTAATAATATCAAGCCAAATTGGCTTCAAAACATTGAATTCAGGATTTAAAGTATATAAATTGATCCCAGCACGCGCAAAGGATGGGCGGAACATAGTTAGAAATGGGCCAGGCATAGCATCATCTGAGGAACAAGTTCACGTGAATATTGAGTACCATTAACCTTATCGCAGAAGCTTATCGGAAGCGCAATCCTTCAAGTCGATGACATATTAATACAGTTACGTATGATGAAAGACAGTTGTGCTTCAAAAGACATAAGTAGACACTCACTGCACACGAGAGAGAGAAACTTAGGCGCGCCACCAATCCATAACTGTCGCGTTAGATCTATGGAGATGAAGCGGACGGGATTCCAATTCCTCGGAGCGTCACGAATGTCACAACCTTGACGTCCACCTGCGTCAAATCGAAATGTTATGTAAGATGAGTTTGTTTTGTAGTTACCATAGGGGATTGAATTTTGCCAATGTGAAGATTATATTTTTTATTCATACAGGTCAGTACTCGGATACATATCTTTCCAAACTGCTAAGCTTGGATCACACATGGTCAATTGTTATAAATTGTGTCCCCATTATGCATGGTTTCATTCATATTCAACACTCATTGCATTGACATATGCACTCTAATAAGGAAATTACTTGGTGCCAGTATTTATGGGTGGCGCTGGTCGCTATTGTTGTATAACAAAAGAATTTGGTCTAAACAATGGCGACCAGCACCCCGGCGTCTGAGAACCATGACGACTAGCTCACCAGCGTTTGAGAGCAATGGCGACCAGCGCCCCAGAATTTGGAACAATGGTGACCAGCGCCCCAGGATTTGGAACAATGACGACCAGCACCCCAGGATCTGGAACAATGACGACTAGCACCCCAGGATTTGGTACAATGACATCCAGCGCCCCAGGATCTCGAACAATAACGACCAGCACCACATGATTTGGAACAATGACGACCAGCATCCCATGATCTGGAATAATGACGACCAGCACCCCAGGATCTGGAACAATGACGACCAGCTGCCCACACTTTTTTGAAAATCTATTTTCTGGACGTGATTATCTGTGAGAACAATGGCTTCCAGCCGGTAGAAAAAACAATGACATCCAGCCGCCCAGGCCTTTTTGAGAATCTATTTTCTGGACATTATTATCTGCGAGAACAATGGCGTCCAGCTTTTAGAATACAATTATGCACATTTTGGTATGAATAGGGTGTAAAAATGTTATTGACAATGGTGTCCAGTGGATATTGATGAATGGAATGTTAGTTGGTGTTTTGAAACTTTTAACCACTAAAAGTTTGGTATTTTACGTTTTAAATTAGTGGCGTGCGCCCCCATCCAAGGTTATCTAACATTGTATGTTAGCTAAAAATAATAGAGTTTAAGAGGTGGTCCGAACGGAGGTCTGAAGAGGAGGGATGAGGAAAGCTATCGTACTCGTCTTACGAGGCAACGAGATCTAGGAGGAATGCTATCGAGGCCGGAACGAGCATTTCTTCATCTGTTGATTGTCAGTTCGCTGAAGTATAATATTTGTTCTTTTAACTTTCTTAATATTTACGTTTTGAGTGTATATTTTAAAAGAATAATTTTTAAAAGTATTATATTAGCGAGTAGTAAATAAGTGTGCGTTAAAGAAATTAAATGTTATTACCTTACAAAATGGCAGTTAGTTTAAGTGACAAAGTTAATGAATGTGAAAATGTGGTTAATGCGATTTTGCAGCAGATGCATGACTCTGATGTCGCTGGATTAAACGCGGATCTACATCTTTCAACTCATGAACATGTTGATAACCTTTTATTTTTGGATACTACGTTTTATCGTCCCGACGTTACAATTCCACAAACATGTGCATCTGATGTGCATATTGACATAGCATTACGTAATGTAAATTATAGTGATGACAACTCTGTACTGGTTCCTGATTACCGTGAAGTCATTCCAGAACTGACTATTAGAAATACTGACGCATCGGTATTCAATTATCCGTATACTTTTTAGGATTATGATGTAATCGTACCTACACAAACTGCTTCTACCGAGGATCTAACCACTCATATGAGAACTGAACAATCTATTCCTGATATGAGTACCGTACCACCATCATCATCATCATCATCATCATCATTTTTCAATTATCATCATAAGGTTTATGATTATGACGTAATCGTACCTACACAACCTGCTTCTACTGATGATCTAACCGCTCATATGAGAACTGAACTATCTATTCCTGATATGAGTACCATGCCATTGTCATCATTTTTCAATTATCCTCATAATGTTTATGATTATGACGTAATTGAGCCTATGTATTCAGCTTCAACCGATGTACGTGATGGACATGACCTAAATTTATTTGATGTAGCGCCAGTTCCTGACTATATTGTGCCTTCTCCTAATGACCTATCTCTGGATTTAGCATGTCTTCCTAATGATTCCGCTTTTCGCAATGATGTAATCGTCCCTACTCAACAAACTCTTATTGACATGCATGCAAATCATTTGGTAGATGAATTTAGTGTCATCACTGATGAAATCAGTCATTGTATATCAGAGAATATAGTGTTTACCGAAGACCTTTTTAATAATTATTTGCAATGCGTTCACTGTGAGTACCCTCAAATCGGATGGTCGGTATTTGATTATACTGACGCTATATCTGTGGAGACTGTGCGCAAATACTGCAGTAAAAAGTGTCATATCGAAGGTACTGAATATAATGTATCTTTAACAGTTGTCTTATAGCTGATACACCACTTTCTCATTCTGAGTTCGTGTCTGGTGCCTTCCAATCTTTGCTTGATAAGCATAGCAAATATAGTAATGTTCAGCTGAAATACCACGTGAGAATCGAGTTGATTCACCCTTCTTTGGAAATGCCAGTAGCAATGGATTTTAGTCTATGGAATGAAATTACGCCTCACGTAATTTGAGAATCAGTGGAAAAAGTCATTCAGTCAAACACTGATTGTTGGTTATCAGATGGTTTTGAATTTCACGGGTTTTTTGCGTAGAGGACTACACCTCAGGTGGGCGAAATGATATTATCCTAGGTTCGACCGATTCTAGACATTTAAATTTATTAAATTTACATTCATCTGATATAGATGCGTACATCCGTATTAAAAAATGTATTATACCCATTTGCGCTGAATATCCATTCTGTTTCATGGCAGGAATATTTTTAGGAATAAAATTTATTGAGAAAATGAACAAACTAATCTCTACAAATGAATGGTGTAATTTGAGACATAATAAAACATATTTGATGCATATGGCATGTGAGTATCATACAACTTGCTGTATTCCTGAACATGAAATTAATAGTACCGATTGGTATAAATTTCAGGAACATTTTCGCAATCAATTTTCTATTCAAGGCTACTCAGAGTCAACACATGAACGCCTATTTGGTAGCGCTTCCCTGAGTTTACCATATATCAACCTTATGCATTCAGAACGTGATAATCATATATCCTTGATCACGTCTATTGCCGCATTTCTTATGGCACGTAATTACTGTACGCAGTGTAATGCATCATACACTCACGATCACGCATGTGTAGCGTGGTGTCGTATTTGTCTGACACCTTATTCTGATAAAGGATCTTGAACTTCTACAGATGCTTCGCATAAGATAATGTGTAATGATTGTCATCATAAGTTTTATAACCAACAATGTATGGCGAACCACCTCTCTAATTGGACTTGCGAAATCGTGAAGGCGTGTCCCCACTGTTTCATTTGCATTCATAAATATGATGATGAACACGTATGCAGTATGATAAAATGTCACACGTGTAAAGAAAAGTATGTCATTACTGAAAATCATACGTCTTATCATAAAGTAATTGAAGAATGTATTTTGTCATTATCCCACGCACGCTCTATGCGTATGGATGCTGACATTTGTAGTTACGAAGATTTTCAAAAATACATTATTTATGATACAGAAACATACTTATCGCCTATCGACAGTAGCAATACTAATATTCTTGCAGAGCATAAATTTAATCTCATGGTGGCCAATGTATGTTGTGATGCATGCTTCGAGCAACCGCTTAAAGACGATTGCTCTACATGTCACCGAGGCATGAATTATGGATATGGGTTAGACGCACGGGATCGGTTTTTTAGCTGGTTCACACGTGTTAAGGCTGCGCGTGCCGGTAAAAAAAAAATCAGTAGAAAATATGTTTTCTCTGAATACTTGGTGTTCGCGCACAACGCTCGTGCCTATGATTCTCTTTTACTACTTCAATGCATTTGCAAAACCGCTAACCTGCATCTTAGACCTACAAATATTATCGTGCGTGGTTGTGCAGTTCTCTCATTTGACGTAGGCACTATGCATTTTATCGATTCCATTAACTTTTTTCCTCTTTCATTACATAAGTTTGGTGATGCTTTTAATCTTCCCGTTCGTAAGGGGACATATCCCCATCAGCTCAATACGCCTCAATATTGGGGTACGGTAATACCCTTTCCTGAGAGGGAGATATTGTGTCCACAAAATATGAATACAAATGAATTTATTGAATTTGATCGCTGGTACAATGAACAGATATCTAGACACGAACACTACGATGTTGATGAAAATCTCATCGAATATTGTAATGATGACGTAACCACCTTACGTTTAGCCATGTCTAGATTTAAGACTTTATTTTCTGAATTGACAGGTGCACAAAATCCATTTGCGACAGGGATAACGTGAGCGGGTGCATGTAATGCTGCCTATCGCACTTTATGGCTTCGACCTGAGCGCATACAGACGTTAACTGATTTCTCACTAAGAGCAAAACGTGCTTATAGTATGTTGGGCGTAGAATGGACGGAATGGGTCAGTCAATGCCGCATTTCTTTATTTGAATAACATAGATATATGGTGAGAATTATGTTGGAATGCGACTTTAAGAAACAAGTCGCTGATTCCTCTGCATTAAAGGATTTTATCACTGAATTGGACACCCCACGTGAAGCGCTATTCGGTGGACATACCTCCGCAATTCGTTTATTTCTGGAAGTGGATGAACATACCATGCTCTAATATTTAGACTGTGTTTCCATGTATCCTTCGATGATGAAACAATGTTGTTTTCCAGAAGGGCCATGTACGGTATTAAGAGGCAATGGCTTGAGTGATAATATGGTGCATGACTGCTTTGGTCTTACTAAATGCAAAGTCTTTATACCTCGTGATTTATACTTTCCCGTATTACCTGCTAGAATAAATTCATGGCTTATGTTTGTACTATGCACAACAAATGAACAATCTTCTGTATGCACACCTATGTGGACTACTCCAGAGTTACATCCACCTATACGCAACGGCTATGTCATTTAAAAAATGTATACAGTTTGACATTATCACGCATCATCGCAATATGAGCAGCATGGCGACAATGGGGTGTTTTCAGAATATATTAACTGGTGTTTTAAAATTAAACAGGAGAGTAGCGGTTATCCTGATTGTGTCAGTAGTGAGAGTGAAAAGGCAAATTACGTAATTAACTATTATAAACACGAAGGAATACATTTTGACCTGCAAACATATTGAATAACCCAGGTTTGCGCTTTGTTGCTAAATCCTGTTTGAATATTTTGCGGGGACGACTTTCTCTTCGTGATCATAATAAGAATAGCATGATATCAACACGTAAAGGTCTTCTCTCCCTTCGGAATGATACAAGTGAAACTGTAGGCGCCATTACGTTCATGGACGATAGTCTTCTATTGGCCTCCTATTCATTCAATGATGAGTACATTCAGTCACCATTAAATACCAACTGTATTCTTGCATCTTTCGTGACAGCTTATGGCCGAGTAAAACTGTATGACGTATTGTCCTTACTCAGTCACCGTGTAGCCTATCAGTATATGGATTCAGTGGAATTTAGTACATGTGAACGTGAGCTGACCATTCAAGAACGAAGTGGGTATCTTGGTTCTTGGACGAGTGAAATCCCCTCCGACTACGAATTAACAAGTATTTGTGCACTCCGTCCATAAAACTATAGTTATGAAATGAAGCGTCATGATGATCCATCGATTGTTAAACAGGTATCGAAGGTTAAAGGTTTAACGCTGGGTACTGAACAATCAAAACAAGTTAATTGTGATACAATGAAAATATCCATTGAACAAATTATAAACGATGGTGGAATTATGTCTAGTAATAGTGTATTACGAAGCTACCCATCTAAGATCACATGCATGTCTCAATTTAGAATTCTTTCAATCAATAGCAGTACGATTTTCAGACCTGCTATTAAAACGAATTTTGAAACTGGGTGATTTATCTTCAGTACCATATGGTTACACTAGTGTAGTATAAATATAAATAGTAACATTGCACTTTATCAGTCAGTATGTAAACAATGTCAGGGTTATCCGTAGACGCCTAAGTCGAATCCGCACCTACCACCCGCACTATGCTAGCATATGTCACTAGTCTGTGTAATGCTGATAAGGATAAGATGCACGCATTGTCTATGAGGAGCATGCGGTTCACAAGAGATGGTAAAATTAATGCGGGAAGAATTATACCCATGTCTCAAATTAGCAAGGATTCATTAACCGAATATGGGATAGACATAGTATATTGGTTACAAGTATTATTGTTGTGAAGTTACATTAATCGATGTCTTTCTCATTCATAACTTTAGGTATGCTTAGTTATCATTCACATTATATTTCAAGTCTTATATTACCGTACCACAAACATATTTTGACTGTAAGTTGATGGCAGCTTAACACATCATGAACTTACAGACAGATAGTTTTCAAAATATGTTGTGTATCCAGCGATAATACACATTGACTTTAGTGCACTGAGGCTCTCAGTCGTGTAAAGGTTAAAAGTTGGTTGTAGGCGTTATTGCTCATAAAGTGTGTGTTTTTTAAGCAGTAGAAGGCATGACTTTGTTCATCATGTATGTATATGATCATCATTGATCGAACAAACCCGCTTCATACATTCAAATTAAGTGTGTCTATGTATGCCGTTGTAACACACATGTTCCTCTGTATGCCATCGATTGAGGAAACTTCTGGACACCATTGTGTGCATGCTATTGTTCAGCAGGTGGTGTTCAAGCCATGTGCGGCTGGACATTATTGCCACTAAAGAGATATAACGGTCATAGTTTCAGGCTATGATTATACGTTCTCCATAATGGCGTCTGGTGCTTGCTTTAAATATTTAAATCGCACAGCATTTTGGTGTGATCTTGGTAATTCACGAAAACCACGAACAATACGTTTTGGTGAAAAGTGGTGCATGGATCTCGGCATAGTAGCATTTAAACAGCTGTTACATATCATACTAATCTTGAAGATGCGGTAAAACGTGTGTGTAAAAAAGAAGGCGTACTATTTACATATTCATTGGAGAATTATATTGGCATTTCTATCTGTGATGATTTTCCATGTATTGACATATGCTACATTTACAGCTCTGATGTAGAACCACGTCCCACACGTTGTAGTTTATACCTCCAAGACGACGAGGGGGAATTATTGAAACAGAATGCGAGTAATTTGCTGGCAGCATTACCTAACTGTTACATGCCTCATGATATGAGCGGTGATGCAGTGTTTAGCGCGATACCTCAGTACTTTTACATTGTGAAAAAATTAAGAGAACATGAGTGACATTCCATCCACTAGTGATTCCGCAGAGATGTCTAATCATGCCATGCTTGCTTAGGACACTATATATCTCGATGATTTTTTAAGCGATGAAGATGAACTAAATCTCATAGATAACGAACTTGTGTATGATGCCATCAAATTGTATCAGTATTGCAAAACTATGTGTCAGCCACACCATTATTGTCCGACGGATCATGTGCAAAGGATTAACCAGAAAGTATTCACAATCATGCTGTGTGAAAAGAACCAATCGTTGGTTATGCGAGATTGTTATGGATGTCTACTAAATCATTCGAGTCAACGCGAACTTTCTTGTTTAGGTATTGATGCGAACCTTAATCTAATTGACAATTTTGAACTGTATAATGAGGTAGCATTATTAGAAATGAATGAAGCTGAATATTGCACTCAACTAGCCATTTATTACGATATATATGAACATTGTACTGAACTGTACTGCTTGTGTGTGATAGAATGGTATAGGCACATTGGGGATGTAATATATGAAAAGCAGATGTTATTACTATAATTAATAGTTAATCCATGCGTGTATTAAGTCATTGCTTTCACGTTTTATACCTGTAATAATAGCATCAATACAAAAACATAATTAAGAAGATGGAACCTTATTTGTCTGTTTTTTATTTAAAATTAACGATACTTTTTACACATTAAAAAGTGTGGTTAATTTAAAATAAAATCATAAAAAGGCCCCATCTACTTAATTGATTTTATATCGCTTCTAAAAGACACCGCATAATTAATTGTTTTATTTCATCAATAATAACTTTGGAAAAATATGATGTAACTGTTTTTTTATTTCGTAAACTCGTATCTTTGTAACGATATGTATTATTGATGTCAGTATTAATGAAACATTTTAAAATTGGATTTCATCTGTTCTGTACTAGCACCTTGCCTCTCTTTATCTATCACTAGTGGCTCGCAAGTCCCTACCCAGCCTCCTCTGCACATGCTGGTATGGCTGCATTTTCACTTGACTGAAGCACTTGTCAGCACATTCCATTGCTATTCTATTCTTTAGAGAAGAATGGGACATGTGAATGATTGATAGAGTAATGCTGTCAAAGAATAGCGCATATCATTATGCGCACCCCGCATTCTTACAAAAACATTATACAGTTTTGTTCAATTTCATTGTAAATATTCACTGAATATGGTGTTTATTTTGTAACTATTTAAAGGTGTCATAGATTTGTCCTTCTTCATCATGCAAGCATATGATGTCATAATCTATTCACTCGTATGCCACTATATTTCATTCCAATTTCGCTCTTACACGAATTTATGGCATCAAAATCTTCTATTATATGTTTTTATTTATAGCATATCTCTTAAGATACATTGCATGGATATGATGTCACAATCATACCCTTAAATGTTCATAGCATTTCTCCAAAGTTACGTCTTGTGTATATGGTGTCACAATCATACACTTAAATGTTCATAGCATTTCTCTTAAGCTATGTCTTGAGTATCTGACTTCACAATCATACACTTAAATGATCATAGCATTTCTCCTAAGTTATGTCTTGAGTATCTAACATCACAATAATACAGTTAAATGTTCATAGCATTTCTCCTAAGTTAAGTCTTGAGTATCTAACATTACAATTATATTCAGAAAGCATTGCTAACGTATTCAGAGAAGAGTAACTACATATTACATCATAGCGTTATGTCACCATAGTGACAGTTCACTCACCTATATAAAAAAACTATATATTATTCAGGATTAAGTCTCTAGTGAGAACACGGCTTTAGTAATTGGAATCTTAGTACGGCTGAGTAGAAAAATGCATTCATTCCACATGAACCATATCGAGCACATTGAGGGATCCGATCTGCCACTCAATTAGGTGACGTCATACTCAATTACAGCACATGTTGGCTGACGTCAGAATCAACTCTGACAGAGTATACTCCGTCATGAAGCTGGAAAATTAGTTTCAAAATATTCAACAAATTACGTGCATAGATACGTTTAAAATGCGATTCTGAGAATTCAAAATTCAAAGTATCTAAATCGATCACAAGACGCGCAGAACCCGGGCGGAGCTTAGCACAAATGAGCGGGCACAAGAAATGTATCTCTCTAATTATTAAATGCAAATGACATTGTGATGGAATTCAGTTTACTAAAAAATGCTCTGCTATTGCAGAAAATTGCTTTCACAAATGACACAGGCTGCCAAGTTACGTATCGACATTGCTCACGATATCATTTACAGTAGTGCTTTTGGCCAGTTTCCAAGCTATGTGTATATATATAGGTCAGCCACATTCTCATCACATTTATTCATCAAATCGTCGAGTACCATCAATATTCTGCAACTTCTGTCTAGTTCGACCTCCACACCCTCTTTAAATTCAACTTCTTTCACTAAATCATTATTCCCTTCTTGTCACACACAGTAGCAGTACACAATCCTCTGCGGAGGGGGAGTAATGGCAGATGGATCTCATATTAGATCTTTTATCATCTCAGTTTTACCACACTGCATTGGTCCACAGACAATCATAGTAAATGGGTGATGTAATGCTGTATTGCAGTCAAGTGATGTCGCCATTGCATTGGCACATGTACGTCAATGTACAACTAAGGAGGTATACGCACACACACACACACACACACACACACACACACACACACATATATATATATATATATATATATCTATATATATATATATATATATATCTATATATATATATATATATATATATATATATATATATATATATATATATATATATATATATATATATATATTTATATATATATATATATATATATATATATATATATATATATATATATATATATATATAGATATATATATATATATATATATATAGATATATATATATATATATATATAGATATATATATATATATATATATATATATATATATATATATATATATATAGATATATATATATATATATATATATATATATATATATATATATATATATATGTGTGTGTGTGTGTGTGTGTGTGTGTGTGTGTGTGTGTGTGTGTGTGTACTGCTACTGTGTGTGACAAGAAGGGAATAATGATTTAGTGAAAGAAGTTGAATTTAAAGAGGGTGTGGAGGTCGAACTAGACAGAAGTTGCAGAATATTGATGGTACTCGACGATTTGATGAATAAATGTGATGAGAATGTGGCTGACCTATTTACAAACTGTTCTCACCATGAGAATTGTAGTGTCACAATTGTCATGGAAAATCTGTTTCAATCAGCACGACTTATCAGTTAACTGTCACTACAAGGTATTGATTAAGAATCCACGTGATGCATCATCCATTCGTTCTTTATCTAATCAGATGTACCCAGGCAATACAAAGTATTTGATCGACTCATATAAGGATGCCACATGCGAACCTCACTCATATCTACTCCTAGATTTGAAACAGTCGACACCTGCCAATATCAGACTACGTTCATCTGTTCATCCAAGGGGGGGGGGGGTGGGGGGTGGGGGTAGGCGCTGCTATGTTTACATACCTAAGTAAAATGGCATCATCATGTGACCACATTGGAGTCTGCCAAATGGGAACAGTTTCAGCCTGTATCGAGGTTATCAGATAGTGGTCTGATCGTGATTTACGTCAGCGGATCTGCTGATCTTATGCAATCTTATCTTTTGATTAAAGTAGCTAGTAAAACTAGATCGAAATGGTGATGAGAAGGCACTCGAGGGTAATGATATGATAGTGCCTGTTAATAATCTTTTGCATACAATGTTCTCACAAGTGGATGTATTTTTAATGGAAAACGGGTCAGTGACTCAAATGAAAATTATGCTTACCGCTCTTAGTTTGAGACATTGCTAAATTATGGCAGTGATGCCGCACCCTCGCATCTACAACTTGGTGGATGGAAAATAGATGATGCTGTGGAATTTGATAATATCGTCGATACTAACTTAGGATTTCAAGCATGCAGAAGAATGATGGCTGAAAGTAAGATAGTGCAATTAATGGGACGCATACACAGTGATATGTTTCTGTAGGACCGATTCATGCTCGGGTCTGTTGATTTGAGAGTACACATTTATGGCCGCAGAAGGAGTGAGACCTAAATTGAAAATATTGTCAGCTAACTTATTTATAACCAAAGTTATTCCATCAGCTGACCTGCTCGTGGCATACATGGTTACTCTGAGACAAACAAACACAAAATATCCCATTTGCAGGGTGGCGTGTAAGAGTTTTACATTGCCTAGTGGTACTATGGGCATCGATAAAGATACTATATTTATTGGATAGCTTCCTACTAGAGTATTATTCGCTTTTGTACCGAATGATGCATATAATGGTGTGATACACAAAAATCTGTTCAGGTTTGATAACAATAACACTACCTATACAACATGTTATATAAATGGAGAAGAGGTTACGACATAACCAATACACCCTTCGTTTAGTGACAACATTTACTCAGACGCTTATTTCTCACTATTCAGTGGTACTGGGGTGATATTTAAAGACCGAGACTACCTGATAAATAAGTCACAGTTCAGACATGGAACCACATTGTTCACATGGGATTTTATGCCAGATCTAGCTGATTCAGAGCATCGCTACCCTACATGCACTCGTTCATTAAGAGCAGTCTTCCATTTTGCTTAGGCTCTTACCGCTACAACCAACGTAATTTGCTATGCTGAATTTAATAATATGGTAGAAATTAGATCAGACTTTAACATATTAACAGATTATTAAAAGATATGTTGAATACATTTGAAATAGAGGATCTATTGTTCGGTGACAATAAAATGCGTAAACACTTTCTCGGCGTTTTTCCAATTGACAATGTGCCCATGCATATTAAATATCACCAGGCTTCATTAGTAATAAACACACACCCCAGTAATAAATCCGGACACCATCGGGTTGTAGTTTATTACACTAGAAATGGAAATACTGAATACTTTGATCCTTATATGGAAGATGCACTTCTGATGGAAGAATGATATCAAATGTACAAAATGGATGACATGCACGTGTTTATTATTTCAACAATGAACATGTTCAACCAACCATGATAACTACTTGCGGATATTATTGAGTATATTTCTTATATCATCGTTTGAGAGGTGTACAAATGAAACACATATAATGGACGCTAAGAAACAGAGACAAAAATGATGCTATAGTGAAATGTTTGACGCGCAGCATTATGAATAAATAGAGAAAAAAGATCACGCTTAATGTATAGTTGTTTATCTACTACGTTTTCTTTAAGAAGATAATTATTGCGAATAAATGTCACTAATATTTATTTATTATAAAAATGGACCATACGTGTCAATAAACACATTTATTTTTAAAAACATGTTATTGTTTCTTCATGTTCCCTTACCCACTTCCTCTATCACCCGACAGCCGCCATCCACAATTATCACAATTACTTTGATATGCGCCAATGGATGAACACATTTTAACGCCAGTACATACCGATAATGGCTAATGATCAATGTCACTCTAGGAGCATGAGATGATCAAAAAATGAATACACTAATTAATCGTATTTGCATCATGAATATGACAAAAGGCGGGGGTTTAATATCTGAATACAGGGAAACCGTATGACGTGTTCTCATTCATAATTGAATCCTGCATATTAAATGTCGCTCATATTAATTTCAGTTTCTGTAAAAAATGCCAATCAAACATTTATTGTGCGAAGAATTTTGTACATGGAATTGTCTGCATAGTTGTTTTGAAATCCAATGATGTTAATTTTAAGCAGTGGAAAAAAAACCATGTGACCGAAATAGGGGCGTGTTCAGATTGGAAAGTTAGTTTTACTGACAGCATTCATATTTTAGCAATAAAAGCGAAATGTGCGCTCCTAGTAAGGCATACATCTTTTTGAATTTGCAAAGTGAAAATGGAAACCAAATCTTTTTCAAGCGATTGCTAGTGAACAATCGGCTCTCTACCGATTACGTATGGATATGTGGAGTTGAACAGACATAATGACGTACCGGTTCGTCAGGTAATGCCTGAAATCTAGAAACACCGGAGAGAATATCTAGTGGAACTGGATGAACGTAGTTACAACAAATGGCTGCATACGAAGTATCAACTTCATTACAAATGCTGCATGTGCATGTGGTGCATGGATGCCAGAAAATGTTGATTGCAAAATAGATATTAAACATTTTCAAAAAGCAAATAAAAAATAAAACATAGGCCTCTTTTTTAATGGGCCACCAAAAACAAAATTATGGTTCGTACATACACAACATATGCATGCATTTATATGGGTGCATAAAAGATGCACGCATGCACACACGCATATGCGATGTACACACGAAGGGAACATGGAATACATACATGGCTATGCTTAGGGGAGATGGGGCATGCATGGTGCCATGCAGTGTGGTGCTACACGCATGAGGGAATGCATATTTACGTATGATTCCACTCCCCACATATATATGCAAAATCATTAGTGCAAAATCCAAAACGAGATATTCGAGTAATTGATGAGGGAACTAGTACATATATCCACTCAGTTAAGAACCGGGAAACGAATTGTGCATGATAATGCCAACGACAATGCGAACAAATTAAATGTAAATGTATAAATTATTTATTCCATTCAAAATTGTACAAAAACAGTCCAAAGAAGCTCGCATTCGTAACTACAAAGAGAAAAATACTCTATCTCCTCGCGAGTGAACTAGACAATACTTTAATAGTAATTTTGAATATTTCTAAAAGATGCTTAGAATGAAATGGGAGGTAAATTCTGTTCACATTCTTTCATTATTCCTTATCACATGTCATGTTTAAAACTGAAGTATGGCGTTATTCCAGATTAACTCTCTAGTGAGAACACGGCTTAAGTACTCTTTTTATTGCCTACTATTGTATAACTATTTCATGTACTCTATCGGCTAATACATACCCGATATATATGCTTGCATTCACACTGGTGGAAGATAATCCTCGAATGGAGAGTGACGCTACCTCGCAGCGAGTGAAATAAACTAATAGATCTTTCCCACATTAGCCTTTTTTGGGAAAATACCTTCCCGGAATACATCGCGCCTACCACTTCCGGCTGGTAACCGACATAGCGGACGCACAAACAGCATTACTTTAGTATGGGGTACAGATACAGTGCAGTTTAAGCAGTGCATATGAAAAACTATGTTCATAATATTATGGAAGTCATACATCATTGAAAAGCTAAGCCAATGTTCTATACATTTCTGTTTTAGTTTTTTTAGTTGTTTACAATGTACTACAGATGATTGCAAGTTTAAATATCCTCTATTGTCCACTTGATTTAAAATAATCTAAGTCGAATGGTGTATTTTATATACGCGAATAACTCAGTGAAAACGTTACAAAAATATAAAAACGGATATATGATTTAAATAATATAATGATTTTAGTTTATCATAGGAACGGTTTAGATTGCGGTGTATTTTAGTACAAAAGTAACCCAATGCAGGTCAGCGGCTTGTTGGCGGCTATACCAGCCAGCACTTTTGCTCTGGGCGTTGATTTAGGGAAATCCCGGTGTAATGACGTCAACGTGAGAAAGATGTGTTACAGTAGCGTTACCTGGCGGAGAGTGAAAGAATATGCCGATGTTCACGCTACTTGGCACATTTTGAGGGAATGGCTTGTGTTCCCATAAATTGTGTGGGATTCCTTTTCCGAAGTAGACCTACTTATTTCGGGGTAAGAGGCAATCCAATAAGAAAACTAGGCGACATACCCGATATTTACCGAGATCAATGCTGTAAGAGAACAATGCTTTAGACAATCTAAAGGGATAATTTTCTTACATCACCACTAGGTGTGGTATTGCACAGTGCATGACTAGTGTGATCAATTTTTTGCTATATCCGCCCATTTCGCGCTATGTCCCGCCCACTTTTCTGCATGTTGGCATCCATTTGAAACGCTGAACCGGACGTCTCAGAAGCTACATCTCAAGGCAATATGCAGGCAGGGTGACTATGGTAGGAACAGATCCGAATCAACTTGGTTGCAAAATATTCTACATAATGTTTATTAAATTGTTAGTTCTCATATGAGATACAGGTCATACACATTCGTACCAAACGGTTCTATTATTATCAGCGCGTTACGTCATTTCTATATTTATTTACAGTGATTTAATGAACCTTTCCAGTTTAGCTATGCACCGCCCATCTCTAACTAAGCTCCACCTACACCTCGATCGTGTTGGGATCGTTCGATCTCTGAACTTCCTGACTATCAATTTCCAGAAAATTATACGGATAAGCTGTTGAATATTTTGAAACTAATTTGACTGTGTGTTGTTGCCTGCGCGCAGTCAAATTAGTTTCACAATATTCAACAGATTCTTTATTAAATAGTAGACATACAATTCGTACAACAACGGCATAGCCCGTTTTCAATTATACGTTCATGACGTACTTATCTACGCCATTCATGCCATCATAATGACGTCATTGACTATGATGTCTCTTTACACGTTACGTATTTAATTATGACGTCATATGACGGACGGATAGAGTGGAAAGGTCTATTGTACATGACGTCAGATACTTGAGCGGCGGATGGGATCCCTCATCGCACTCACGACTCAGTTGAGTCCATGTATACCTTCATCTCCGATCAAACTATATTAATCTTTCATCAGCTGCATTGCGTGTGCTGTAGCTAAGCAGTTTAATTGAATTCAGATTGCTAGTATTAGATATCTAGATACCTCCATTCATCAATTATTCATTTATCAAAGCTCGGAGATCGGATCTGTATTAATCAAATTCAAGTTCAGAGGACTCGAATGGCCGCTAAGTATAAGAGTGAACGTGTGTGGATATTTCCTCTGGAATGTCATCCAGACACATTGTTCTTCTGATAGAGGATTGTAGAACAGCTTAATTGGGGCCATCAGGCGTGCATTCTGATATGTCTTAATCAGACTATCAGCGGCTTCAGGGAAAGAAACTCCTTAGTGAGCGGTTACATTTAAGTATCGATGAACATATCTTGATTTTGATGTATAAAGAACAAGAGGGATGGGTGATGCTTAGACACGTTCGAGTACTTGATGCTGCTATAGTTGTCGCAAAGAATAATTCAAACTGATGACAAATAGATAGATGACGAGTACAGGATGAAACGTAATAACAATAGACACATATCTACGATAGCTGTAACGTAGGCAGCTTTGCGGAACATTTGCACACGCAAACACGCACGAGGGCACGCACGCGCGGACGCACACACGCTCGCACGGATGCAGACGTGAACGCACGAATTGGTATATGTGTGTTTTGATTCCGCACGGCGCATCAAATCCAACGTCGGATATTAAGCCCAGATCGACCAAACATAAGTTTCGAAGTATGCTCTTAACAGTATCTCCCGTGGCGTTGCCACTTCGTCATTAGTGGCCAGGTTCTGAACTAGTGAAGACTGGAGGGATCCAGTTGCAGCTACGCCCCGCCCAGTTCTGACTGATCCAAGCCCACTTTGTTCCAGTGATGGAACTGGTTGAACCTTTGAAGCGTGAATTTCCAAAATCTAAATTCCAAGGTACCTGTGCAGGTCACGTTTTGAATATATTGACATTTATTGAACTGGGATGGGGATGGCGTTGCTGCCTATGACAATACAAGATAGCATTTATTAACCCTTTAACCGCCAGAGCGGCCAGAAACGACTTCTGCATTGGTTTTGAGAAATGTCCATTTGCTGACCAAGAGGAGACTATTTTTTGAAAATTTACCACCGGAATGACTGGATCGATAACCGAGCCAGTCATTTCAGTGATACATTTTCAAAAATAATCTTCTCTTGGTCTGCAAATGGACATTTTCTATGGGAAAATTGGAATTTTCTTGAACAAATTTAAGGGTTAAAGGATTAAATGGCAAATTAATCAAAGACATACAATTCATTACGTTCCTGACGAAGTATCATCACCTTCGTGACTGACTTACGTCATCATGACTGTAACACTACCACGTTGTGTAATTGATTTTAACGCCCTCTACTTACATATTCCTCCATTCAACTTTTGACTGATTGTTTCTATGTGAGTGCTGTGTTGGCTGTGTTGGCTGTATTCGAATGCAGGTTTATTATCATCTATACGTATATTGTTTTTCAGTAAACCATAAGTTATCCAACATAGAATCGCAAACATACCCTTTATCAATGGCCCTATGTGGCTACATTTTCTTTTCCAATACAATTCGGAAAGATGTATTTGATATAGACGAAGAAACATCACCATTTAAAAATAATAATAGAAACCTACTGTTTAATATTTTGAGCCTGCATTGATTTGACGGCATTGCGGCAGACAACAATGCCATCCAAATCCAACTGTGTCAAATTATTGTAATAATATTTCTTACATCGTGCTCAGATTGTCTTTGTTTTAGAAACACGTTACTCTTTTTATGATCTCTGCCGTACGGATTTAAGGAATACATGTCAAACTCAGTCTAAATAGACTGTTACAATGGCCAAATGAAATAGAGCCTAAAACGTACTCTCATTTTTCATTTTGTGCGAGTGGATAGTGTGAGTGCCCCATTGTGTGAAGTAAACCTTTAATTATCAAAATACCAAAAGGCCTATGCAGTAGTGGTGAGAGACGCCCATTCATAGGTAAAGAGAATGATATTTTTGAAATTTTACCACTGAAATGACTGGCTCTGTTACCAAGTCAGGCATTCCAGTGGTACATTTTCAAAAA
Organism: Chaetoderma sp. LZ-2023a; assembly: GCA_034401795.1. NCBI lineage: Eukaryota > Metazoa > Mollusca > Caudofoveata > Chaetodermatida > Chaetodermatidae > Chaetoderma > Chaetoderma sp. LZ-2023a. The sequence goes on along the minus strand of CM067366.1, from coordinate 53,880,861 downwards.
TAGTATACTTTTGGCCTACAAATGGACATTGGCTAGGTTGAATTTTCGATTTTCGTAACCATTAATCCATGGTCTGGACCATCAAAAATGGCATCAGTAGTGGCCAAAAGGAACGTCTATTTAGAGGACAACAGAATATAGTTATTGTTGTAACTTTAAGTGCGAAAATTATAGCCTTCTTGGAAAAGATCTAGGGCGTTAAAGAGTTAATTGATACGAGTAGCCTTTCGAACGCTTTAGGCTGGTAAACGAGAGATTCTTAGTTTAATATTCGTAAAACGTCTCCCTGTTATATTAGTTTCAAATTGTGCAACATAATGTGTATTAAATAGTAAATTTATCAATGGCATATAGTCGTACTCTAAAAGTGGCGGGCGTACGCTAACTTGATTGTGACATCAGCTAACACTTGGCGTTGTTGTATGACGTCAGATACTTGCGTGAGAAATCGGATACCTACGTTCGCGTAATAATAGTCGTTGCTGGTGCAGTTGCACCACTCGAACACTACTCTGCCAATGGTCTGTCGTCACCAGATGACTCTCCATGGAATAAGGGCATGATCAGGACCGATTTCCATACATCGAAAGCGACAGATGCGGCTCGTTGTCTGGCATACAATTCTGTCTTGTATTCATTGAATTACTCTTTTCACCTCCAAACAATCTCAGTCGATTCAATTGCTTTACTATTTCATTGAGCTGAGAAGGGATCTGGTTGCATATCCAAGTAAATTCCTACTGGCTTGTAGTGGCACATTTTACATCAATAGGCCTATATTGATGTTAACGAATGATTTGCCTAAGATGTTTGATGTTGTCAGCTTGAAGACGACATGCCTTTCATATGTCAGACGCGTCCCTAGCTCTGTACGCCCTTCTCCGAGAAAACCCTTTCAATCGAGCGCGGGGATGGCTGGTCTCAATAAAAAACGAATGTAAGACAGGACACGAGAGGTATCAATGGAGCAATCTGGTTTTAGCTATGCCCCGACCATCTCTAGATAAGCCCCACCGACAATTTAGCCGTGGTGGGGTCAATCGATCGCTGACATCTCTAATTCTCAATTCCCAGTAGGCTTTACTAGTAAGCTATAGCATATTTTGTATCTAATTTGACTGGGTGTTGTTGATGCCTTTGGCAGCAACGCCGTCCAGTTAAAGTTCAACATAATGTTTATTAAATAGCAAATACATACAGTTCGTACAACTTATTAAGCGTGTTTGGGGGACTATATCGCGTCATCAGGGGATGTACTTGATTATGACGTCAGGCTACAATAGACCTAGCTGATTATTACGTCACATGATTGACTGAGAAACTGGATTTCTCAATTTCTACCTATGCCCGCCAATTCCTAGCTAAACTCCTTCCACGTGTACGTGGCTTAGAGAGTGGAATCGATTTGAAAATATGTAAAACTGAGTTCCCAGAATCTAAATGGCAAAGTACCTATACAGGTAATATGTTGAAAATTGTGAAACTAATTTGACTGTAGCTGCCGCTGCCTACAGCAGCAACAATTGCCTGCAGAGTATTTAGAATGTTTACTACATGTGCATACGTTTCGGTATTCGTGACGGAGATACGCCATTTTGATTATGACCTCAGCTAACTTGCGACGTATTTGATTATGATGCCAGATACCTGAGTGCCAGCTTGTACCCACCCATTCTAGAACATGACACCAGAACACCAGTCAGACTGGTTCTTCAAATAATGGAAATTCTCAGGATTGATGACGAGCGAGCGATATTCAAAATGCCGCAAGTCAAACATTCTACTAATTCACCTTTCTAGAGTACCCACCCATCAGTGATATCATAGTGAATGACGTCATGAATGACGTCGATAAGTACGTCACGAACGCATATTTGAAGACGGTCTATGCGTTGTTGTACAAATCGTTTGCTTTTACTATTTAATAAATATTCTGTTGAATATTTTGAAACTAATTTGACTGGGCGCTGTTGCTGCCATAGGCAGAACAGCACCCAGTCAAATTAGTTACAAAATATTCAACAGCTTCCCTGTATGGTTTTCTGAAAATTGATAGCTAGGGCATTTGGTTGATCGATCAATCCCAACAAGGCGAGGTGTGCGTGGAGCTTAGCTAGTGATGGGCGGGGCATAGCTAAAAATGGAAAGGTCCGTTAACCCTTTCGTGACGAACCTGGCCAAGCCCGGCCTCTGTTGTCGTTTTGAATAATGCACATTTACAGGCCAAGAGAAGGCTATTTTGAAACTCTACCACTGAAATGCCTGTCTCGGCAACCTTGCTAGTTATTACAGTGGTACATTTTCTAAAATAGTCTTCTCTTGGCCTGCAAACGGACATTTAGTAAGTAAATACTTTAATTATTTGAACAAAATGCGTCATTTAAGGATTTATGGCATCCTCTACAATTATGAAACATTCTTCATACATACCTACGAATATACATAAATTCGTATTTCATTTCATGTGCCTGGTCCAGGACTGATCGCCACTATTAGAGGTACACCATTACGAGCAATTGTCTAGAGCTGACTCCCAATAATATATGCATGTCTCAATTGACGTTAAGCAGACACTTCCTATGTTGACAGAGTAGGGCAACATATTTCGGATCTCTTCCTCTAAATAATTATAATATAAAAAATTTGCCATGCTCTCTGATGGTCTGTGTTAAGAGGACAATTATGCCCCTAACTTGATAACACCATCATCACAATGGTGGGTTTTAACATGAAGGGGACTACTCCCCATCCAGCCATTACATTTTTAAATATCAATGTTCAATTCACTGATATGATGGGTTTTAGTAGAGCGTCCTACCGTGAAATTTTGAAATCGCGACTTCTCCGTTATTGATGAAGTGATCACGAAACAACCTGAGAGGGATAATCCATGGACAACTCTGGACATCATTACGGAGCACAATTCTTTTCAATTCGCTGCCCTATTCCTCCATTACTGATGAACGGATCTCGATACAACTTGAGACTGATATGCTATGGGCCACTTTCGACATCATTACGGTACCATATTTCCGATTCACTGCTCTGCTGGATTTTAGACGGTTGGTCCATTGGTACATTTTAAAATTGTCACCCTTGTTAATCTCATTCTATGCGATATTCTCAACATCATTATAGCGTCCGAATTTGTATTCGCTGCCCTGGTGGGTATTAGAAGCGTAGCCCACACTTAAAGGAAAGGACCAGGGAACTAACAAATACACCTAGATGATAGATTTAAATAATGATCCATCTAAAGCCACCAGTAAAATACTGAAATACATCGGGTTAATTTGAAAAATCCCAAATAAATACCAGTTATGTCACTCAGGCCGGAACCAATTTGTGACGCTCTGGTCCTATGCACTCTGGTGTATGCCGAGCGAATAAATAATACCCGCTGTACCCGGTCATATAATCTCAGTTATATTCGCGTTGAGCTGATTAGCCACTGCTTCCTGCAGGTAAAATGCCCTCTAATCTTAAAGCAATTTGACTGAAACCCTTTGTTTCCAAAGACAGGATCGACATTCAGTTACACGAATTTCAAAATATTTAATAGACATCATGTTGGGACCTGTGAAACCAGAGTGTATTTTGAAATCATTTTGACCGAAACTCGTTGCTTCCACCAGACACAGTAACTTTCAAACATCATGTAATCAAGGATTATCGCACCCTGTCATACTGTGCTAGGGAAGCAGATGCCCTATGGCAGGTCAGTCACTTGGTAGATAATACTGTCTTAGAGGGGGTTTTCACCATCTTTAGATACACATGCACCCTTTAATGGCTAAATATGTTCAAGAAAATCGAAATAGTTGTGTATTAAATATCCATTTACAGGCTATGAGAACGAGATTTTTTAATTTCCTACTGGAATGGTTCGGTTATCGAGCCAGACAGCCAAAGGATAAACATTTTAAAAAGGATCTTAGTTTGACCGACACATTGCCATTCCTATAGATCACTGTTCAGCCCGCTTTCGATCGGCTTCGCTTGAAAAGGTGCAAACGGCAATAGGTGATACAATTTTACATACTATATACTGACGTGCACAACATTCTTGTATTGTGTCAATACAAACATGTGACTTCATTGACTTATATACACGCGGTCACACTACAGCCAAGAAGGTGCTAATTCCACAAATAATTTAAACGTAAATAAATATTTCTCAGCAGAATCGCACCATCCCCCCCACCCTGTTTACTACGAACATCAGGGTAGTCACCTTCAATTTACCTCTTGATTCAATGACCCAGACTGTGTGCTTTATACGTGATATGCTGTGGTTTGGTCGGTAACTGATGTTTTGATGTGGTCCCTATATGAATGTGCATTCATTTTTCCTGAAATACCCAAGTGGTGTAGACATACATCAGATTCGTAATGTTGGAAATTAGTATACATGAGCATGCTGTAGCAATACATCAAGAGCATAGCCAGCAACACAATAATATTCAGTTTTCCAATGTCTGGTAAGATCTATTATCTTTTGTCTCCTTAATTTTCAGTGACATGTGAGTCGGGTCTGGAGGGGGTAGGCAGTGGTTGGGTTGGGCCTATGCACGCACTGCATAAGAGACTTTCTCTAAGAATTTCTTTGTGAAATTACGTGTTTAAAGGGTACGCATATTTAAGCCAACATTGTCGAAAGATGTGCCGGTCTAAGACGGAAACAGTTTCTGTCAAAACGTTTCCCAATTTTAATACCAACCTGACATCCTCCAGCTAATTTACAATTTACTGATTGGAAAATAGTCCTAAGAATATGCTCCGAAATACTGCTTGTACACACTGCACTTTAGGCTATGTTGGCCAGGGATAGAGAAAATAAAATGTATATACTATAACTAAGATTGGGAATAGGCTACTTACACGATAACTTATCTTCTCAATTCTCATTGTGCATTCACAACGTCAATACACTCGTATTATAATCATTTCTCATTAAACACATATGCCAACAGTTGCAGTTTGTGTTCAATGGGAGACTGTAGGGAACATACCACATAAAACACCATATAAGAAGAAAGAGACACGTTTTAAATGAAGCATTTCTGCTTATGCATTTTGTGAGAAAAGGAGAAAAATATTTAAGATTCGATGAACTAAATGACATAAAAAGGCAACGAATAACTAAATTGGCTCGCTACTCTGGATCGCAGTAACCAATACCTCTAAGGCAAAACAGAACCCAATTTGTGAATTGTGTTGCTAAAATTGCTACGTACTTGTGAATAGAAAAAAAATGGATCCATGATGTTCCGAAGGGGTGGTTTAATTTGCTAATCAGTCAAATCCAAAACATTGGAGTTTCGCAGCCAACTATTCACCTGGTTGAGACACACGTCGTCATAGGTAACATGCCGGGAAGTGGTTAGCCTGGCTAGACAAGCAGCGACATCAATTAACTGACAAACGGTTAACACAAGTAAATTGACCCATTGTCCTATGCTACAATACTGTCTAGACAAAGCTAATTGTTAGATTGTCTCAATTTTGGAACTAGCCATGCGTTCAATATCAGGAAGATAATTTAGCCTAATGGGCAGATATTGTTGATGTGTGGCAAGCTGCCAATTCGTATGATCATCGATTGTGAGAGTTCAAAAGAAGTATATATTTTATACATTATCCAACAGATGGACGAATAATGTCAAACTCTGCATGAACACATTCGTCATATATTGTGGCTTGCATTGACGATGCTGTTCTTAATATATAGAAACTGGGCATATGGTAGTACGATTCCTAATCGTTCAAGTATATAATGTCACATTCAATTACCTCGCACGTAGGTTGATGCCACAATGCATAGCCTACTGATGTATCTAGCCCCGTAGTGAACACGTAAACCACTTTGACTAGGAGCTGTTGATACCAGAGGTAGCAGCAGCCACCAGTCATATTAATGTCAAAATAATCAGCGGCTTACCTGTATAGTTACCTTGAAATTGCGATTCTTAGATGTCAGGATTCAAAGTATATTAATCGATTCGAACACGATTAAAATGTGTTTGAAATAGGCGGGACATAGCTAGAAATGGATCACTCTATTGCTGTTTTCCGATAATCTATCGGTTCACCTGTCCTCGTGGCTGGATCTGTTAGAGAACTACTATGCCCTAAAGCACGGGCTGCCCCTCGTCTGTGGGCTAGCATCGCGGTAGGCCGTGTTGGCGGGCCGGTAAACCGCCAGAGTGGCCCTAAGAACAGGGGCGTGAGCCAAGTCAGACAGGTTAGCCGAGTCTTCGACTCTAATTAACCATTCAAGAGTATCTATCGATGATTTGACGTCATAATTATTAAGTGGCGTGTAGGATGACACCATAATCATTACATTATAAATGGTTATATTAGGCCGGTCCTTAACTCTTAATAGCCCGACACGTTGTAAGAATCGTATGACTCTACTATCTAATAAACATGCTGTTGAATATTTTGAAACTAATTTAACTGGGCGCTATGGCAGCAACAGTACCCAGTCAAATACGTTTCAAAATATTCAAAAGCTTACCTGTGTCGTCTTCTGGAAATTGATAGTCAGAGATCGATCGATTCCAGCACGAGCGAGGTGTGGGTGGAGCTTACCTCGAGATGGGCGGACCAATGCTAAAAATGGAAATGTCCATTGCTGAGCACTAGTCGTTTGCAACTAGTACAGTACTGCTTTATGGGCGGGACCGGAGGAGTGCAGATCCATGACTCCACAAATATTACCTACGCGGCTACTGAGCTACATTGGGAGGTTTAGCTCAATAGCCGCGTAGGTAATATCTGTGGATTCACGGACCTGCACTAATTCTTTATATCGCGGGTTGACCCACAACTCAGCACGTTTGTCAGAAGCGTTTGGGGGAACGGTTTATGTTCAACCCAAATTTATAAATTATACTTCCGTTCTTTGAATCACGTAGTCATCGTATTCTTGCCGTGGTACCAATCGCAGACCACAACTCTTAAATTTGGAAGACTTTTAGCAATACTCGTGTAGTTGATACACATTTACAGGAAAGTGGTCTGGCACTGAGGCACAATATTTCAGATGTTTCACGAAGGCAGGCCAAGCGAACCACTACTTTATTGATTATAATTGATGATTCCACTTTCTCAGGCAATCATATGACGTCATAATCAACTGCGTGACGTGTATGAAGACATCATAACCGATTACGTCATGAATGGCGTAACTAGGTTCGCGACGAAGGCTTACTTGATGACGGACTAAGCTTTGCAGTACGAATTGTATGTATGTACAATTTCAGAAATCTGCTGTTTGATATTTTGAAACTAATTTGACTGGGTGCTGTTGCTGCCATAAGCAGCAACAGCACTCGGCCAAATCAGTACCAACATATCCAACAGCTTACATGTATAGTTTTGCGGAAATTGAGATTCATCGGGTGCAGGTATCGATCGGTCCCAACATGGGGGAAAACGTGGATGAAACTTAGCTAGAGATGAGCGGGGTATAGCTAAACCTTGATTCCTTCATTAATGGTCCTTTCCAGAGTACCCACCCATCATATGACGTCATAATGAACTGCATGATGTGTGCAATGACATCATAATGAATGACGTCATGAATGATGTCGATAAGTACGTCACGAACGCATATTTGAAGACGGTCTATGGGCTGTTGTACAAATTGTTTGCTTTTACTATTTAATAAATATTCTGTTGAACATTTTGAAACTAATTTGACTGGGCGCTATTGCTGCCTATGGCAGCAACAGCACCAAGTCTAATTAGTTACAAAATATTCAACAGCTTCCCTGTATAGTTTTCAGGAAATTGATAGCTAGGGCATTCGGGGATCGATCAATCCAAACACGGCGCGGTGTGGGTGGAGCTTAGCTAGTGATGGGCAGGGCATAGCTAAAAATGGAAAGGTCCATTACAGTAGCAACTCACGCTTGCGAACACGGGTTTATGAAACCGATATAGCAACGCGATTCTGTCAAAGAATGAGTAGATAACGCCAGGTTCTGCCACCAGTAATCAATGCATTAGATAACACTATCCGGGTCACAAACAGCTATCAAGTCAATACGATAAACAGAAAACTTATAGAACCTATGGTTTAATGACCGGATTCGAATTAAAGTAACGGATACAGTATGGACCTACGCAGCTATATAGTTTCGGCTTAGTGATGGCTCCCAGAATAGATTGCTCGGTTAATTAACCATGGCAGAAACAGCGTCTAGTCAAATTAGTTTCCACATACAATTCGTGCACTTGGCGAGGATTCCGAGCTTCGTGGCGGAGATATAATACGTCATTATGATTGTGACGTCAACCTAATGTGGCATAATTGATTATGCTGTTATAATCTTGACTGACAGATCGGATTACTCTATTGCTTCGATGAGAAACAGCCCACAGACCGGCAGTATTGCTATGAACAAGGATAACTAACATTATATCGGTGAACGATACTGCATTATTTGGAAATGGGATGTGGTTCATTGCAGCTGACCTTGTGTCAGTGACACTTCTATTTTAACCCATGTCGTGCACTGGTCAACGGCATGCCGCTAATAGTCAGATTGCCAATTTCGGACGCAAAAATTGTATCATCACCGCACTTCCTATAGTTTACTATTCCTACCGTAACAATATTTTAGAAATAAATCGCAATTTAAGCAATTAAAGACGCTAATATATCATATTTATTTATCTACCTACGGTTTTGTTTCCAAGACCCTTTCTTTCTGTATAATCTATGTATGTATGTTATCTGCGTGTCTCATAGTATGATGATGGTATATAAGATATGATACATTTGTAAGCGTTGTATCCATGCAGTTTATCTAGCAAACGGTGTTAATGAATATTTCCAGTTATAGCTATGCCCCGCCCATCTCTAGCTAGGCTCCGCCCATACTTCAATCGTTTTGGGGTCGATCGATCTCTGAACTCCCTGACTATTCATTTCCAGAAAACTACAAGTAAGCTGTTGAATATTTTGAAACTTAGTTGACTTGGTGCTGTTGCTGCAACAACACACAGTCAAATTAGTTTCAAAATATCCAACATGATATTTATTAATACGTAAAGACATACAATTCGTACTACAACATTTAGTCCGTCACCAATTATGCGTTCGTGATGTACTTATCTACGTCATTCATGACGTCATTTATTCTGTCGTCAATCTACAAGTCACGTAGTTCATTATGACATCATATGATGGACGGATACACTTGAAAGATCCTTTCCGTCGTGCGGGTTGTCGCGTCAGTCTTTTGACCTTGTAAACTGTTACGACAAAACACTAGTATCTCAAACATTGTACATTCGTACGTGTTTCATCTAAATTGAAATATGAGAATGCAAGGAGGCTATGCATGGTTTATAACAAAGTAAGTAATCGGAATCTGTGTATGAATCAAGCCAACAGATTGAATATCCAGAGGATACGGGAACAATATTTATTTTGTTACAATTTGATGGGGAAACGAATTAACTGGTGCCAAGAAACAGGAATTGCCATATAAACAAACTTACATTCAGACTTAATCCCGCTGATGACCTTTGGGGCGAGAGCAATAATGTGTTCTGTGTGACTTATCGACCCTTCCATTCACGACCAATTTTCAGAGATGCCATACAAATAGGAGTTCTAAACCCCGTAATAGGCAAATACCTGTGCCCGACTTCAGTAGATCACGAGCGGCGGCAAGCAATTAACTTTCCAATCCTGAGCTTCTGAGCACTCATTTCCCTTAGAGCGGTGGAATGAAATGACTTAGACGAACAACCAATCCCCAATGTTATTTTACCGGAACAGACAAATACCCTGGACCCGAGCAACTGCTCAAGCTATACCAGGACTGGTCAGAAATCGATGTGTGTAAGATGGAGAATTGCATAGTTAACCTCTAACTCGCAGCAATTCCCTTATAGCTTAGTATTGACGAAAGATCAACCGCACATTGTCATTTCGTGTTTATGGAGAAGTAGAGCGGATTGCAAGACGTGACACTGGATTGCCCATTTTTAAATACTACATCTGTTCTGGAGGTGCTACATACACGTACTTGTGCTTAATCAGTTTCTAATTCATGATTTCCGTTAATAAGAATATGACAAAATCACGGTTTTAACAGCAACTAAAAGTATGAGATCAACCGAATGATAAAAATCGACATCACATATGCTGGCAGAGTTGGTTGAATGCAAACCATATATACCCCTGGCAACTCATACTCTTCATTTAATGCCACCCAAAGTGAACAGTCAAGTTGTGGGGTTGAGTGATTAACCGATTGAATATTTGATCGATTATCGGATTAATGAATTATTTGATTGATTGACCGATGTGTTGATTGATTAGGCTATTCGATCAATTGACTGGTTGACTGACATAATTATTTCTTTCACTGATTGATTGATCGATTGATTAGTTAACTGATTGTAAACTAGTGTACTCAAATAATCGATGGCTCCTTAATTAATCGATGTTTACGTCTGTAATTGATTGATTGATTGGATATTTGATTGATTTATCAACTGATTACGTATTTACTTACTCCACTTAATCAAATCTTTGTCTGGAGGCGTCGTCGTCGTCATCGTCGTCGCCGTCGTCATCATCACCATAATCGTTCGATTAGTCAATTGAACAAACAAGCCAATCAAAGGATTACATGGTTGATCGATTGCCGAATCAATCGATCAGATGATCGACTGATTGGTCAATTGCTTGATATACCGATCAGTTAACCAATGGACTACCTGAGCAAACAAATCAACTTATTGATCGATTGATTTATGAGATATTTGGTTTTTGATCAAACAATGATTGAATGATATTTGATGGATTAATGGACTAATCAATCTATCAAATTAAATGGTTGATTGACTGATTGATTGATTGATGGATTGATTGATCAATTGATGAATTGATGGATCATTATTTAGTTGGACAAGAGCTTGATTAATCCACAGGTTATGTAATTGATTTATTAACTGCTTGATCGATTATCTGATAATTGTTATACGCCCGCGCAAAGCGGGGTCGTATTATGCGCTGGCGTTCGTCGTCCGTGCATCTGTGCGTCCGTGCATCCATCTGATTCTTGTCCGGTTTAGAGAGTTTTGAACATACAATCACAATTTCTTTTTCAGCAAACACGTCTTACGTATAGACGAAGTGTCATGATTTCGTTTCAGCAAAATCCACCAATATTCGCAAGAGTTATCTCCCCTTGAAAAGCTCAAATTCATCAAAATTTCCTTGTCCAGTTCAAATCTCGAAAGAGTTCTGAACCCACATTCATAATCCTTTCCCGGCAACTGTGTTAGGGATAGCCGAAGTCATGATTTCGTCTTGATAAATTCCGCCCATATTTGCCAGAGTTATAACCCTCCGAAAGCTAAAATTTGTCAAAATGTTCTTGTCCGGGTCAGATCTAGAAGAGTGTTGAATCTACACTCACCATTTCTTTTTTAGCAGATCTGTTGAGTATAAACGAAGTGTCATAATTTGGTTTCGGTAAAATCCGCTCATATTCAACATACTTATCTCCCTTGAAATTCTAAACTTGGTCAAAATTGTCTTGTTCGGTCCAGAGCTCATTTTTATATGATGAACATCATATGATAGCACTCCCCATCTGACCATTTGAACATTTTAGTCCGGACAGCTCTGGTTGTAATTGTAATGATCAATGCAGTTGTGAAGTCTTTCAAGATTTGTAGTAATGTCTTTGCCGTAAATTCCAAATGCGTACCTAATAGAAGTCAAAACCCCCACCACCTCTCAGAGAATTATTATCAAAGACTAACTATTCACATTTATTATTATTCAAACAAGTATGCTTCCGGGCGTATGGTGAGTTTCACTAAAACTCTTGTTTACTTAACTGATAAAGTGATCAATTTGCTGGTTATGTAATTGCTCGATTGATCGATTGATTGATTGATTGATGTGTCATTGATTGATGCATAATTGATTGATTGGCTGATGGGGTGATTAAACAATCAATTAATCAAGTCTTTGCCTCAATGATTGGTCGGCCATTTAATCAAGTGCGTGCTCGCATGC